>CM045453.1:33193132-33462590 GCA_024666655.1 Dascyllus trimaculatus
GAATCACAATCATCAGCATCATCTTCGCCAGGAACATAAACAAGAAAACACATGGAGGATTACTCAACCCGTCATCAAGGTGAGGATCAATAGTCTTTTCTCACTCTGTTTCCAAGCCTCAGCACAGAAACGGCTCTATTAGACAAAACAAATAGAGACTTTGGATTAAACCTCCCTCCATTATCACAGCGTGCTTCTGATATCAAGTATGTGCAGCCACAGAGCGCCTATAAGAGTCATTAGACCCCCCTGACACCCCCATCACAGGCCCCACCGGCTCTAGAAACTGTGTTAATTAACAAGCAGGTTGGCGCCACCTAAGGCAGCCAGAGCAGATCAATAGCCACTGGTCTGTGATCAGTCTGCGGGCCCGACGCCTCTGGCATATTAATGAGAGGAATTAATCAGCGGCTGACTCCCACTCAGCCCAACAGAGCTCAGGAAGAGGAAAGTGTAACTTGTGAGCCAGCGAGGACTTATCTTCTTCTTCTTGGTTTACCCTTGACCTTATTTTGTTGGTTGAAGACCAAAATAAAAGCATGTAAATGAATCCCAACAAGACAGCAAAGCTTAGATTTGGCTCATTCAGCAAGTTCAGGACTGATGTATAAGTAGTTTAACTTATGCAACAATATTGATTTATTTGACCCACTTGGCTGCCAGTTAATAATGGACGGCAGAATTAGCTAAAACTAAGACAGTCTAGTAGAAAATGTACCTCTGTGAGAACCAAACCGTTTAGTTAAACCTGTCTTAGAGGAGCTGAGTCCATTTTTACAGTCATTTAGGAGGCTCAGTGCTGTTTAGAGGTCTGCAGCTGATGAATATTCCCATTGTGTGCCTTTTATTTCCGAAATTCCTGTCTATAAAATCGACAAAAAATGCATGTTATTGTATCTCAGAACCCAAGGTGATGTCTTGACACTGCTACCCCACTATGTAGCACTGATGACAAGGAGTTCTTTGACTTTCTTGCTGGTTAACCAATTATTGTGTCCAATAATTTGTCTTTATTTGCTCTTTATGTCAGTGTGTGTAGACTAAATATTAAAAACTGTGGTCTAGTTCTTGTATGACTGCAGTCAACCAAAGTCATACCTGCTCTTTACGTTGCTGGGGAAGAAAAAGTCTGCATGTTATCCATAGATTATCTAAGTGATGCATTGAACGCGGTCCGCCTGCCGGCCTTACTGGGGTAAATATGAAGGTAGTCTTTGCACACCAGCTTGTGATCGCGGCACATTAACTGTTGATGGTCTGCCGTGTTGGTTGTTGAGCCGTGATGTAGAATCTGCTATTTGCAAACTCTACCCTCGACCTTTTGGCCGTCGGTCTCAACAAAACGCAGCCACGCCGACGAATGAGGAGCTCATACCGAGCAGCCATCGTTAGGTTGGACGGGTTCAAAGCCGTGTCGGTGCGGCCGCCAAAAACAATGCGTTGATTGCAGGAAGCTTACCTCATAAAAACAACACCGATGGGAGCCCATCAACCAAGCAGCCAGTCGATCTGGATACTGTGGCCCTAATTGTTGGTTTGGAATCATTTATCTCATTAAAAAAACGGACATGAAACAGAACCCATGATAAGCGTTGAGAGTTACCGGGCTGTAATTTATCATTAATCCTGCCTGAGGAATGTTGACGACTTCACAGAGGATTTATTTCAGTTGGCAGATAAGTCCTGGCCTTGCAGAGAGGATTCATCTAATACACATGCTCATTAAATATCTATTTGACGTGTGCCAATAAGTCAAGGGCATGTTTCGTATGTTATGCACACACAGCAGCATGAGGCGCACGAAATCCATATTTCCCCCTGTAGACCGGCGGTTCACAGCGTCTGGATCTGGCGCTGGACCGTGTTCAGCAGATGAGCCGAATGTTCCGCGGAGCCGGAGCTGGAGAGCCGCGTCGTCGGTCAGAGCTGGATGCCAAGCAGAAATTGTTTATGTTCATAACCGCCACGACTGATGCAGCCTCCCCCCCCCGCCTTTTCTCTTTCTCCACAGCTGCTGCCGTCCATCACAAGCAGGATCCCCGGCCGCCTCGCTCGCCACGACCAGAATTCTTCCCGCTCTTCCTCTTTGTCTTCCTCCTCCCGCTTCGCCCCCTCCTTCTCCTTTCTCTTCGGGGTCACCGAGACGACAACAAACCCAAGCGTCTGGGACGTCCGCAGCGCGTCGAGTCGACAGACTGGCCTCCCTGAGCTTGTGGAATTACTATGAATGATTTAACAGCATAAAAAAAAAGAGACAATAAGAAGAATGTAATATAATCGAGAAGCCCTGCTCCGGCGGATAATGTACTTTTTTTTTTTTTTGGGAAAGTTTCATTTTATTTTGTGAGTTTTTTTAATTGTTCTGTTCTGTTTGCATGTAAAGTAACAAGGGTTTGATTTGAGTGTGCGGATGCTATGACGTGTGTGTGTGAGCGTGAGTGAGTGTGTAGCTCTACGAGTGACGACGTCTTTGAAGTACTATCAGTGCACCTGCCCAAGGTTTTCTTATGCCACTGTGGAGGAGGAGAGCAGAAAACAGAAATAATAGTTTAATAGAGCAAAAAAAGGAAAAACCCTTGGATCTTTTTTCCCGTTTTTTTCTGGGCTTTTTGTGTCGTCTAAAAAAAAACAAAAAAAAAAACAGTGTGCGGTTGTGTTGCTCGCGTTGTGCAAACTCTACTCGGCAGCAGCATTTATTAAACAGCTTTCTGGAATGCAACCCATTTCTGCTTTGGCAGCGACGGCGGCTCGCGAGCGGACACACGGCGACGCAGCGGAGTGTGACTAAAAGCCTCCCGAACACGCCAGAGTTTGGACTCTCCGAGCTCACGACAAGCCGGGGAGGAAGCGCCGGAGCCGTCTTTCTCTATTCGGAAGGCGGACGCAGTTTGAAACGACAGCAAAGGATCAGAAAAGTGAGGAATAAAAGGTGTTGAAGAAGGGAAAACTGTTGGTTATTTTACTTTTCTCCAGAGCACATCATACAGCTACAGGTTTAACCCAATGGACTATATTCCTTTCGTTCCTTTCTCTTTTTAAACTATACTCATGTGAATGTTTTTTGAACTCGTAAGCGACGCTTCATATAATACAAAAACACCTCCGTCCTTAATACAGCTCTACTGCTCTTTCCTTTTTTCGGCGATGGTTTTTTTTGGGGGGGTTTAATCTATCGAAAAGGACCTGTTTGGAAATATGCAAGACATGTTGGGAAGGAGAAGGAAACCAGAATGTACTGTAAAATACTTTGTTCCTTTTACTTAAATGTCGGATGATTTGAAAAGACAAAAAAAAAAAACTGAAAAAAAATTAACAAAACGCAAGAGTTAATGTTTGTCATTGTATGCCTTCCGATGCCATATGATCTAGCCATGTAGATCTAACATTCTCTCAATCTTTTTTTTTGTACTTTTTTTTTTGGACATGATCATGATTTTTTTTTTATTTTGCCTTGTTTTGGGGTTTTTTTCGGTCAAGGAGCTCTAGGTACATGTAACTTATGTCATTTATTTATGTCCTTTTATATCTAGTTTGTAAAATAATAGCCTAAAGTGAAGAAAATAAAGGGGTGCCAAAGTGCATTCTTATTAAAGTAGAAACTATATGATGATCTCCGTGCCTCTCATTCATGCACACACACACACACACACACACACACACAGTTATCAAAAGGCCATCATCTGTTATTGCTGTCATTACGTCCGTGGAGGAGGGCCGATTACCTAACTATCGCACATTGATTACCACATTATATGTAATAGAGGGGTTATGTAACAGGAAGTAACTGGCCAGTGGAGCCCATGAAGCAGTTCCTTGGCCTCGTCCTCGCTTTCTATTTTTCACTGTCGCCTAAATAACTCACACACACACACACACACACACACACACACACACTGGCAGAATGATAGAAACGGCCTGACTTTTGGCAGTTCGTCCGCTCAGCACCACATGTTCAGCAGATATCATGACTCCACACTCGGAGACTTTGGCCCCTCAACTCCTCTCGGGCCTTGAGGCGGCGGCGAGCGCCACTCGCTTGGCTCGGTGTGTGAATGTGTGTGTGTGTGTGTGTGTGTGTCTAATCAGAACAACATCTGCTTCCTGCGCTCATTTCCAGCAGCGATAAACCGCTGATTGTCCCGAGTCTTTGATAAGGCCCGGGGAGCGGAGGGAGGGAGGGGGAAAGAAAAGGACAGTTTTAGAAATGGAGCTCGTGGAAACGTTGGGCCAAATGGTGTTTTTCAACATTTCCTGAGACATCACCAGCACGAGGCATGCATGCATTAGAGCTCTTGAAGTTTGCACTGGGAGATGGTTATCGGCCTAAAAGGGAAAGAACGCCTCCTTTACAGATCGCTGGCGAGCTTTGAGGGGACCGCAGAAGATTAGTAGAGCTCAGATTGATAAATTCGCCCCCCAAGCTGAGAACATTTGTTTTTTATTTAGATCCTGACAGCTTGGCATAGTATTTGAATAAAAAACATATTTATATAAAGAAAAAAAAACTTGTATAAAGTTTGTGGGGTCATTCTTGACCTTGGAAACCAGCTTGACAGATATTCTTGTCTGGGAAACCAAACCTTTATAAAGTTCTATGCCAATCCATCCATTGGGGTTGTCGAGCCATTGTACATAAAGTCATTTTAATTTATCCTCAAGGGAGCTTGAAAATCTGCAGCGAATTTAAAAGCAGTCCATACAATACTTGTCAAGACAGTTCACTCTAAAGCACAACTATAAACCTTGTGGTGGCGCTAAAAGAGAACTCAACGGATTCATCTGCTGGGGACCATGAATGTCTTTACTAAAGGTTGCAGCAATCCACTCGTTGTCGATGAGATGTTTTAGTGGTGGATCAACAAAGCTAAAAACAAGAAGGTGTGATGCTGGAAAAAAAACACAGATGCTGGCAAGTAAGACAAAAAAAAGTGATAGATGGCGTTCTAAGTGCAAATTAAAAGGAGGACCGAGTGAGACGGAGGAACCCAGACAGGGAGAGTTGGCTGTCTGCTGGACTTGGCCGACCCAAGTAAGCTAAGCCATGTTGAAAGTTCAGGTGGTGGCCATGACTTGACTGGAATGTTGCCGTCCACTTAACAAAATCAGCACAATCCAACACCTCTGTCAGTAAAGCTTTTCTTTTGACTTGGGTTTCTCAGGGAGACAGCCCAAGAAAACTTTTCTCCCAGGTACTCCAGCCTACGATCCTTTTTTTATGGGTAGAAATACAACACAGATGGTGGAAAAATAAGGCCATCCAATGTTTGGATCTTTGAAATTGAAATTCCAAATAAATAGTGGTAATGTGGCTTATGCAAGCCCAGTATTCTATGACTTACATCTATATTGGACAATCCTGAGGCTCAAGTTTTACTTCCAGTGCCAAAATTCATGGTCAGTGGCGAAAGCAGTGTTGCCCTTTGTGTAACGAGACATAAAGCATCCAACCACAATCTCTCCCTAACCTCAGCTGCTCTGTACAGATACTGTAGAATGCATAAATCTGAAACGCTGACATTCAATGCAACCCAGAGTGATGCAACATGAAGGCTCTTGCCTGCAATACGCGTTATTTAGACACATTATTCATATAAATGAAGAGGATCATCTTGAACCTTGTCTCAGCTGTTATGTCTCAATCAAGCCTCTCTTCAGTGAACCTTCCTGCATATACAGCATCAGATACCCCTTTTCCACCAAGCTGGTTCCAGTGCTAGGTCGGAGCCAGAGCCTGACTTAGCACCAGTTCTTTGTTTTTCCACCACCTAAGCACCGGTTCCAGGTTCTAAAAACTGGTGATTAGCAAGCACCAACTCTTTGCTGGGCCAGAGCTAAGAACCGAGTCCATCAGGGGCTGGGGGCAGGGTTATCATGACCAACGATCAACGGTGAAAAGGGACACACAAGGGCTAATTAGTGTCCTTTTTCACCAGGACGTCCCTGGTCCCATCACAGATGTATTGGAATGACTCCTGGGAACAGTTGTGTCCCACCAGTAGCGCGATCACGGATGTGTCCAGGCAACAGGAGGACCTCCGCGTCACAATCAGCCTTAAGACCATCTATAGAGATAAACATAGATATTATCATCAACTTACTGCGTTTGTTTAACTGCTATGTAATGGATGCAGGTGTCAGTGTTTTACGGTGAACCAATGGCGTGGCTCCAACTTGACTCCCACAGGTTCTTAGGAGGTATAAGCTTTGAACCAACTAAGCACCAGAACTAGCACCTGGTTCTTCTTGGTGGAAAAGGAGTATAGGTGGCTTTCCAATCCAAGGACTCGGGGCATAGGAACGCCTCCATAACAGGCCTTTTCAGCCTTTCAACAGCTTCAACATGAACTCCCAAGTGCGCCGAAATGACAACAAATCGGTGGAACTAACTAGTCAGAACACGTATGAAGATCTGAGCTGCCCTAAAATGGCATGTACTTTAACATACAGACCTGTAAAAACAAAAGACTGGAACAGTCAACAGTGGAAAGGGACACACAAGCGGTAATTAGTGTCCTTTTTCTCCAGGTCGTCCCTGGTCCCATCACAGATGTATTGAAATGACTGTTTAACTATTGTTTAACTGCTATGTAATGGATGCAAGCATAGTCGTTTTACGGTGACCCAATGGCGTGGCTCTGACTTGGGTCCTTGCCGATGGAAAAGCAAACGGGTTCTTAGGAAGTGCGAGATTTGAACCAACTAAGAATAAGTACCTGGTTTTTCTAGTTGGAAAAGGGGTAAGAAAGGGGGTAAAACAACGACCGGGTCACAACCACTAGAGACCTTCTTTCACACACACAAGCACACACAATCCCAATGCTTTTGTCAACCAATCTAATTAAGAAACCTTTAGGTGAAGTGCCAGCCCTTCAAACAGGCTTAACCCCCCCAGCTCCATACTGTCACTGCAACCCCTTTCATTGGGTCACTTTGTTTCATAATTCAATTTCCTGATTCGAGAGATAAAACCCCTCCCGGCCTGTCCTCTAAGCCACTCACAATGGGGCGCAACCCTTCACACTGGCATTACTGCTCTGTCCTTTGTGTTGTCATTCTCAAGTGCATCCCCAAACCCAAGCAATATTATAATCCATAATCCAAACACTTGAGCGTTAATCCCCAGCTGCTTCAACCGATTCAGACTTTTTCTCTCTTTAACTTTCCAAGTGATCGGTTGGCATTTTCTGTTTAGGTGAAGGACAATTTGGGAGGAAAACTGAGTGGTGTTATGACGTACGAGTGAAAAGCTGGGGAAAGAAAACAACAAGAGCTGAAAGCTTCAGTGGGAAAAAAGCTGGCAGAGCCTCTCAAACGTCTGAGCGTATTGATCGAGAGGCTACCAGCACAGCGTTGACCTTGTGTCTGGTCTGCGAGGTATTACTTGTTAGGGCTTTTGACGGACAACACATACGCAGCAACAGGGCCAAAGAAAAAAGCCGATGTTGAAGCAAAACGGGCGAATTCTGGCAGCGTGACAGAGTGCGTCTTAATTTAGCTGCGTTTGAAGTCTCCCAGTTCACAGTCAAATGCTGCCTGCGTAGCCGTCAGACGCAGCTTTGGTTCAGCAGACAGAAACTGTGGCAGACGAGCGCCCGACAACATGAAAAAGCACTTACGGGAGAAGCACCCTCTCTTGGTTGCAACCCTGCCTAAAGGCAACTTTCTTTTTTTTTTTTTTTTTTTACCTCCTGTGAGTAATGGAAATGAGCAGGAGACGAATGAGAGTCGGAGAACAAAACAAACACAGGAAAACAGAGCGAAGGAGTCGGTTGGAACAAAGAAAGAGAGCAAAGGGAGATAAAGGAGAAGGGAAAAGGGAGTGGAGACCGGTAAGTGGCAAAGCTGAGAACTTTGAGTCAAGACCTTCAAAAGTAATTCACAGCAGGTCTGAGAACATTTATTCAATCATGCTTGAAAACAATAAAATATATATCCAACAGATGTCTGAACCATATCCTTAAATGAAGGTTTTTCAAAGAAAGTAAAGGAGAATTCTGCTTTCTTTTACAATAGAAACAAAAAAGAAGGAACAGAAATGCTCATCTAGAATGTTTTGTTGTCTATACGTTCAGAATTCTCCCCATTTCTCATCTGTATGCTTTTAGCCACACCAGTAGCTCCTCTGAGGTCAGTCTGATGGATGATCTGTCTGTCCACCACTTTGGTCCAGACCGAAATATCTCAAAAAATCTTGTACGGCTTACTGCGGAACTCATTCACGGTACCAAGACGATGAAATCCAATGACTTTGGTTCACCTCTTGCTTTTCCTGACGGCAATCAGCTGGATTTCCATGAAGTTCCATCCAGACATTCATGTTTCCCACTAGATAAAATTCTGCTGACTTGGTGATTCGCTCAATTATCCGTCTGGCGCCAATGAACACTGACACGGTATCGAAATATCTTCAACTGTACAGCCCATGACCTTTCATCTAGTGTTGTCAGTGGGTCAGAATTTGAATTTACACAGTATTTTGGTTCATGAACAACACTGGGTCTTGGGAGAGCCTCAGAGACAGTTTTAATTTTAAAAAGCATAACCTCTGCTACGTTTACGCCTTCCGTCCACACTAGTTTGGGGTTTTAGGACACCGAAAACGGAGACTTTTGGAAACACTGCTGACCTTGTTTTGGTTCGGATCGCATTTTAGCCAGAACACGGTAAAACTGAGACATGTTGCTCACTGATTGGACGTTATTGTAACTACATTTGCCTCCTGATTCACCACGTTCCTATCTCGTGACCTTTTTCCCAGAAGAAAACAAAGACATCAGCCTTGACTACCAGTGGTCAGCGCAATCTAGACAATGAATTAGACGTCAGACGTTGCAAACCTTGTTGTCTCTGCTATTAGCAGGATCTCTCGTCTAACTTGTCACCATCGCTGTTCTTCCTCTACAGTATTTTCCACAACTTAGCAATCAACCCCCTGCTTTGCCTTTCCACTGGTGCATGCAAGCCCAGTGTGTGTGAGTCGTTTTCAGGAATGTTAGTATGCACATAAAACAACTCTTCGCTCATCTATTTCATCAGGCAGGTGAGTAGGAGAGAGAGGAGCACATCCAACAAGTACAAAAACAGACTCCCGCATTCTCAAATATGCAGTCTTCAATTTATTGGTGCAACGTTTAAGTACTAGACCTACATCAGGCAAATAGTTGCTGTTTTGCCCGATGAAGGTCTTATACCGAAACCTAGCGCCAATAAATTGATGATTGCAAGTTGGACAGTGTGCGGGAGTCCATTTTTGTCCATGTTAGCATGCGCAAAAATGATTTCTAAAACTGAGGTAAAATGCTCGTCTGACTAAGAGTGTTTTCTTTTTTAAAAATGGTGATTAAGTGTCTTGGCTAGTCTTTTTGTGTAATGGCTGATTCTGAGAGTTTAGTGCTGCGGGATATGGAGGGACGACAAAAGGACTGGACGAAGAGGCGGAGAGGTTTCCTCTGTTTATGAACTCACTATTTAGCACCTCATAAAGCATGGCGGATTTCACATATGTCATTCTGAACATCTGTCTAAAGGTTAAAAGGACAAAACCGAGAGACGCATTTGCAGCGAAGCCAAACTATGTGCTGGTTGAGCACCCGACCACTCAGTGACCACTGCACCTGCCTTTCTGGGCAGAGAAAATCTATTGTTCGACTGTGACGACAGCAAACCTAAATTGGCATGTTTTCGCTCACCAAAGCATCTCTCCCCACCTGCTTTGTGTGGAAAACCATGTCCCTCCAGGAGCATAATCCTGACTGATTGTCAGTCTGTGGGGAGAACGTGGAGCTTTATCAGCCTCACCAGACTAATCTCACCTTCGGGCCAAAGGGTCCTGGCGAGTGGCCTGTTCCCAAATGAAGGCAAAGGGAGGTCACCGGCTCGACCACTCAATTGCTTCTTATCCAGATCCACTGGCCACACTGCTGGAGCCACCTGATAGCCTGACCCCCGACCTTTCTGAATGCACAACTCAGCCAAATCTGCGCACGCAAACAAGCTAATCTGAAAACACTTTCTCTCGCCACCAGGTCCCTTGTCTTGAACTCCTCAGCATGCAAACTGGGAAGGTTAAGGAGGAAAGCCAGTGGGTGGCGAGGATTTGGCTTCCATCCCTGCCAGCAACATGAAGGTTAATCAAGTCAGCCCCTGCCCTCCTCTTCCTCCTCCCCCCGCTGGATCTGGGTGACAGCCTGATGAAGCTCCAGCAGGCTATCAGCTCAAGCAGAAACCTGGTTATCACAGTGAAAGCAATGTTCAAAATCCCCTTGATAACTGTCCCTGATAGACTGAGATGGACGGACAGCTATGTATATATAGAAAGACAGAGGGAGAAAATTGGAAAAGAGAAGCGAAGAGAAACTTGTTGATGAAAGGAGAAATTGGGAGGCGGCCAGGAGATTCAATTCAAACTCTGCAATTTGCCCCCAAAACCTGTTTTTTATACCTTATTTTATTTAAAAAGTTGGGGGGAAAAAGTAAAAAGGGAGAATGATGGAGTGGGAGACAGAAAGAAAAGGCACCTTGTGACACAACAGCCATCCATCATCTGCTGGTTTGATCCCCACGCTGAGAAAAAGGAGTCTAGATTAAAAGAGGCTCGGCAACGCTGCTGAGAGTCGGCCTCCGGGATTTTCTCCGTTCAGCTCGGCTTCGGCCTTTGGACCGCTGACAGCAATAAGATTCCCATCACCGCTCACATGTGGGCTACAGCACACGCATGCACAAAAACACATGTGGACGCTGACATGTACACACGGCAGATTGTTAATCCTCGGTTTTCACCAGGTTGGAGAATGGACTCAGCGTAGCAGCCATGCCGGGGGGGATTGGAGTACAACAACATGGGATAAGATCGCAAGTAGAGAAACACAGAATGTAACAGCTCATCTGTGTGGAAGGCTTCTCTCATGTTGAGGTGGCCTTTGTGTGTTTGTCTGATATAAGATTGCGCATTAAAGCTACTTTTCTTCAGTGGCACTAAAACAAACTCAAGCATGGTTTGATTTGGTTTTATTGGCTCATAAAATGATGCACACTTAGCACACTTGCTAATATTTTTAGCATAGAGCGTGGAACTTGGCCAAGTGAAGACGAAAATCAAACAAAAAGTTGCATATGCATTGGCTGTGCAAGTATACAGTCGCCCAGTAATCTATTATACAATTAATAATGTTACATACTGAGCAGTGATTTGTAGTACTTAGCATTATATAGTACATGGACACTTGTGTGTATCATAAAGAGTAATTTGGTGTGGAATGTGTGAGAGAATATACCAACAGATGAGTGCATAAAATAACAGATGCAGTGAATGAATGCAATTAGCGATGAACAATGTAATGAGCAATCTGTCCTACAATAGGAATCCTCACTACCAAAGGGCTCTCTGTCGCTACAGCGTACGGACTTGCCATACAGATTATAAAAGATGTAACTAGTGGTTTGTAGTTAATTACGGTTTCAGCTGGAGTTACAGCACATCACTGGTTGTCCCTCTCGTCCTCTGCAGCCTGAATGGGAAGCTAGAAAATCAGAAGGGCAGTATCTCTTTTGGAGTTTGATCCAGGACTGAAAAAGTCCTTTCAGACATGCACTCCTTTTCATCATTTCTTCTTAGCTTGTGGGAGTCCATAGTTGGACGTAAGCCTTCCTCCATTCTCTCCACCTTTGTCGACCTTGTGCCGGTGTCTCTCCGTTCTGTCGAGGTCGTCTCGCCATCTTGTTTTTTTTGTCGCCCTTTGTTTCTTGAGTGACCCCTCGGCGTCCACTGGGTGATCCTTGTCGTCCAACGGTTGTCGGTTATTCTCGCGAGGTGGCCCGCCCACTTCCACTTGAGTTTGCTGACCATTTGTAGAGCGTCTCTGACTTTGGTTTGATCTCGGATCCATTCTAGTGTTTTTCATCTCGCCATGTGATGTTGAGCGTGATCCGTTCGTGGGCCCGTTGCATTGTTCTCAATTAGAGAGTTTGTTTCTCGGTCAGGTTCCACGTTTCAGCGCCTTCGGCAGGATGCTGTGGTTGTAGACTTGGCATTTGTGGCTTAATGGGATGTCTTTGTTCTTGAAGATTGCACTTGCCCTTCCAAAGGCTTGCCAACCCGTTGTTGTTCTGCGTCTAATTCCATCATTTGATTGCATCTAAATGTTGTCGGCTTAATGTCTCAATGGCCACTCTACAATGGCAGTCTCATAGGTCAGACATAGACCTCTAAAATGCTTGCTGTTACGTAAACAGATAGGCATGCACAGGCCATGCACTTGAAGTTGTGTGAAGAACTCGGGGAAGGTTTTTTCCCCTCACATTTCAACACTGATGTTGGTCCAAGAACATCACAGAGAGCTCAACAGTTTGCTGCCAAAATAAGTGAACATTCCTCCCATTCACCTCATTCTACAATTTCACATCTTTTACAAACTGAAATGTCCGGAGCAAAATAGAAGTTTACTGCAGTAAAAACAGATTAGCGTCTCAGATACGCATCAATAATGAACGTAATCCGGGCTTTTCTTTCTTTCTGACACGGCGTTAACAGTTATAGCTGAAGCTTGGTTTGTAGCTTCCAGCTGTTTTCTGGAGTCTTTCCTCTGAGTTTAGCAAACACAAGAGACAGACAGTTGCACACATTCATGCACATGGAAGAACAGAACAGCAAGAACTTCATTTTTTATAATAATTTTGTTAAATCAGAACGCGGAGACAGGATTGATCAGGACTTATTGGCAAGTCAGGCTATGCCTATACTGCCACTACAAACAGGTAAGTTGTCACACAAAGAAACACACACTCATAAGCTGCAGGTAAACTATTTTTTTCAATCGTGGTTGTTCTCAGGATGAGGAAGATTAATGTAAACGTATGTCTAAATGCTGTGACTTTAAGAGACTGATGAAGCAGCAGTGTTACGTATCCCATGTCTGAAAAGGGCTAAAGTGCTATGTACTAAATAAACTTACACTAGATTCAGCCTTTCCATGTATTAATTAGGGTGCATGTTAGATGAATTCGATCGATCTCATGTGAACTGGTGCCTCGGCTGAGCTTCTGTGCCTTAAGCGAAAAGTTTTACCTGAGGGAGGAAAACGTCTTTGTTGAATCATCACCAACAAATCTTTTAATGGCCCACTCACCGGCGTGGGTACCTCTTCCCGTTACTGGCATCTGGGTTCTCCCCGGGTTTTCCCAGCCCCAGAACAAGCAGGTCAGATTAACTTCAGGCTCCAAATAGCCTGAAGGTACAGTACGACCTATCAAAGCGCCTGATGCATGCTGGGATCGGCTACAGTCCCTCAGTCATCCCAAACAAGCTCAAGAAACTATTGAGAATTAATGACTGGCTGAGCTGCTTTGGCGTTTCCCTTTTTTTTTGCTGATTAGAAATCAACAGACGCAGCTGAAGTCGATGGAGATCACACAGAGTGATATAATGCGATGTGAAGCAGGAGTGTGTTTTTCAGAAATAACAAAGCTCAGCGTGTGTTCTTTGGACAGTGAAAATGGAGCACTCAATAAGGCTGTATAATAAGCAGGGCTGCTGGTGCGCTGGTATTTGCCTGCATATTTATTTACAGTTCTCTCATCCAGCCTCGCTCAGCTTGCCTCCTCACATCCTATTTAAGACATCATTCAATCTGAGCTCCAGCCCCCACCCGCCCTGGCTCCTGCACCCCCCCCCCCCCCTCGGAGTGAGGGATTCTGGGGCCCGGGCTGAGTTCTTCACCCATACACGACCCCATCGACTGAGCTGCTCTCCACCGGCTAAATGATTGATACTAGCCTTTGCTAACTAGACTCCTGAGTCCAAAAACAACTAAGGCTGACTGGCCAGTCGTCTGCAGCGTGTGTGTGTGTGTGTGTGTGTGTGTGTGTGTGCATGTGTAATCAGCCCAGGAGACTCTGTAAAAATATATGTGCAGGAGTGAGGCGCAGTGTGTTTGTCTCTGTTTGTGAGAAAATGTGCTTGTGGGTATAAAAGTTTAAAATAGCAAGCCTTCCGAGTGGTTAAGGTGTGTACTGGGGGAGTGTCTGTGTATTTCCAGCCAGGGAGGGCTTGTGTAAGGGCTTAGCACAGTGTTACCTTTTCAGTTTCATGCTTGCCCTCGAATCCCAACAGTGCGGAACATTACACGAGCTCCTTAGCGTGTGAATTTCTTCGCTAATAAATTCGACTCCGATGCAGCGAGACCACACAGCGTGTACCGACGGAGACAGGGCCCTGTCATAATAAGATTACAGCTCGGCTAATTGAATGAAGTGGTTCGTGCTCGGGCTCACCGGTTGGCCTGCTAGCGCTTCTTGAACCCATGACACTACTCGTACAGTCCATTAAGAAGCTATAAAGGGCTAACAGCAAACATGGACAACAAGAACAAGTAAACCTGGAAATATAAGGGCACAAGCAATTCCAAGTGACAGTTATCCACCATTCCCTGGACATTTACATTTTGGTTACCAGGACGGTAACCTTTATTTTCAGCTCAGCTCTGCATCCTTTACCTATTAATAACTATAATTGCTGTATCTTTACCATCATTACTGCAGGTCAATGGACCTATCTAGGGAACTTATGGCTAGACTATCGCCATGGAAACCAAAGTTGTTCCTCTTATTAATTGGCAATTAAACTGGGTCAAGAAACCTTTCTTAACAAATCGCAGAGGTCCAATAACTTGAATTTCCTCCTCGTCCAACAGGCGCGCCGCGTCTCGTGAGGATTGGTGATATTACTAAGAGAACAAAGGAGTCAACTGCAGCTCTGCAGTGAAATGTGGTGGAAAGGTTTAGATTTCAAAGAGTGGAGGAAAAACCTGAGGAGGAGTTCCAGGAGCGAAGGAAAGGAGGAAAAGTGCAGATATATTCACACGGTTAAGTACAGGCTAATTAATTGCCGTTAAAAACCTGCATGGCTCCAGACCGAAGGACCTTTATATTGACTTACACTCAGCTGCTGTCCAACATCCACCAGATAAACACATACATTAACACTAGACTGCAGACTGTTGCGTCAGCTTTTTGTAAGTTCAAATGTAGCTTTGTTAGCAAAAACGGCGCTGCACTGCACAAGCTGGTCACAACACAGAGGCAAGACATCCCTTAAAATTTACACCTTCCTGAGCAGTTGTAAGTGATTCCTTTTGGGGCTGTTGTCAGGGCAGAATAGTGAAATATGAGCGGGACTAATCATAGCAGAGCCAGGGAAAACCTTCCTTATTTACACCAGGATTTATGCCGCAATCACTTGAGATGGGATTTTCTGCTGGCACCGCCTGGCTTCTTGTAACAGAAACTTTGAACTGTTGACTTCAGCAGAAGGTTTTCGCCAAGATGGAAGTTTTCCCCAGATTTCTTTTCATATTTTTTTACTATTTATTGCCAGACTTAGGTGTGATACAGCCAGTCACACTTTAAGGTGGGGACACACATTACGTTATGAATATACACTTATCTGACACAGCTTTTAAACCACCTGTCTGATATTGTGTTGGACCTCCTCGTGCGGCCAGAACAGCTTTGACCCATCAAGGCCACTCAACTCCACAAGACCTCTGAAGGTGTCCTGCGGTATCAGACCCCAAGACGCTGGCAGCAGATCCTTTAACTCCTGGCTCATCTATGGACTGGACGTTGTTTTTACAGCACATCCCACAGATGCTCAGTTCTGGAGGTCAAGTCAAGACTTTGAACTCTTTGTCATGCTTCTCAAACCATTCTTGAATAATGTTTGTAGTGTGGCAGGGAGCATTACCCTGCTGAGAAAGGTCACCTGCCATCAGAGACTACCATAAAGGGGTGTGCATGGTAGGTGATACATGTCAATGTAACATCCACATGAATGTCAGGACCCAAAGTTTCCCAGCAGAACATTAAGTATCACACTGCCTCCCATAGTTTGTCCTGTTGCCATCTCTTTCCTTGGTAAATAACAGCTGTCCACATGATGTAAAAGACAACATGATCCATCAGATCAGGCCATTTTCTTCTAGTGGTCTAGTTTTGATGCTTACAATCTCATTGGAGGCACGTTCAGCGGTGGACGGGTCAATTGGTTTCCTCAAAAAGCTATGATGTACTGTATGTAATGCATACAGTGGGTATTTTAAACTTGTATACCCACAAAATGTAGTCAGCCATACTTCACAGCCATTTCTGCTACAGTAGCCCTTCGGTGGGTTCGGACGACTTGGGCATCGATGAACCTTGTCCTTCCTTAAACCACTTTTGGGAGCTGCTAACCTCTAACTAACCAGCAGGACCTGCTTTGGAGATGCTCTGACCCAGTTGTCTAACCATCACAATCTGCTCTCATCAGACTCATTCAGATTCTTACATTTGCTCATTTTTCTTGCTTCCAACACGCAGCTTTAGAACTGAATGCTCACTTGCTGATTAATATACCCCACCCGAATTCTTGATGTTTGTCTTCCTTCTTGAGCCTATTCAGTGTAGCGGCTCCATAATGTCCATGTTTGTGTTGGTAAAACAACAGTGTCTCAGGTGGTACAGTGGGTTGTCCGCTGAAGGTTGGCAGTTCAATCCCTTGGGCAAGACACTGAACCCCAAATTGCTCCTGATGGCACCAAGCATGGAAATCTGTCGCCATTGGTGAGTAAATGGGTGAATGAGAAACACATTGTAAAGTGCTTTGAGAACCAATAAGGTTGAAAGGCGCTATGTAAGTGCAGACCATTTGAGTGGCTGTGGCTCAGGTGGTAGAGCGGGTTGTCCACTGACGGCAAGGTTGGCGGTTCGATCCCCGGCTCCTCCGCATGCCGAAGTGTCCTTGGGCAAGACACTGAGCCCAAAGTTGCTCCCAGTGGCAGGTACCTTGCAGCTCTGTCGCCACCATTGTGTGAATGACAAACACTGTAAAGCACTTTGAGTACCAATAAGGTAGAAAGGCGCTATATAAGTGCAGACCGTTTACCATTTAACAGCTGTTCCTGAGGGATTTGCCAAACAGTCTGCTGTAAGTAATCTGCATTCCTGTCACTCTTTTTCTCTTCCATTTCATCAGAACAATGCTGTGTATTCATGTATGTGTCTAGAGTTATTGTAGGACTCGACAAAGTGGTGAGTTTAGTGTGAACATGACTACAATAATGACTTTCAGACTCATGATCAGAGTTGTGTTCAGCAGGTGCAGCAGCCTGCTGCTCTCTTTTATGAATAGCTGCATAAATGAGTGGATCTGCAGCAGGGAGAGCCTGTTGATGCCTGACCAACTGTGTTCATGTTTCTGTTGTAGAAACCTTGTAACTGAGGCTCTGTTGATTTTCAGTTTTCACTTCATTTGAAGGATTATGCAGCTCCTCTGTGGGTCAACAACAGCCTGTGACCCTCCAGCCTTGAATCCACGTTGGATACACTCAACTAAATCAAACATGTTTTTCTTAAGGTGTTAAAAAGTCGACATTTGAACATTTGTTAAGCCGGAAACTGCATACATTCATCTGTGTGATGAATCTTTTGCTTTTTCCAGTGCCTTGTGCTCTTTCCTCCCTTGCAATCCCCTCTTCTCTCACCACCGCCTCTGCTTATTCTCTCTTTCTCTCTCACTAGTCTAAATAAAGTGTCTGCAGGGGTAACTCAGTCCCTGAAACAGAGGAGATTAACGTATCCATTGGGGACAACAGTGAGTAGAGGGAGGAAGAGAAGAAGATGGTGTGCTCAGTGTGTGGAATTCAGTTCACATAAAAATAGACCTCTGGCTTCTTTCTCTGCAGTTTTAGTTGACGGGCACAACAGCCGGGTGGTTAAGGAACGAGTGCCGCACCTCAACAATGAAGCTGTCAGCGTTTGTGTTGACATTATTCATAGAACATTCTGTTGTTGTTTAGACTGGCTCATGTGTAGCCAGAATTTAGCTTTGAAATATATCCAGGAACATAAATATACACCCGCATCAAGTGACAACCTGCAGTTCCTCAGATGTCCACTTGAGGCTGGCTCCAAAAACAAGCCGATCCCCATCAGCCTCCATGTTAAAATGCACCAGTATGACAGCAGAAATAAACACTTTGACAGCCTGGTACAAAAACAGTTTTGATCTCTATAGCTAGTTTTTCCATTTATGACAACTGTGCTGGGGTTGGATTTTTATATAACTGATCTTTTTAAATTGTACCAGTGCTTAAATATCATAATTAAGAATGTAGCTGCTTTGGCTGACAGGTGGATGCGGTAACAAGACAGAGATTTTCTTGGCCCACCTTATTCCCACTCTTTATTCTTTTTTTTAGATTAGCTAGGTGTTAAGAGGAGTCGGTCACTGCTAGGGAAGGTTCGTCCATCTTTATATACAATCAGGTGCCCAGTGCCCACTCAAGTCCGTACGTCCATATTTACCTCCACCAAGGAGGTTATGTGATGGCCGGCATTGGTTTGTTTGTTTGTTTGTGTGCAAAATAACTTGAAAACTCATGGACGGATTTGGATGAAATTTTCAGGAAATGTGTGAAATTCGACAAGGAAGGAATGAGGAAATTTTGGGACTGATCTGGATCACCATCCAGGAATTGTTTTTTTAATCTAAGTGTAACCAGGTGGACAATTAAATGCGGTTAACTCTAAAAGCCACCAGAGGGCGCTCTTGTTTTTGGGGTAACCCCCTCTGACCACATGACATTTTGGGTCTCCACGCGACAGACAGCAACAGTGACGGAGTTCTCTTTCCTTCCTGAGTGACATACGCACGGTTGGGCCGGCATTCTTATCTACGGTTGTCTAAGAAGCTGGGAGGCTGTTAGGAGCTGCCGCGCTAGAGGCCGCGCCTGTTCATTAGGTCGGATGGGGTGAAGGCCGCATTGTTGGTAGGACATTTGAACTGTATGTAATTACATTTGTATTTGTAACATTCCATACAAAATATGTGAATTGGGAGATTGTGTTGGGGGTGGACTGAAGCTCCTTGGTTGAGGTATGCGCTCTCTGAGTGCTTTTCTAGTTTATATTAACACGATCGCATCTTAGAAGCTGGGCTGCCGTCCAAAATTACAGTTTCCTCATTCCAGGCATCAGTGTGGAGGAGGTACTTCGATTCTTAAAATACTTGACCGCAGGTAACAGCCCAAGTATGTAAGCATGACGAGGCAAATAAACCTGAAGTATTCAAAGGATTCAAGGCAGGAATATTATGACTCTGCCTGTTGTTCTGCTGCATACTCTTAGAATGAATCGCATTAATGTGCAAGCAGCATTGTGCTGTTGTAGTTGGTTGGGATTCAGCTGATTTGAACTCTTTTGTAATGGGCCATAGCTAATCAATCTGTGAATTATTTGACGTGAAGTGTCATCAACAGTTACTCAGAACCTAAACTGACACCATCGTGAAAAGGAACACTGTTCAAATAATTAAAAGGAAAGGCAGCAAATTGTCTGAATATGTGTTTTATAAGCACTTTTTATGCTTGGCGTGCACAATTCTTATATTTGTAAAGTAACTCATAACTAAAGTTGTCAAATAAAAGTGCTCCAATAAAAAGTACATTATTTTTCCGTCTGGACTGTGGTGGAGTGGAAGCATAAAGTAAAGTACATTTGTCTTAGAATAATGCTAACTCCAGTAGATGTACTCAGTTACATTCCACCGCTGCCAAGCATTAAAATGTGATCAGGATGGGAGAGGTGGTCCCCTCCGAGCCAGACCTTCCCAGCCATCCAAGAAAATCAAATAGGCGGCCCGACAGACAATCCTCCAATTTATTTAGCTCACAGCGTGCTACCGGCGGAAGGCGAAGCTAAAATGGAAACTCAGTAACTGACCTTTAATGTAATACGGCGCCGATGGCTCACCAAAGAAAGGCTCTGGAGTACCGGCTGCTGTGTGACTCGGTGTGTGTGTGTGTGTGTGTGCAAGAGGAAGTGTGTGTGTGTGTGATGAGTTATGACCAGCTCTCATGTCGGCATTTGGGAAGTTGAGAGCCAAAGCCAGGTGGATTAAGACAACTCGCCTCTGTGAGAACGCTGAAAGTGGGTTTCAAAAGGAGTGTGTGTGTGTGTGTGTGTGTGTGTGTGTGTGTGTGTGTGTGTGAGACAGAAATACACGACAGAGGCATAAAAAAGCCGCCTTAAACAAAAGAAAGCAAAATAAAGAAGGCAAACCGCGGGCACTACACGGAAAATAAAACATGTAGAAAATAAAATCCGACTCGATCCCACTGAGGAAAAGGAACCCAGGAAAAGTAAACAGCGGGTTGTGTGGGCAGAGGTTTGGTTTGAGGCACCGAACTGACGGATGCAAACTTCCTCTGCCCCTTCGCCTGCAGGTCGGGACCTCTCTGACCTCCTAAACAGGTGTGTCAGCGAAGCCCTGACAGGGTCTCTTTGTGTGCTGCCAACAAAATACTCATAAACACTGAAAAACAAGGACAGGAGGCTGATGGTGGGGACGAAGTTTCTTCTTACGGAGCTCGTAGAATGACTGACCTGAGAGCACTCAAGGCAGAAAACACTAATGTATTGGTGTTTTTTTCAATCATATGACACACAGCGCAGATTTAAGGAGTGAATGTTGAAAATCTTCTTTAACCAACAATATCCATTTAAACTCCAATCAACCCTTTGTACACCCCCTTATTCTTATTTAGAATATGAATAAGCACATTATGGTAAGATCAGGGTAGGAACAAAGCAACATAACTCCTCTTGTGAATTTCACTTACGCCTCCTCTTAATATGGCTGCTGTTGGAAACTCGGTAACATTACAGTACACACTTTCTCTACCTGCCTTTAAGAATGTCTTCTAATAGGACTAAAGCCTCTAAAAACATGTATTTGTATGGTTGGCCGTATCTAAATCACCTCGTTAAACAAACATAATGACCTTTATTTTGGAGTTTGCAGCTCTCTGTCACAATTCCGTGTTAAAATCTAGGTTTCTAGATCCACAGATCCCAGAGAATCCACAGGAAATAGAAAGAAGAGTAGCAGGGTTTCCCCCCAAAATAGCTGTTTTAAATGCTCAAATCAGATAAATGCAACACATAGAAGATCTACAAGAGCTACAAGCAAAACAAAAACTACTGCTACTGCTAGCTGCTGTATAGCTCGCTGAGTTGAGGCGTTACCATGTGCTAGTAAGGTGGCCAGCAGCGGTCGTGAGTTCAAATCCGGCTCAAGGCCGTTTGTAGGGCAGTGGTGGCCCAGTGGCTTGTGAAGCGTATTTGTAACCGGTGGGTCGCTGGTTCTCGTCCCCGGACTGGCAGAAGGCTAAATCACCACCACTGTGGGCCCCCCTGAGCAAGGCCCTTAACCCCTGACTGGTCCCCGGGCGCTTCCATGGCAGCCCACTGCTCCTAGTATGGATGGGTCAAATGCAGAGAGCGAATTTCCCCAAGGGGACTAATAAAGTATAGATTGTCTTATCTGATTACTAAGGGCATGCAAAATATCTGGAATAAATTAAAACCATGTATAATGTTCCACAAATATATTTCTCCTTAGCATATCTTTGCTATTTGTTATACTCATTTAAGATGCACTGTAAGCGAACATGAGTAGGCAGCAAGGGACTGGATCTTAGGGTTCATTCTGTACAGGCATCTACAGGATTAGACTGATTTATTCAAATGTTTTATCAGTTTATGAACTAAAATACTATACAGGTGATCCGTGTTCACTCATCACCATGGTAACTCAAACATGTTGTAAAAGGATTGTACTTTAGCCCAAACCATACTATTTTCCTATCACTAACCCAAAAAGCGAGTGCAAACCAAAACTTTAGTCTAGTAAGTGATCTCACGTAAAGAAATGAAGCTCTTGGGTGAAAGTCCTGTGTTGGACTTGTGCATCACCACCTGTTGAACTTCCCATTTGAGACTGGAAACGTCTCCTGCTACGACATGCTGCTGCCTTCCTGGTAGAAAATATGTTTAATTGAGAGCGTAGTTGAGAACGCAACTCAGCTGTGTTGGGATGTAATTTGTGGGAGACGTGGATGCAACCAAGAACAGGGTTCATCTCCAACTAAATGCAGCATAATGCACATTTTCAGTGCAATTTTAAAGCAGTAGTATAATATGAATCTGCTAATATGAATCCCGTTGACAGTATGTAGGAAGGCAGACAGCAGTAGGCCTCTCCGTCACATCAACTGATTTTTCACTGAGAATACATAATTTTTCCGAGAGCAAAAAGACGAACAGAACAGTTTGACAGATGCTACCATGAAACGGACACATGACTCCGAGTGTTACACGAGATGCGTGAAGTGTGAAAGTGTGTGAGCTGAACGAAGATTGTGGATCAGAGGGAGTGTGTCAGGTGCTGCCAGGAGCTGTCGAGGCCTGTCAGGAATAGGACAAAAAAATACTTCTAGGAATGATGTTGTGTGAGTGATAACAGTAATTAGTGTCTGAATTAAACCTTTTAGCCCTGGTTGTAATCCACAGATCACACTGTTATTACAAGCCATTACATCAGTCTCTCGCCTCTCAGAGACGCTTTCATGGAGGCAGAAAGAAAAAGAGCGGCGTGCTCCCTTCTTCTCCTTTAAGGATGAATAGAATTTACTTACTCGTCTGTTTATCCGTTCCAAGCGACACATGAATACATTCATCAAAGCTAGCCTAATCCTGTGTTTTGCTCACATGTGTTTTTGTAAGCGCGAGCGATGTTGGATGGGTAAACATTATCATCCCGGGACGAGGTGTAAAATGACAGTGAGACACAGAAGGAGAGGGATGAGGAGGCTGCTTAGGGGAGATATCATTTGTGTCAGTCGAAGTGAACACCTATCGATTTACATCCAGCGCTGCTCTGCGCGCCACAATGAGCCCTCATGTATAATTCATGCGGGACCTATGAAAGAGCCATAAATACAGTCACTGTGCTCGTCAGCATAGCACACTCTCAGCACTTATGGTCACCCAACACGGCTAGTTAGCAGGGGAAGTGGGGAGATGCAGGGATGGAGAGGAAGAGAGGGTGCACTTGAAGCAGGAATTAGGATGATATAATGCTCTCGCTCTGTTCTCACTCGCTGCCTCGGATTCACATTCAGTGCAGATGCTTGAGCGCCGCGTGCAAGTGCGACCTGCCCTTTCACAAAAGCCGTACCTGCGGGGGGTCCTTGATGATTCTCGAAGCAGGCAGCCATCTTTTGTTCGGAGCTGCACCCCCAGAGTCACGGGGGGGCGTTCTTGCAGCCCGGCTGCCCTGCTTTGACGACCTGGAGGATTTACGTCCAGCTCTCCGCCGTAAAACAGCCACTCGCCTTTCATTCCTTTCACCCCGCCGCTGCGACGGAGAAGGGTGGCTGAGTTATGGGCTTTGTTTGGGACAGAAGGAGAATAAAAATGCTATACAGCCGAGCTATGTCAGAGATGTCAAGGAGGATTGTCTGCTTCACATGTGTTGTGAATTTAGAGGGAGCTGACCAGGGAATGAGGTGTTCGCGTGTGTGAGTGTGTGTGGTTTTCATTAAACCGTCATTACATCCAATTAAATCGATAAATAAATCAGGTGAATGCAACACATGATTCTGAGCTCAGAATCATCAAGGAGACGAAAACACAGATAGCAGACTTACTGAAACTGAATCAAGGCTGCTGGTGCACTTTTGGGAAAGAGCACAATACACACTCTGTTTGGCTTCGTAGAGGTGGAAAGAGTTCTGTCTAATCACTTGAAATACACACCACTCCATTCCTCAGAAGAGCGTGTTGCCTTTATGCACTAAATCTCCACGCCACAACAGCCCTCCCTCTCTCATCATCTATCTCCTCCAGCTCCGTGACCCTCCTGCTCCACCTCCCCACCCCCTGGAGTGCACTTCGTTTTTCCTCCCACCGACACACACAAAGTAGAACAAACCTTCATTTCAGCCTCTCCACAGTAAAGCATCAAACGGCCGCTCCGTCCTTGAACGTAAAAGTATTGAGGAGACAGACGAGGCGGAGGAGGAGAGAGAAGCCGGAGAAGGAAAACAAGGTAAAAGAAAGGGCTTTTTCATAATGACAGTCAGCTTAATGAAAAAGCAGTTAGGGCTCGTATATCTGCTGGCCTCAAGGTTCAGTCTCCCTCTTCCTCCCCCCTGAGCGGAGCTGCCGGGCTGAGGCGAGCTGCAATCGGGCTCGAGAAGGTCGAAGGTTTTGAGTGAGGAGGCCGGTGAGGGTCCGCAAAGGCTGGGGAGGGTCAGGCTGAGATAATGTGAGCTGAGCCGGGCTAAGGGAGGCAGAGCAGAGCCGAGCTGGCCTTGAGAGCGGCGCAGTCGGCCACATCAATCCACCCAGGCAGGCAGGAAGGACGGGACATCAGTCACCGGAGCTGCAAAACCGCAGAATGCAGCTCACCAAACACACAGTTGCACGCATCGGGGAGCTCGTACACACCGACGCCGCCGTGCACGCTAACACAAACACTCCTTTTTTTCCTCCTCTCTTCCTTTCCAGCTTCAGATCTCTGCCAGCTTCACTCCCCGTAACACTCAGCTCTTCCAGTAACTGATGCACTGCAGAGCAAAACACATAATGTCTAATTAGCAGCAAACAAATACATCAAAGACGTCACCTTCAGTGGACTTAGAGGCATTTCTTAGTCTGCTACCACGGTGCAGCTCCACAGTCTGACGATCGGGGCTTTTTTCTCCGAACGATGCAGCCACTAATGTTCAACAACACGTGAAACGGCCGACACGGCGGCCATATTGACGTGCATGTGATGAGCTGCGGGTGAACTGGGCCAAGGGTATCCGCTGCAGTCAGATGAAAAGCCATCCTGTACACAAGGGAGCCTCTATCCACAGAAGAGCAAACTCATTTCTAGGCCAAGAAAGTTGTTGGTGTGTGCGAAGGGAAATTGAGACAAGGGAAGCTTTAGAGTGCATGCGGCAAGACGTAAGGTAATGAGGAATTATACAGGAGTTTAAATCAATAAAGCACGTGTTTGTGCAACTGTAGGAAGGTCTTAATGTGTGGCTTGAGGGGTAATTACCACACACAACAGCCAGTCAGAACAAATAATGCAGTATATCAGAATATACAATGCCTCTCTTTGGCCTTCAAACGTCAAGGACTGAATCCATTACATCAGTGCAGCAAATCTCAAAAGTGTTTCAGCCCAGAAAAGACAAGATTGCACAAAGCCAAAGGGTCAAGGAAGCTCGAAGAATCCTTTGAACAGCGAAGTAAATTATACAAAGCTAATGGTTATGGTAAGGCAGGAAAGGTTTGTCCGTGGCCTTGGATGCTACTCTTTACCAGAAACATACCATTTGCGGGCAGCAAGAAGCAGAAGCAAAGTTAAAGGTGGCAGATGGATACGTCTCAAATGCTGGAATGAAAATCAACACTCTGTAACGCCTCACAGTCCATGTGTGAGGATACGCAGACCACTCACATTAAAACCAACCGACCTGCCTCGTGTCATCAAAAGAGCTTTGACCTGCTTGGTCTGGAACAATGTTGAGGAAGGTGGTGTGTCAAAGTAAGATCCACATTAAGATCCAAGGTTTCCCAGCAGAACATTTCACCATAACCATAGACTGTACACCGATCAGCCACAACATTAAAACCACTGGCAGGTGAAGTGAATAACATTGATTATATTGATACTATGTGGTGTTCTGATGGAAAACCTTGATCAGACTTAGACACCCAAATAAACATGGTCCCACAACAAACACACTCCATCAGGCTAATGGAATCTCAAATTTCACTGGATGAAAATGAACCCCACCACATGGCAACAACACCAACCAATCAGGAACATGTTGAGGAACATGACAATGGTCCAACATGTTGATGTGACCTCCAAACTTCCTACAGCCCATTCTGATCAAGCATCAACAGGATGCAGTGGAACAAGTTGGATTGACAGAGGCCCCACTGCACAAGCCAGAGCACCCAAAGGATCCAGTGCTCTGGTCCTGGTTCCAGACCCCATAGGACACCCTGAGAGGTCCTCTAGTCCAATGGTTCAGAGCATTTTGGACCACATAAGGGGACCAACACAATATTAGGCAGGTAGTCATAATTTTTTTGCCTGATCGGTGTATGTTAGAACATGGACATAACCTCAAACCCACATTCTTTCTAATGGCCATCATCTGCCTGCAACATAAAGTCCAACTGTATAGAAGTCTATGAGAAAATGAATCTACTAACTGGTTTGTTACATCAGTAAACATTTTTTCAAGGAGTTTCTGGTCTCATTTTTTGGGTTTCTAGATTTGCTGCAAACTGCATGGTGTCGAATTTCTACATTATAGGCTTATTTAGAGTAAAACAGATGAAAAAAGCAGGCTGTGTTTCAGTTTTTGGCTGCCCTGTGATTGACACGTTACTACTGTATTATCATGCATAGTGCCCTTGAGTTGTCATTATGATCCACCCCAAGAGGACAACAGCCAAACTCTAAACTCAAGGTGCAGAACAGTAGTCCATGAACCAGTGTATGACATGAGGTCACCTTTGACGTACTGTATGTATAGCCTATGGCTGCAATGAGATGATTAATGTCTAGTTCTGGTGTTATTTGTTTGGGGTTTGACATTTCTGAAATACTTGCATCCAACACAGTGCAGTTGGAATCAACAGACTGAAAGTTTCTTTGGAATTTAATGTCTTAAAATGTTACAGCAGCATGTTTTTAGAGATCTGACCCCAGCATGTTTTTTTTACCAACTCGGGCTCGTTCTGTTTTGTTTTGTAAAGCTTTGACTTCAGCTGCGTTTGGACGCTGTTATTTTCAAATGCCACGTTTTAAGATATTTCCTCTTTCTGTGTTCGTCGCGTGTTGCAGATGGATTTGCAGGCATCTCATTAGCCTCAGGTAAGACGATTAAACCCAACAATTTAGTCTTTGCTGTTGGGTTTCTGTCTCAAATTTGTCGAAACCAGGAGGCAGAAAAAGTCCCTTCAACAAATACCGCAGTGCAGCATATGTTTACTTTCCGTGGATAAAGACTCATGTCGACGATGACCAGAAGAGGAAACAGTGGGACTTTGTTTTAAAGCCAAAGAATCTGCAGAAACAGGTGGTTCGGCTCGCTTTGGTCAACAAAATGTCAGCGCAGCAATGAGGCTGTTGTTCACTGCTTGTTTCCTCACTCAGTGCTTGTTTCTCTGCTGTGATGCGGGAGAGAATGGTCTTCTTCAGGACTCGGGTTTGACAAAGACCAACCGGGGTCAAAATGTCGAGCAAGAGTATCCTGTTTATGATCGGGTTTTCAGACAATGGACATGGATGCTGTTACCTGGAAAGATCCGGCGTTCGGAACCTTCATCCAGGATCCTCTAGGAGCTGAGATGGAGGGAAATCAAGACACAGCTGCTCATAGGTTGTGGTTTCTACTGAATGTGATGATCACTAGGATGAGCCTTAAAACTGAAATGCACATGCAAACACACTCAGTACAGAATTAAAGAAACAGGAAATAAGAAGAAGTTTTTTAACCGTTACGAAAACTGTTCCACAACCTTAACCAAGTTGTTATTATAGCTCAGATGATATTTCCCTGTTGAACCAAGCCTCAACCGCAGCGGTTAATGTTTTATTTTTTTATTATAGGAAAGACAAATGATGCCTTTGAAATTTTTTTGTTTAATCTGGAAGAACTGCTAAGTGCCGCTCCAGTTCAGCGAGGCCGTTTCTAAACAACAGGGTTGGTCCGGCTCTTTGAACGCCAGGTCCTGCTACTCTGTATAATCAGCGTCTTTTATAGGGGCTATTTCTTTATTGTATGATGGTGCCGGGGAGGCATCTGAAGATCTGAGACTGAGCCGATCCGTGTGGCTCGATACCACTTACTCAAAGACACAACTTGCTGTCATTTCTTCGTAATCTGGTTTCGAAGATCCTGATTGGTTTCACCGCTGCTCTCCTGCCTCTCTTCCTCCTCTCTCTCTCTCTACTTCTGTTTATGTGCCGGGAATGTCAGCAATGAGTTTTCCATCCGTGCGCCTGCCGAGCTGCCCATTTAATAAACACTGCATTTCAGCTTGGGCCCTTTGCCCCGTATGCGAGCTATGAAAACGTAGGAGTGTAATAATATGTAAGTGCACAATAATAAACACTGAGTACATGTGTGGGTTTACGCGCTGCTGCTGACCTCGAAACCTCAGCGTGTGATAAGACGTAATGAATTTCTCTGGCTTGACATAAAACACAGCAGTGACTTGGTGTTTACCCTGCGCTGGAATGCCAGATCCACGGAGCCGAGTCTGCGCTGCTGCTTATATCGGATGACCGCCGTCTCGCGCACCAATAAGGGCTTTAAATTCATCGCATTTTATTTATACTTTTTACAAGGCTGTTAAACCGAGGACAAGGTGTCTGGCTATGTGTGTGCACGTATGGGTGTGTTGCTGCACTGTACATACAGTAAATGCCTGTGACTGCTCTGGAAATATTTCTTTCAACCTTTATCCTTATTGTCACTAAATCTATTTGTCTGTGAGTCGACCTTCAGAATCAACTGTATGTATTTTCCCCCTGGTGCCAGGATTGATAACTGGATTACAGGCTCAGTGTTAAGTACACAATGGGCTTCTTTGATAAAGGGAACGCAGTCAGAACAGGAGGCGGGGAGGGGAAACTGGGCCTCATAGAAACCGCTGTGGATTACTAAATAAAAGAGCTATAAAACACAGCCCTTTGGCTCGAGCAGAGGAAAGCTTATGCTAACACACAGCGGTAATGATTTTAATATCTGCGTTTAGAGCGAGGGACCACACGCTGTAAATTTCCAGTGCACCTAGTGTTGGGAGATACACCCCTCTGCTCTGCCTCCCCCTCCACTCCTGCCTCCCATCACCTCCCATATGGCTCGTTTTTTTTTGAGGGAGAAATATGCAGAATCAGCTCCCGTGCTTCACTTTATTTACACAGACGCAGATGATCTTCTTATTAGTTATTTCTTCTAGAAATAAGGATTTCTTCACGGCGATGAAGTCAGGAGAATCTGACCCCTTCTTGTTTCATAAACATCAGTTGTGCAAAGACTCGAAATTAAATTTGGTGTTTCTGTATTAATGTCTCCGGCGAGGCCTCTTTGTTTCTGCTCCTCTGATCAGGGGCAGGCCTGGGAAAATGAAGCTATTTAAATGTTGAACGCACAAGGAGAACAAACCTTATCGTACCCTTGAAATTATGGGTCCTCTCTGAAAGCCATTCAGGCTCCTGGCAAGTCACATCAAACGCGCTCGGAGTGGTCCAAATGTTTTGTTCCAAGCCGTGTTCTATTAGCCGGCGGTTTTGCCAGAAAATGATAAGAAATGGAATTACAAATGTTAGAACGGTGCCTCCGCTCTCTGCATCTGTTCACTGTTAGGACGATAATGATACCAGGACCCCTCCCCTGATCTGCTCTCACATTCCTAGCCAATGTTGCTGCAATCCAACTGTCCAGGAAGATTTTTTTTGTGGCCGTGTTTTAAGCAAATCCACTTCAAACGATATGTTCACGTAGAAATATCAGTTAGCACTGGGATGGTTGTTTCTCCACCTCAGGAGTCATTTTCCACAGTTTGATTTATACAGACCTGCACACAATCACAAAAAGTCAAACCCAACTTCCACATAAATGACTAATTCTGGTTGCCGTGTCAGACTTTATCTCGCTGGATTTTATTTTGTGCCTTGCATCGAGTAACTCTGTTGTTTTTCTCAGTTAATTCACCACATAGTTTGCTGCAGCCATTAATCATTCGCCTTCAGTTTCCAACAAGCAAAACTCCATTTTCAGGTGGAGACCATGAGGCGAGGTTGAACGTGTTAGAAGCTAGTTTGTCAAACAAATTTAAATACTTGTTAGAATGACCAACTTCCCTTTGAAAGGCAGCGAAACGTAAAAGAAGATTATAATAATAATATATAAAAAAAGCTTGAATGAAGTTTTACCACAGTTACAGATTGGGCCTCATTCTACACATGTGATGAATAAACGTGGATTTCTGCTTTTTG
The DNA here is from genome assembly GCA_024666655.1 of Dascyllus trimaculatus. Classification (NCBI taxonomy): domain Eukaryota; kingdom Metazoa; phylum Chordata; class Actinopteri; family Pomacentridae; genus Dascyllus; species Dascyllus trimaculatus. Next base: position 33,223,032 of record CM045453.1, read on the forward strand.
CTGTTTGGTTTCCACTCTGGGGACGGTCCCAGGCCATCTGAGAGGTTCAGAACCAACACTGTGATACACGTCATATATTAAACATAACATAATCCAGGTCTTACAAACCAGCAGCTACATTGTTTAAAAATTAAACCCTTTACAAACATAAAACCGGTGGAAAGGTGACAACCGGAGGGATCTGATCCACTTTGGTGGTCTTAATAAGGGTTTTGGCAGCAGCGCTCTGAATCAGCTCCAGCTGTCTAATTGACATTTTAGAGACGGTAAAGAGAGAATGAGGACAGGAGTACATTTAGAGAGTACATGGGCAAAACCAGGAGAATAGTTAAGATGGATATTCACTTATACCCTGATCAGCCACAACATTCTGACCACTGATAGATGAAGTGAATACCATTGATCATATTGGTACTATGAGGTGTTCTGATGGAAAACCTTGATCAGACTTAGACACCCAAATAAACATTGTCCCACAATGGGACACACTGGGAAAACACACTCCCTCATGCAAATGGAAATCCTAAATGTCCCTGGATGAAAATGCACCCCACCACATAGAAACAACACCAACCAATCAGGAACATGTTGAGGAACATGACAATGGTCCAACATGTTGATGTGACCTCCAAACTTCCTACAGTCCATTCTGATCAAGCATCAACAGGATGCAGTGGAACCAGTTGGATTGACAGAGGCCCCACTGCACAAGCCAGAGTACCCAAAGGATCCAGTGCCAACGTCCTGGTTCCAGACCCCATAGGACACCCTGAGAGGTCCTCTAGTCCAATGGTTCAGAGCACACAGATTAATGGCTGTGGCAATAATTAAAACCCTAAAAACTCACCTTTGTTGGTCAAAATTAAACGTTTAATGGCTTGCTACCTTAAAATGTTGTAGATGTAACGCGACACTGTTGAGCTGTGGGATTTTCCAAGGTTTCATGGTTTAGGTAGAAGTTTTTACCTGATTTATATCAAGAAAATCCAGGACCTTCACTGGGAGGCCCAAGGTGAGTTGATGTGTCACCCTGTTAGAGTAATTCAGTAGTAACTGCTCATGATGTGTCTTCTAGCGTATAAAAGACCAAATGGTAAGTTTAACAATGAAACAAAAGATGGAGATCCTTTAACAAATTGTGCATTACACTTCATTTGTTCATGTTTAACAAAAACAAGTGATGAAACATGGTTGAATGAGATCATCTGTTGGATTTTCTATGAATTTTAGCTGCATTAAACAACTCAATAACAATTTTATTTACTGTCTAAATGTGCTCTCAGTGCTGTATACTGGAAAACATATTACAAATAATTCGAACCTAAAATTTTCATCCAGGTCTGCTTTAGTAATTCAGTATAATCAGAGAAAAAAAAATCACTGCTCAAGATGTGAAACATGTTATAAAAGCTCTGGAGAAGTCAGTGGACACTGAGTTCTGTTTCCAAGGTCAGAAAGGAACTTTGATCTGCAACAGTAGATCAGAATCTTGGCAAACACTTTCTGCTCTCCTTCCTTATTGTCCGTCCGTGCATTCACACACACTCACACAAACAAACACACACACACACACACACACACACACACACACAGAGTGCGGCCGTCCTCTGGCTATATCTGTCGGTGGTGGTTTATAGCAGGAGCAAGGCACCTCATTAGTGGACAGCTGCTGCTGCTGCTGCTGCTGCTGCTGCACCTCCTTCCATACTTCACATCTTCCATCTCTTCAACCTCTCCCTCTGCACGCTGCCCTCACCCTGAACCTGTCCTGGGGGGGAGACAGGGAATGAGGGAGGAGGAATGTGATGAAGAGATGAGAAGGAGGAGGAGGAGGAGGAATGCTCCCGAACTCTACATGATCGCGTCGTTTCATCCAGGGGGGACATTCCCTGTTTTTAATCTGTCTGTGTGGGTGAAGCTCTGCTGAAGTGTGATGATAAACTATCTGTATTACGTCTATTCCTCGCTGTGCTGATCACAGAGTGACTGAGATGAGTCTTGTCACGAAGCTGTCATTCCTTCAGACCCGCTAATCCCTTCTGACACACGAAGAAATAACGAATACGATCTGTAAGTTAGCTGCAGAGGAAGAGACAAGCAAACATGACCTTTCTGATGTGAAATCTTATATCAGCTGAGTGTTTTTAGCTACATCCATCTGACAGAACACTTATCGGTCCCATCTTTGGTGTCTCTTTCACCGCTGGAATAAATCCAAGCTGTTCTGCACCGAGAGCCTTCCACCAAAATCCTCCCCTGAAGGGCCGGCGTCAGGCCCAGCTCCTCTTTCATGTCTAATCGACTTTTACGAGCCCCGTCTCTCATAGGCCGACGTTTACAGCTCCGGCTCCCGATTGGCCGGGCGGCCGAGTGTGGCCGAGCGTCACAGGTGCAAAACATTAGTCCTCCGATCAGGGCCAATTACAAACAGGTGCGTCTGCAGCAAGAGGAAGGTGGCTTTTAAAAGGAGCAGGAAGCGGCTTCTGAAGCGGAGCGGTCGGCACATGAGCGAGCAGAAGTTTTAATAAGAGCTCAGGAGGAGATTTCAGTGTTCCTGCAGGTTAACCCTCTGAAGCCCAAACCCTGATGTTTTCGTCAAATATATATATGTAAGAAAATCACCAAAATGACACCATTTATAAGAACCAGAAATCGTAAAAAACTGATTTTTTTAAAAATGGTTTTCTGACAATCCTTGAACATAGTCTTTATTAGCAAAAGTACTGGGACACCCCTCCACATGATTAAATTCAGGTGTTCCAATCACTTCCATGGACACAGGTGTATAAAATCAAGAACCTTAGAAGGCAGACTGCTTCTACAAACATTTGTAAAAGAATGAGTCGCTCTCAGGAGCTCAGTGGATTCAAGCTTGGTACCGTGATAGGCTGACACCTGTGGAATAAGTCCAAGACCTCCAAACTTGGTGTGGCCTTCAGATTAGCTCAAGACCAGTGCATAGAGAGCTTCATGGAATGGCTTGGCCCCTTAGTTCCAGTGAAAGGAATTCTCAGTGCTTCAGCAGACCAAGACGTTTTGGACAATTTCATGCTCCCAATTTTGTGGGAACAGTTTGGGGATGGACCCTTCCTGTTCCAACATGGCTGCCACCAGTGAACAAAGCAAGGTCAGTAAAGACATGGATGATCCAGTCTGGTGTGGAGGAACTGGACTGGCCTGCACAGAGTCCTGACCTGAACCAGATAGAACACCTTTGGGATGAATTAGAGTGGAGACTGAGAGCCAGGCCTTCTGGTCCAACATCAGTGTGTGACCTCACAAATGCTCTTCTGGAAGATGGTCAAAGATTCCCATAAACGCACTCCTAAACCTTGTGGAAAGCCTTCCCAGAGGAGCTGTGGCTGTTATAGTTGCAAAGGGTGGAACAACTCCATATTAAACCCTACGGATTAAGAATGGGACGTCATTAAAGTTCATGTGCATGTAAAGGCAGACGTCCCAATACTTTTGGTGATATCACACATCAGTTGTGAAAGATACAATTCTGTCAGGGAAAGCGTCCAAATCTAAGCTTACGATTATCATATTTCATCAAAATCACCAAAAATAAAGAGCTTGCAACGGACTCTGTTAAAAAACTAGAACTTTTGTGCTACGATGAACTCAGCTGCGACAAAAATTCAAAAACGTTTGGTTGAACTGCAGGCAGTGTTTCCACAGAACAGAGAGGAGGCGACCAGACAGATCAGAAAGAAAACAAAACACACTTGATCAATAAAATAAATGCAGCATGGCTCAACAAAGGTATACAGAGGAGCAGGCTTTTAGCTGTTGGAAGACACATGTAGCGTGGGGGCTCAGATTCCTTGTATGTGTCCACAAACTTGGCAGTAAAGCTAATTCTGGTGTGCCAAGTAGCGTAAAGAACTCCTGCTTTATAGAGGTTGTAAAATTAAAAGTTATAGCATGCGGAGCCCCACACCTGTGGCCACTTGAAAAACTGTAGTGCATAATAAATTCTATTTTGTTCAATTTCTGTAAAATAAATACTCAACATACGATTTTTTAATGTATATTTTTGTCTTTTTTTAACGATTTATGGCATTTTAACTTCGTTATACAGCACAGAAAACACTTCTCTCTACTTCTCTATACTCCATAGAAGTGTAGGACTTCATACTGTCATGAATTAGAAAGGTGAGCTCTACATTCATGCTCCTTGCAGCACTTCAAGGAGGCAGTCAGCACACACACACAGAAAGAGTGATGAGTTTAAAAGGTGATGATAGCGCCGAAGAAATTCCCATCACAGGCTGCATCACGGATGGATTTTAGAACTTATTTTGCCGTTGAAGCTTTAATTCGGAGGCGGCCTTGATAGTCTGGACATCCTGTCAATATCCAGCCGTAATAACAGCCGGCTGCACCGAGCTGCCTCCCAGATTGACTGGCTGGCAGCTGCTGGCGTTAATACTAATCACAGCATGTGTCTGTCTGAGTAACAACGAGCGTTTTTTTTATTGACGTTACCTTTACCCGTCCGATTGCTTCATTATGCGTAAATTCTCAGACCCTGCGCTGAATGTGTTCTCAGACATTGTGCAACTGTCAGTCATCCCATTTCCTGCACTTTTTAACATCACCCAGTGTTCTTGAACCTGCTTTGCACAACAGCAAGCAGGTGAATATATATTGCTAAACTCACATTTCGAATGCAGAATCTATAGAAATTTATACACTGAACGAAAATATAAACGCCCCATGTGAAATATTGATGCCACATGAAGTGTGCCACCCAAAGTGAGCGTATACTGTCTGGTACATGTACAAAATGGATATTTCTCTTGATTAGTGTCCCAAATTTGAGTCCACCCTGCTTCTTTCTGGGAATATTCTTGTGGTGGGAGTTGTTAGGTTCAAAACCTGAAGATACACACAGCACAGGAAGGAAGACAGCACTCATGAGCTCAGGTCTTTTACTTGTGCACAAGGAGAGAACGGACACTGCAGCTCTGCAGTATGCATCGCTACAGCATTCCAGCTCTCTGGTAGTCCTTCTGTCCTTGGCTCTTTTATTTGGTAAACAATCAGTACAAGAGTCAGCGTAAGATACGTGTCACTTACACAATCTTAATGGGTCAGTTCTCTGTGTTCTTTACTGTGAGTACATACAGCTTGGAATGTTTTATGGTGATTCATGGTTGCTGACATGTAGACTTTAAAGTCCTGACAGTCACTCAATGATTACCTAATAAGAATAATTCTTAACATAAGCACAATTCTTCTAACAGAGTCGTCACCGAACAACCTAAAGAACAGCTGGAGCTTTATTGTGGTTAGCATTTGCATTTAACACAAAACACGATCATGAAAACAGGAAAACTAAGTATAAAAATAATAAGTCCCATGATGAATACTACCACCACCTTTCCAACCTTCTAATGTTTTTGCCCTTTTTATGCGCAAAGCGAAAGAAACATGTCATGTAACGTGGACGCAGGCCAACAGAAAAGAATAGCATCTGACAATTTTACTGCCTTTACTGTGAAACTAATGTCTTGATGGACCAAAGGAGCTATGAGACATTAAGATCTCAAGAGGGTTCCCACAGCAGGAGAGGCCAAGGTTGTAGCTTTGACTTCTTGTTGAGCCCATTTAGCATTGACCGTAGCTATCAGATGCTACGATAATGAACTTAAAACAGTGTAACCATAAGAATCAGGCATGCAAAATAGCATATTTAACTTTATTATGGTGAAAATATTATGCTATGGTGGCATGGCAGATGGAAAGGTATTAATGTAATTGGATTTTATCTGTCCAGATGTGGAAACCTCTGGGGCTAAATAATGAAGCCAGTGCATGAGGGCCAAAAGCTGCAGTTCCATGAACGTCCATTTGAGGCTGTGAGCCCATTGTCACAGACCCCCATGTTAAAGTGTCCAACTTCATAGCTGAAATAAACATGCTGATGTTGGGTCGGCCATCTTTAAATACAGTGTATGAACTGACAGCAGTGGAATTAGTGATATACTACTACACTGATCGGACTTGCTTGGTGCTGTTATAAAAAAATTTGTGTTTAGGTCTGTAAATACCATTTATCTTAATGAATATCAGAGAAACCCTTATTTGTCACGAATCATTTTTACAGCATTGTTAAATGTTGTTTTTTTCGCATATCCCAGTTGGGGTCAGAGCGCAGGGTCAGTCATGATGCGGTGCCCATGGAGCAGGAAGGGTTAAGGGCCTTGCTCAAGGGCCCAACAATGGCCGCCGCATTGGGGTTTGATCAGTAGCCCAGAGACTTAACCATTGCTAACAAGGCTAACATCAGAAAACGTCCGTCCTAGTCAGAGTCAACAACAAACAGTCCAAAGCCTGGCAAAAATATTCCATCTATTATGATGTAAAAACTACATTTTAGCCACTGTTTATGCAACAAACTGCTTCAACAGTTGTTTTCATCATTCAAATAGTTGCTATTATTTCCAGTTGATCCATCAGTTGACTAATTGTCAGAGGTCTTAATGGTTTCTAATGTCCCAGTCCGTTCCTCTTTAAGTATTGACCATCGCGAGCTCGAGGGATGTTCTTTCTCGGCCCTACCCAATGTGGTGCCCTTGGCGAGATTTTATATGGCGCCCCCCTCCACCGGCGATTTACAAAAGAAATTGAATAGCATTGTTTTGTAGTAGCATTAACTGGGCTTTGCTTTACATTTAAATCAATGTGAGCTTTTCCATTTTAGGTTAATAGTAATAACTGGTTTTAATATAATTGTATTGAAAGTGAGGCCATGGCACCCTTAGCATTGGCCTATACTGCCTAATGGGCGAGCCGGCTCTGTTCGCTCCTGTTCCTCACAGAGAGCCTGATACAGCTGCATCTGTTCCATAGTTCAGCTTTATTATATTATAAAGTCCTGACTGACTGACTGTCAGACTGAGATTCTGGTCCAAGTCCTTTTTCCTGTAAAGTGTTTTGCTGGATATTTGTTCATTAATTCATGCAGCTGGCACCAATGAACACAGAAAATATAGGATCAGAGTACTACTGTGCCTCATAGTTAATAAATCAGACTTTATTTTCTTTGTGTGTAAGAGACTCAGATATAGTAGAGTTATTACAGCCGCACTGAAGGCCGCGTCCTGCTGCTGCTGCAGTCTTACATTAAATCTGACAGCGTACAATTCAGCCTCGTGTCAAACTCAAAGTGACAGTCCTCGTCAGACCGGCGTCTGAAATGAGATTAATGCAACAGGCATTTATCACAGCAGAAAAATCACAGGTTGACCTAATGATATAAACAATGACTCCATCCAGCAACTAATGCAGCGCAGTGCAGCAGGTAATGGTATTAGATGGATGGGTGTCTGACAAGCCCGGCCTCACTCCCAGCTCGCCACAGACTGAGACTTGCATTGAACGTGTAGGTTTGTCTGAATAACCTATAAGATTCCATGGCCTTGTTATTTCTGCTTTCATCGCTATCGATCCTTCACAGATAATGATAAATTTGTTGCATAACGGTATATTTTAAACCAAAGTATGATCTTCATAAATGGTAAAATGGTAAAAGGTCTGTACTTATATAGTGCTTTTCTCTACCTTAGTGGTATCCAAAACGCTTTACAATGAGTTTCACATTCACACTCCAATGGCGACAGACCTGCCATGCAAGGTGCTAATCTACCATTGGGAGCAACTTGGGGTTCAGTGTCTTGCCCAAGGACACTTCGTCATGCAGAGGGGCCGGTAATCGAACTGCCAACCTTGCGATCAGTGGACAACCTGCTCTACCACCTGAGACGCCCACAGCCGCCCTTTATCTAAACTTAACCAGGTAGTTTTGGTGCCTGAACTGAACCAAACTGCGTGACTGCAACCAACAACTACACCAATGGTCGAGTAATCTACTGGCCAAAAAATTGCCTTGCACGGTTACTAAATCAGTTACCAGCTTTTAAATTTAGCTTGAGGTCTTTTTAGGAAAATGCTAACCAGCAGTAAAGACTGTAAAGATGCTGAATGGACACCTGGCTTTATTATACAATACTGAACAGTTGCTAAAACTGGTAGATGAGCCCGGAAAACACAGCGGCATTCGCTTATGTGCATCTTAAATGACCAGCACACTGAAAGAGCATATAACAGAGATTTACAGTGATAGTGAAATATAGATATTTATATAGTTTTTCACTGGCCCACCAGATGGGGGTCAGCAATGGTCTGCATTTTCTGAACTCCTAAGCTGCACCCCGTTGACCTGAAGTCTGGCTACCATTGACTCAGTTGTGCCTGCAGGTGCTGGATGTTGCTGGCGATCTTTCCAAACCCTACTATAGCTGTAGTATAAACTTACTTTAAGGCCCTGCTGCTGCAAAGATGACAGTACACATCGATTCATCCAGTGCTCCTGCAGCTCTCCTGTGCTGAGATCAGCAGTGAACTTCATCACATCAGGTAGTGACACACTTAACTCCAGTAACGCCTTAATGTAATGCAGTAATGCATTCTGAGTCAGCATTTGGTCTCTGATGTTTGTTGACTACGTTGATTATTCATTCCCAGAGGAGAATCTTACTGCTCAAAGTTTGCTCCTTTATAGCTCGAGAGATAAAATAGTGATTTTCATTTCAGCCTTTTTAAAAGTTTGGATTTTGTCTGATGTGTTTCTCATATTTTTCTCCTAAAACTCACCAGGAGATAAAGATGAACAAGGAGGGGAGCAATTAGCAAACAGGAGTCATACTGGAGATTTAAAGGAGATAATTCCCATCTTCAACTAATGGATCCATTTTTTCTCAGCTGAGCTACATGTGAGCTGAATATGAGCTTTATTTTATACAGATGTAATACAATTATACTGAGAGGTCTTCCTAATACATTGTCAAACCTGTATATAAATACACACCGATCAGCCACAACATCATGACCACTGACAGGTGAAGTGAATAACATTGATCATGTTGGTACTATGTGGTGTTCTGATGGAAAACCTTGATCAGACTTAGACACCCAAATAAACATCGTCCCACAACAAACACACTCCCTCATGCACATGGAAATCCCACAAGCCAGAGTAGCCAAAGGATCCAGTGCCCTGGTCCTGGTTCCAGACCCCATAGGACACCCTGAGAGGTCCTCTGGTCCATGCCCAATGGTTCAGAGCATTCTTGACCACATAAGGGGGACCAACACAACATTAGGCAGCTCGAAGAGCAAACTTTGAGCAGTAAGATTTTCCTCTGGGTTGCGCCCCTACCGAACAATGAGTGAAAATTAAAGTTGCTTCACAAAATAAAATGATGCTAAATGAATAAATAATGGTCCAACGCTGGACATGAACCTCAGTCTCCAGTGTCAAAGTCCTTTCACCTCCTCCACCGCTCCACTGCAAACTCCTTATGACGTGTTTAAACTCTAAAAACTCCTTTACATCGGTGTAGAACACTGATACGTGTTGCCAATGGTTTTGACCAAACAGCAGTATTTAACACCCCGAGAGTAAGAATGACTACTGATGATTACTGCTGTTGTAAATGTCCTTTATTTTGTCAATAATTTGTATCAATTAAAAATGTCTATAGACTCCAGTACCAGTTTCATCAGTGAGATAGCTCTTAGTGACGACCGCGCACTTACATTAACGGTACTAAAGCTAAATTAAAATAAAGCGCTGATTACGACGTCTGGCCAGCAACTTAAATCAGTTCATTTCTACTGCATCAGTCTAATACTGATATACTGTCAGCGGACATCCCTGCCTCTGCTAGTGAAGGTCTAATATCTTTCTGTCCTGGAATATTTATGAACCTGCGATATCAGTTCATTTGTTCTGCCTTCATTTGGGACACGACGCGTGCTTTTGGCTGCTTGTGTCGTAGATAATTTGAATTAGGTGCTCCTGCTGCCCGCTTTTAAAGTGAAGTAGCACAAAACAATCAGCGCTAAACCGTAGAGGGCTCAGCTTTAATCAGCAGGCTTCTCTTCAGGGTGAATTATAAGCTCTCGCGGTGGTTCTTCTGCGGGATACTTTGACATACATAATGGAGAAAACAGGTAGAAACCACAGGGTTCACTTAGCGACCACGGAATATGAAGGAATCATGACATAGTTTATAATTTAACAAAATGAGAGCGAGGGCCACGTCTAAATATGAGGCCCAAAAACAACAGAGGTTTATTATTTATTTCTTTTCGACACAAACAGTGCTTCCAAACGTCGGCTGCCAGAAACCCAAACTAGCACTGTATTTGTGTAATGTGCAAAATTAGTTGAGATGGCCAAATAGTGGCAGAGAGCTGCCAAAAAAAAAGATGTACAACATGTTCCTTTCAGCACTTTCAGCCTGGAACGAGACAGTTACCGCTCAGGGACGGAAAAGCAGTTTATTTTGGTTTCTGGACCGCATTCAGGCTAAAAGACAAACACGACATGAAATCCAGATGTAAATACGCTCAGGATGCATCAACATAGCCTAAACAAAGTCAAACGCTTAAGCGGCCGCTGATGCATCTGATGTCGCGTGAAAGGAAATCAGTTTGGTCGTGTGAATCCAAGCAGGTGACAGGCAGCTTAGCAAGGAAGACGTCGCAAGTCAGTAATGGATGGTTGGGATAAAGCGGCAATCAGGACGAGGTGTTTACTGGCGCTTTAACAGCGTGTAAATATTAAGAGAAGGAACGAGACGGACAGAAATCTGTGCTTCACTGGAGGAAAGAAAGATTGCGTTTGACTGCCTCGGAGGCTGATTTGAACGTCAAGCGAAAATGTAATCCGGCCTCACCAGACGTTGTCCAGACGCAGCACAAGAGCCGCGTTCATGCCAGGTTTCTCAGGAAGGAACCTCAGGAGGAAAAGTTCAGCCGGCGCAGACTTATGGGGACAATCTATTACAGGTTCATGGCCGCGATGCAGCAGACCAACCACACAGCAGAAGGTCTAGAGGCAGCCGCTGGGCTTCACCTCTCAGCCGACGTGATTGGTGGAGCAGCGTGGAAGAAACGTAGGCGTCAAAACAGGTCAAGCTTCTCTGCGAGTTAGATGTGTTGTTGTAATATGCTTTTAATAGCTAATAGGATTTATTAGCAATCAAAGATGTGGTGTTGTTTTTCCTAACGCAAAAACATCACGTCATATTATCTTTTTTCTCCAGGGAGCACAATCCCATAGCTTTGTCATGAAAGGTTTACATTCACCATGCTAATTTAACATAGATAAGAACACAGGAGTCAGTTTGTTTGTTTTCAAGTTTATCTCATCTGTTATTGATCTGTGCAGAAGATGGCTGTTCTATTAACGTCTATTCTCTGTCTTTTATAGCAATACTCAGCAAGACAATGTTAATGGAAAAGCCTTGTTCCTCAGTGGTAGCCAACACAGTAAGTAAAGGAAGTTCACATTCTCAGCATCCTATCTACCTCTATGTCCATCTCCTGTTTTCTAGGATTTCTTTTAGGCCCCATCCACATGAAGACGAGACCTAAACGCACAAATAGTCCATCCAACCCGTGTATCGTCCACACCAAGCCGGCGTTTTGGAGGTCTGGAAACAATCCTTTCTGAACCTAGGTCCCAGAGTGCAAAGTTCTGAAAACGCCATTTACGTGGCACCGTTGTTACGCCCTGTCCGCTTCTTTTTCTGACATGCTTGCGTCATAGCTCCACTTCTCGATAGATGCGCCAACCTCAGAAAACGACGACAACGTCTCCGTATAGTGCTGCGTATGTGCTGCTGATAGTTCCACCTCATCGTCCGTCCAGACTAGAGTCCTACCAGCTCGTCCACTCGTATTTGCTGCCGCCGTGTTCCATGTTTACATCGTATACTGATTTCTTCATGCCTAAAGTCCCCCTGCCAGTTTTTTGCTTGTTTCTGTTACGGCGTCATAGCGCCACCAACAGGCCTGGCATGTGTTTTACATTGTTTACTGAAACAACTCCGTCTTTATGGAGAACGTTTTTGAAACTATAAGCGTTTTGGCTTCGTGTGGACGGGGCCTTAGTCTTTTTGATTTTCTGGGGGGGCAAAGAGTAACACAGCAAGCAAACACCGATGGTAATTACTTGGGGTTCAGACACTAATGTCTCTTTAAATTCTGAAGCACTTAGTAATTTACAAATTTATCAAAGCCATAATGTTTCGTTTCCAGCTGCTGTTTAGTCAGATTTAGGCCCCAGTGCTGGTCGCCGTGTGAGGAGGTCCACGTCAGCTGCTCGCCGTAGGCACAGCGTCACCACTTAGCACAGAGGTATAAATCCAGCTTTAGCAGTGGGGTCAGAGGGGGAGGGGAGGGGGGGCAGTGAGTGGAACCCACTTCTCAATTTTGCCCCAAGGCACCACTGGTGGGTTAATCCAGCCGTGCACCTGGTCCAGGGATTTGAATCAGCCGCGTCACAGTTCCCCATCAAAACCCAGGGCCATGGGCGCCGTTAGGCCCCTGAGTCCAGAGCTGCAGCTGTAAACGTTCAATTAAAAAACCCAAATCTCATTTAGAGAAAAATTCTGATCGCTTACTAAAACCCACAAAAAATGTATTGATCAAAGACACAGGTACATCCTGAGTCTTAAGCAGCTCCATCACTTTTCTGCCAGTGACATTTTTTGACTGCAATAACAGAATTGTGGGTCCATTATCCTCCATGCCAAACCTGTTTATATGTTAATTCATAATGTCATACGTGTACAAATCCATATGTAAACTCACCATATCATAACTGTACTTATCCATATGTAAATTTCATTATGTACACATCCATATGTAGATTTATCAGGGACAGTGGTGGCACAATGGTTAAGTCTCTGGGTTACTAACTAGAAGGTAAGAGGATCAAACCCCAATGCGGCCACTGTTGGGCCTTCGAGGAAAGCCCTTAACCCTTCCTGCTCCAGGGGCACTGTACATTGGCTGACCCTGTGCTCTGACCCCAACTGGGATATAAAACAACATTTCACAATGCTGTAAAAATGTAGTCGTGACAGTAAAGGTTTCTTCTTCAAAAAACCATCATGGTTTGAGTTAAAACCCAACATTTTCTCAACAGGGTTCTAGCTTCTCCATTTTCTTGGTTACCAGTCAGACGAATCCCACCCCGTCTTTGGTTGCCTGAAAAGTACTGACACTTGGAAAGCATTTTGTTTGTCTGTGTGTGTTGCTCCACCTCTTTTGATTGACTGAACCACCTGCACACATGAGAATCACCCATCAGTCAGGACACCGCTGCACATCTGCCCCAGCTCTTCACTCTTTGTCAGGCGTCGTGGTGCTAACGCTAAGGCCAACTCCTGCTATGGTTCGCTTTCTTCTTCTTCAACCCCTAAGTAACTCTTTGGGCTTCAGGTTCACTCCCTGTCTTTTCAGCACCAGTCCACACTCAACACCAGCTTCTTCCTCCCATGACTTCCAGTCAGACCAGCCTCCTCCGCGTCATCCGACATTTACCTCATGCCAGCCAGTTCACTCCGAGCCCTGCCTGGCCTCCGCCTGCACTCACCTCCACCTGAGTAACTGCCTGAAGGAAGCCGAGCACTGTTCCCCTCTGCGCATCCTAAACTGTTCCAGCTTTTATTCTCCGTCTGGTTTGTGGATCCTGCACATGGGTCTTATTCCGAGTATCTTAAAAGAAAGAGCATCATTTATAAGCTTTTCTTTCTCTGTTTTATTTTAACCCAAACTCGTGGTTCTACTATGCATCTTAAACCAAGTCTCCATCACTGTCTATGAGTCAAACAAGCTTGTGAGTCACACTGACTGAACTAGAACTTGACCATTACTTAATTAGTTATAGAAGTTAACTGTAATTTATTATGCAGCCTAATGTTAAATAGTTTCCAGTCTCTCAGCAGAGCTTATGTGGTATCAAACAAACAATGCAGTGAGTCATTTGCTGACTAAGGCCGACTGCCAAGTGAGGCATAAGCGGTTTTACAAGATTGATTAATTCTAATTCCTTCACCCTGATCTGACTGGCTTTTAACTCAGGTTTTACAGCAGATTCTTACAATAGTGAATGATGTGAAAATGAAAGCTGCAGAGGAGTGTGTGTGTGTGTGTGTGTGTGTGTGTACGCTGCTGTTTGCAAGGCCAGCGGAGGACAGCATGCTTTGCACAAAAAGACTGAAACTTGTATAAACAGAGCGGCGGCCACAACGACTCCCCTGCCAAACGCTGGGTTTCTCATCAACCTCAGCTAACCGCACACAAACACTAGTGCACAAACTCACAAACAAACGCACGGGGACGGGGAGACCAAGTGAGAAAGCAATGCAAACACGCTGGTAAGCATAAAAATACAGGCGGACCGGAAAAGAAAAACACATAGAAAGAGCCCCGTGCACAATGTAAAATAGACAAACACACATGCGCCTGCTTGCAAACTGACCTTGCGGCTCACATCTCATTACATTACAACAATGTGAGATGTAGCAGAAGCCGCGCAAATCACAGTCAGACTGCATCCAAACTAAACATGAAACCGCATCTCCCTGTGACCTTCTGGAGGGGCCATCCGAAGAGAGAAGAAAAAACAAAAACACATAAATATGCACGGATCCAAATGTCAAAATGATCCAATCTGGTCTCCGGTTTGCGCATATTGATTTCGACAAAGCAAACCACAAACACCACATCTCTAACAGGGGGAGAGCAGGTCCAGTGCAGATGTGGGTTCAGAGCGAGAGGTGGAGGGGTTTCCCACATGCGAGGAGTAAAATATGAGTGTGCATTCAGGGAGGCAGTGCTGGGAAGGAGGGAGTTGTTTGGGCGATGATATCCATCCAGAAAAGTTCCTGGGACAGCAGAGAGGAGTAGGGAGTTGGAGGCTGGCCCTGCTCCACCTTGACAACCGTCCAACTGCATCCTGGCATGGGGATCAGAGGGAAAAGTAAGGTTGGAGGCCCACAGGCAAAGACTGGGGAGTATCCTGAGTGAGCATGGCCAATGTTTTGTGCTTCCCTGTGGGCTTGATAGCTGGAAACAGTGTCTGGAGGTGACAGTAGTTCAGGGCAGCGTCGTCCCCAAAAGACTACGCTCTGATACCAAACTGAATTATAGTCTAGTCTGTCTACCAGAGTTTGTTTGTACCGTAACATATCTTTGCCATTGATTTTATTCTTTTACTACCTCTTCTTCTCAGCCGGCGTGAATTCTGATGTCCTTGGAATCCTGTTGTTGACCCCTGCCTCCATCCTCCTCCTTCCTCCTCATTTGGACTTTATGGCTCCCTCAGACTGGAAGCCTTTCCTATGATATCACAGTCTTACCTTGGTAAATGGTAAATGGTCTGCACTGATATAGCACTTTTCTCTACCTCAGTGGTATCCAAAGCGCTTTACAATGTGTTTCACATTCACACTCCAATGGCGACAGAGCTGCCATGCAAGGCGCTAATCTACCATTGGGAGCAACTTGGGGTTCAGTGTCTTGCCTAAGGACACTTCGGCATGAGGAGGGGCCGGGGATCAAACCACCAACCTTGCAATCAGTGGACATCCCCCTCTACCACCTGAGCCACAGCCACCCCTTCAATGTACGAAATACATTCCTTTCGAAACATAAATGAGAACACACTTTAGTTGCACAGGAACCTGATATTTGGGAGTCGGTGTTGTTCAGAGATGGCCCACGTCTTGCACTCTCAACTTTTACTGTCTGACGTTCCACAGAGGGTATGCTTGCACACGTGTGAGCACAAGGTGTGTGGATAATAAAACATTTTTAAGTTTCGCTGTGCTTTCAGCCAGAATAATAATGATGATGGATGATGAGCTGGATCATTTTTGCCATCATCTCTCAGTTACGATGACATTATACTCATAAAAGAACTGGCTGTGAAGGAGCAGTACGTGGGGGTAGCACTGCCAAATGCAATAATGCTAAAGCTACTGCTCAAAGCTATGGAACCATGTTTTCATTGTAGCATGGCATTTAGCCCACTGCAGTAGCGCGATCAAATGCCACACACATTTACTTTTTGCTTAAAGTAATGATCAAGATGTTGCACCAACGATGCAAATGCTGCTCCTCCTTATCTTCTGCATCAGCCTGTCCTAAAGGCAAGTCTCCCGACTCTGCAGCTGCCTCAGTAACGCCCTGAGCAGATATTTCAGGCTAACAGGCATAACTTGCAGTTTCTGTAGTTACAGGGACATTAAAACTGCATACATGAAATCACCAGCCAAATCTAGGCTGGAATGATAAAACGATGCAATAAATATTAATGATAGACAACCAATAAATAGCACTAAGAAATAGCTTCATGGGGGCAGTGGGGGTGCAACGGTTAAGTCTTTGGGCTACTGATCAGAAGGTCAGAGGATCGAACCCCAGTGCGGCCACTGTTGGGCCCTTGAGGAAAACTCTTAACCCTTCTTGTTCCAGGGGCGCCGTACCATGATTGACCCTGCACTCTGACCCCAACTGGGATATTCATGATGAATAAAGGTTTCTTCTTCTTCTAGTTTCACTTAAATACATTAGGTACAACAGCACATGATAAAAAAAGCAAAGTTTGGTCACAACAACAAATCCGAAGCATTCTTCCTCCGAGGTTCATAAACAGCCTATCATACCCCAAGCCTTGTGTTGCCCTGCTTGTGGATGCTATGCAGTCGGCCGCAGCCACTTGGCAGACCTCTTCTGTGGGGTCCGACGCTGGTGGGGTCCACAGGGGCCTTTGCAAGATGGGCTTTGTGGTGTTCAACTGGTCCTACTTGATGTCAGGTGCACGCCAGCCATGCTCATGTCTGACAAAAACTGTTCAAATGTTTTGTGACATTGCCCCAGAAAAGGTTTATCAAGCCCCCACAGGTTACCCTTCTATTATATACACACACTCAGTTTGACAACACTGTGCTCAAGCCAGTGCAACAACATGTTTCCTGTTCTGCTGTTACAAAGCAGTCGATTGTCTTTTTGGGTGAGATGTATAACTGCCATCTTTGGCCTTACAAAATTTGAACACCGATTTCCTGAAAGTAGCGAGTCTCTCCCGTATAATGTCTGTGGGCCGGCTGATATAGTCTGCTATCTGCTGTATTCGTTTGACCTCCTACTGCAGGCAAAGTCAACCAAGAAAACACTGAAACCCACAGTATACTCATGCTGCAATGCATGTTGAAAGATTGGAGGAAATGAGTGGTGCAAGAGATGGGGAATGGCATGCAACAACGGTCCAGGTTGACACACTGGACTCACGCTGACAACAGACTTTTCTTGACTTGATCAGTGTGTTTAGCTTGTAGTGTTTCAGCAGTTTAACTCCAACGAGGGTTAGCTTGTAGCTTCACCACAGCTCCTCTTTCAGAGAAGCTTCCCCTGGCTCAGACAACCTCTACCAAAATCCCAACAATTACGTCTGCTGAGGGATAAATCTCTCGTGCCACCAGGGCTTACTAAAGCAGAGTTTGGACTGGCAGTAACAGGTTTTACTGTAGCAGCCAAGCTTCCTCTACGCAAAGGCCAGAGCTTGCAGAGTGGCTTAAAGTCAAGATACAGACTGCTGTCTTTAGAGATATGATTGCCAGGGTAAATAAGGTCCACAGCAAAAGCCAGCCAAATCTGCAAATGTTTCTGGCTTACATTAGAGGTGCAACATCTTAGAGAGGATACAGGGCGCTAGTTAACAGGATATAAGGGATTACTGGGATGCCAGCTTGGTTCTTTTTCCACTGCTTTTTTTGTGTGTGTGTGCACGTTATGTTGTTTAATAACTGACTGTATTTTTTCTGTTACATAAAATCATGGCTGGAGGTTTTCTTTGAACACTGAGTGGCATCTGAGGTTGTCCCTCAAAGATGTTTTTGGTTCAAACGCTTGATTTCCTGCATTCTGGTGAACTTTTATATATCCGTTTGTACCTCCCCTGCACGTGTCTGTATTGTTCATTACAGCAATGTCTCAGTAAAACAAAGTCCTTGTGCTTCTTTCTTTCATGTTTTAATTGAGGGAAACAAATGCATGTTTTCTGAATATGAAGGGGGACGTATCCACTGCGCGCCCACCCCGAATTATACACCCATGATTAAAAGGCTCAAATGAAAGGATAAATATACTTTGTACAGTTGGCAGTTTATGTAATAAAACAAGTGCTGACTTCATTTTCTCTTCCAAATTAGCTTGGTTGACCGAGTAGAACTGTTTACAGCCCTGTAAAAAGGAAGGATGGCTTGTGTGTTTTCCCTTGCCAGTAATTAACAAGTTGAATACAATATATTTATAAGTAATAAGAATATTTATGCAAAGTATGTATATATATACTTTTTCAAATCCAAGTCACAAAGTGCTTTACAAGGCAGCAAAATAAAAGACAAATGTCATAAAATCATCAGAATTTACAAGACAGAAAGAAACATAACATGGCGTACAACAACCCACACAATGGTATTCCATGCCAACAGGATGGTGTTCATTCAAACTAACGAGGGTGTGGTTTGGGCTTCACCACATGATCCAAAATTTGGGCAAAACTAGGGAAATTTTCATTTGCAGGTTGCAGCTGAGACGTCATTGCTGTTTCCCATTGTCTGAGTGAAACCCAAAGGTAACTGGAAAGATAAAATGGCCAGTGGAAGGCTTATACCCACAGTCTACATTTGGAGAGTCCGGTCGGGTTGACGTAAATCGATCAGCCACAACATCCTGACCACTGACAGGTGAAGTGAATGACATGGATCATATTGGTACTATGTGGTGTTCTGATGGGAAACATTGATCAGACTTAGACTCCCAAATAAACATTGTTCCACAACAAACACACTCCCTCATGCTAATGGAATCTCAAATGTCACTGGATGAAAATGCACCCCACCATATGGAAACAACATCAACCAATCAGGAACATGTGGAGGAACATGACAATGGCCCAACATGTTGATTTGACCTCCAAACTTCCTACAGCCCATTCTGATCAAGCATCAACAGGATGCAGTGGAGCAAGTTGGATTGACAGAGGCCCCACTGCACAAGCCAGAGTAGCCAAAGGATCCAGTGCCCTGGTCCTGGTTCCAGACCCTATAGGACACCCTGAGAGGTCCTCTTGTCCATGCCCAATGGTTCAGAGCATTTGTGACCACATGAGGCAGTCCAACATAATATTAGGCAGGTGGTCATAATGTTATGCCTGATCAGTGTATGTCCATATCGTTACAGAGCCTTGACACCTGAGCTGCAAATGCTCTGTACCCTTTAGTTCTTAGCAGGGCCCCTTGAAGAGACAAAAGACCTCTGCGAGCTGTGTGCTCAATCCCAAAACACACTGGGAGTCAGTGTAGAGGTGAAAACCGAGGTGATGTGATGGTGCCTTTTGGTTGCGGTTAAAAGCTGATCAATAGCTTCCTGGTTCAGGCAGGTAAAAATGCTGTAATTAAAGCATGATGAAATAAAAGCATGTAAAACGGCCTCTGACCATTTGAGATCCCTGCTCTCACCCCAACCAGTTGAGCAGTTGAGGCTGATGGCTGCCTTCCCTGGGCCTGGTTCTGTCAAGGGTTTTTTTTCCCCCTCCCTATCCTAGGAGGTTTTTATGGTTCCTTCCCACCGTCACTGACTGCTTGCTCGTAGGGAATCCCAAGTCAACTTTGGATTGTTGGGTTTTCTGTTCTGTTTGTAATTCGTAAGGTCTTTATTTTGCTATGCTAAATGTTGTGAGATGACATATGTTGTGAATTTGTGCTATATAAATGAAACTGAACTGAATTGAACTGAAATAATTTGAGCCATCAAAATTTTTAGTTTGTTATAAACTTGACATCTCTAATAGCTGAAGCATTTATATGGCAGGTATCTGTAGGTAGATGCTTATTTGTCGCCTCCTGATGTCCGTTTTAAACTGGTTCCACTGCTGGTTGTAGTATTTAGCGACTACATGTTAATGCCAATGTAATGTTGTGTCACTTTTTGTCCTGCATGTTAAGGTTTAATCAAAACTAGCAGGGCTGTGATGTAAGTCTCTCCTCCCTCTCTTGGCAAGTCGAACTGTCTCCCTGTCTCTCCCTGTTTACTGTCTGCCTCCCCGTCTTCCTCTCGCTCCGAGCAGTGGCCGGCTGCTCTCGGAGGAAGTGATGCCGTCCATCTGGGGTGGTCGTTAACATGCAAGCGTTTGGCAGGGGACACATGAAAACGTCTCATACACTGAATCCGCAGCAGAACCCAGGGGTGCATTATAACGGGGGGAAAACCATTTTGGGGGGAAAACGTCTGGAAAGACAACAAAGCGGTGGGAAATGTTACCAAGACAACCGCGAGACCACTTTATTTTCGTCTGGTTAGTTTCAGCAATCCAGCTTGGAATTGCTCATGGGGAAAATCTAATCATTCGTAAAGTTTCTTGATTGTCTTTCTTTTGTCTGTGAAAACAAGAGACTTCAATGTTTGCTTGAGTGTCTTTCTCTGCCGGTTGCCTTGATCCACTTATACTCTGCGACAGATGCACTCAGCATGACTTTCTGGTACAGTAGCTCAACGTCACCGCAATAAAACGCCTCCAGACTTCTAACACCATCCCACTGTACCGGTCAAGATCAAATGACATAACGATGACCAGTTTGCACCGACACTTGCACACATAATGTCATTCGGCTGATTAAATCCAGTCAGACACTCCTGGAAAAGTGATATATGATGAGGTCACGCAGGTTCAAGTTCCCGTTAATTCATATGCAGATTTATGCTTATTAAATGGGGGTTTGCCTAAATAATGAGCTCAGCCATGTGTCACGCTGGACGCTGGTATCTGTCATCATAAATCTAGTGCTGCTCTACAATGAAAAAGCACCGTGTGACATCACTTTCAAGAAGGCGTGATCTAATGCGGGACGCTGCCACGTATTAAAATGCAAACCCTGCATAATGATGCACTTTTAGATTAGGGCTTCGCTTCCTTGCAGAGAGCTAGATGAGAACATAGACTGTAAATGGAAGATGGCCTTAACCTTCAGGTCTGGAGCCCATGTGGAATTGACTTAAGCCTCGAGGCCAGCAGGGGGCGACTCTTCTGGTTAGAAAAAGAAGTCGGATTGTACAAAAGCCTGTGAGAAAAGACGACTTCTCACTTTGCTTATTACCTCAGTAAACATTCCCCTGATGAGTTTATGGTCTCAGTATCTAGTTTGAAGTCTCCTTATAAACAGCATGATGTTAATTTAGTAAATTGTGGTCCAATTCAGAATAAAATACTCATCAAAGCAGCGTGTTTCTAAGGGGTGGGGCTTCCTTGTGATGGACAGGTGGCAACTGCGTTGCCATGTGTAGTCTATTCAAGTTATCCTCACTTGTTATGCTTCAAAAGATCATAATGGCAATGATCAAGTGGTTTTCCACAACCAAACAGGTATCAGCGTCCCTGAGTCCATCTTTACATACAGCCTGTGGATGATAATACCAATCTCATGGCTGTACAGTAAATGAGTAGACAGTTCATGGACAGTTAACTTAGCTTAGCCACAACTTGTTGCAAAGGCAATAACTTCCCATATATTGTTGAAATAACATCTCTGAACTTTGCTTCTTCTTCTTCTTTAAAAACAAATAAGGTACAATGTGTTAGTGAATCTCAGATGTAGAGTCCAGTGGCTACCATTGCACAGACTCAAACTAGCTATCTGTCTCTTTTTGGCAATAAAAATCCAAGTGTGTAAGCCTTCCTTATTTTTTGTGTGCGCATATAAAAGTCTAAACTGATCAGCCACAATGTTAAATATTGCATGGGGGTCAGTCTGTGTCACGTGGGAAGCCAGTTTAAGGCATTCAATATGAGAATATCCAGAAATATAATTACTAGAGCAATGAAAGTTGGTGACAGACAGACTAGTTTTCAGCAGATTAAATGGTTGAAGGGCTCCGGCAGAGGTCAGATTTTTAATCACTGGCACTTAAAAATGGAAGAAGTGCATCATTTTTGAATAACACTGCCACTGGGACTCCAGAAGGTACAAATAAGTGAACTCTGAACAAAATCTGGGACAGTGGAGTGGCACGGCCAGAACCACTCTGACATGTTGGACCACGGACACAGGACCTCTGGAAGCGTCATGTGGTGTCTGGCACCGTGACCCTGGCAGCGGATCCTTTGGCTCCTGTGGATTGTTGACTGGGGCCTCCGTGGATCGAGCTTGTTCCAGCACATCGGATGCTCGACTGGATTGGGATGTCAAGAGTTTAGAGGTCAGGTCAACGCCTCCTCCTGCCACTCCTGAGAAGTTTCTGCAGTGGTCTGTGACAATGTTTAGGTGGCTGGAACATCCACATGAATGCCAGGACTCAAGGTCACTTCATCTGTCAGTAGTTTAATGTTGTGGCAGTACCTGGATTCAGTGTAACGTCCTCATGAACTAGTGGATGAGGGGAGTAACAAAGAAACAGTGATGATACAAAGAAAACAGCTAGTGGGTGTTAAATGCGTTAAATCAAAGAACCAAATGAAGGCTAACAGAGTTATGAAACTAGCTAAACAAAAACATAACTACTGAACTCCTTAGCCAAACTTAAACACGACACGGCAACACCCGCAACGAACAAAAGAAACTAAACAAACGAGTTCAAAACACATGAACATACAAGACTCGAGTAACTTCACAGAGTTAGCAGCTGCTAACAGAAGCCACATTTCACACTCAAAACACAAAGACAAGAGGCACCAAGGCGAACTGTTCACGATCAGCCGCCCTGACTACGAGGTTGGTTGTGGATTTATGCTCTCCAGGTGTGATGATGGCTGCGGTTGGTTGGATGAAGGTGGAGGGAACCGGGTGGTGGCCCAATCAGATGAGTCGGGAGGCGGGGAGAACAAAGGCTGGAGTGCAGGCCTTCAGCTCCAGGCTAATCAAGAAGCCCCTGACTGCAGTGTGCAGTTCGAGGTGAAGCTCAACATTCGGGGAGGTGCTCAACGTTTGATTCCACCCATCGCAATGTTCCATAAACCAATCGCGTTCAGTGTTATTACAGACAACTTTAGTTCATTTTGCGATAGTTTGGTGGCAATCTAACCCTAACCCTAAACTTTCAGGAACATGTGTGTCTAATGCAATTCAGAGTGGAACCACATACAGGGCCAAATACAAGTTTGTGACTATGCTAGGAGCGTAAGACGGCAATCGTTTTTACATGCAGGCAATGTCCCCGTGGGCGGAGTCAAATGTTAGATTTAGCCAATAGCATGCTGGCGTTGAGCTACATTGAGCCAATAGCATGCCATTGAGCAACGTTGAGCTCCGCCCCGAACTGCGCACTGCAGTCAGGGGTACCTGACTCTACCACCTGAGCCACAGTCGCCCAGATGATATTAAGTGCATACTGGGCCAAAATTCAAGGCAACAAAGTTAATATATTAAGTTACACATCATTGTTTTGTCAGTTTTTACTTCTCTGAATTTACACCAAGACAAAAAATAAATGTGATCACTTACAAACCACCTGTGAAGCCTGATGTAATCCAATACAACACCTCATATACTTTTAAAAGACTCCTGCAGGTCATAACAGGTTTGGTGTTGTAGCGGACTCGATGAGGTTTTCCTTATATTTCATCCAGCACACTGCAGTCGGGGGTACTTGGGCTAAGATGACACAACCGCTCATCACAGAAGCGAGACGGTGGCCCTAACAGACGTTCTGTATTTGCTCATCTTTGCCATTCTTTTTCATCTTTATTCGTCCCTCTTGAGCTACTTACTCCTAAAATACACCATCCGCACACATATGTGGAGTCATGGAGCTAATTGATGCCTGATTGCCAATACTTTCTGCCTAATACTCGGGGATGAGAGCCCTGATGTGCTTTCCAGTGAGTGTGTGGTAGATTAAAAAAAAGAGCAAATGATGTGCATTAAAATGTACAACAGACTGGAGTGTCTATTTATATGGGCTAAAGCAGCTGTAACTTCTGGCTAAGTGATTCATTAATACCTCCATAGTAACAGCACTTTCTGAACCCAAGGGAATGCAGTAAATGTAACATAAGCAAGTGTGTGTACAGCATCAACACACACACACACACACACACACCCACGTTCCCATTCCACAGGAGACACATTTGGAGGTGTACAAATTAACCTCAAACTATCATTAGTCACAAGCAGCACATTCGCTCGGCGCTGCAGAGAGCGCTCGCTGATTAATTTGTTCCTTCCGTCGGAGTAAAATATATAGGTAAACACTAAAGAGCGAGGCTGTGGGCGGCAGAGCTGGTAGAGCGAGAAGAATCATCCTCCGTGCCGTGTTCTCCCAGAGGAACCCGGTGGAGGCTAACGGTAATGGGCCAAGTTATCAGTGTCTACTCAAGGCTAACGCGGCTACGACGGAAGCTGTTAGCAGCATAAATAACCACACGCATGTGCATATGTAGTGACAGCAGAGGAGGCTGGAGCAGGAATCGCAGAGATGTTTAGAGTTTCACCAGAATGTTGCACAGTTTTCAAGCTACAATGATGTGAAAGAATCCAGTCCGGTGCGTGGGCGTTAATCTAAGCTGTCTTTAAACTTTATTTTAGTTTTTTAGCAGCAAGAGGCGAATCTCTCAATTTACCAGTCAGTCTATGTTCCGACTCTCACCTATGGTCATGAGCTCAGGGTCATGACCGAAAGAACAAGATCCTGGATACAAGCGGCTGAAATGAGTTTCCTCCATAGGGTGGCTGGGCGCACCCTTAGAGATCGGGTGAGGAGTTCGGTCACCAGGGAGGAGTTCGAAATAGAGCCGCTACTTCTCCACATCGAGAGGAGTCAGCTGAAGTGGCTCGGGCATCTATTCCGGATGCCTCTCTTGAGAGGTGTTCCAGACATGTCCAACCAGGAGGAGGCCTCGGGGAGACCTAGGACATGTTGGAGGGACTATGTCTCTCGATTAGCCTGGGAACAACTCGGGGTCCCACCGGAAGAGCTGGAGGAGGTGTCTGGGCAACCCACACATTTAAATGTGTGGGTTGTACTACTTATTGTTTTATTTTTAAATTAATGAGTGTTCAGATGTGAAGATTAGATCATAAACATGTTTTGTCTAACCCCAACCAACATCAAACTGTACAAAAGCAAATCTTTAATGCATGACGACCTCCTATAGCCGCTACACAGTCATCGATGCTCATTATCCCATTTAGGCTGACAGTCACACAACACAGCAACACTATTGGATGCCGGCTGCAGGCCGATACTCAATGCATCAACTGATGTGGATCAATCGGCTTTCTATCTATACGCAACTTCTTACTGCAGTGTAATCAGTGGGTCTAATGACATCTCCACTTCCCTTCCTCCGTTCTCTCTGGTGGAATACATGTTACAGAGATGCTTAAGCTTCATACATGTGCTTCAGGGATAAACAAATTAGGCTTGAAGACAAATCAATTAGATTTTTAGTGCAAAGTAAGGTTAATTACATTAATAATTAACAGTCAGCTAGACGTGGTTTTCAAACTGTGTGCCTATTTATGATGACTTATACGACTATAGGTAAATTCAAAATAGGTAAAGATGTGCCTTGGATGCACTTGTTTTGATAAATTGTGCGCCATGTGACAAAAAAACTTTGATCAAGCAGTGACAAGATCAACTTCCTACATGTTACAGCAGCTGGATCCAGATGAGGCAGAGAGAAGCACAATAATTACAAAAAGTACAGCAGTGCTAAAAACAAAATAAAGAAGAGACAATTTAAAGGCTTTTAAAGAAACCTTTATTTGTCATGAATATATTTTTACAGCATTGTGAAATGTTGTTTTCGCATATCCCAGTTGGGGTCACAGCGCAGGGTCAGCGCCCCTGGAGCAGGAAGGGTTAAAGGCCTTGCTGAAGGGCCCAACAATGGCTGCATTGGGGTTTGATCCTTTAATCTTCTCATCAGTAGGACAGAGACTTAACCGTTACGCCACCACTGTCCCTGGTGAATCTACATATGGATGTGTACATAGTGAAATTTACATATGGATAAGTACAGCTATGATATGGTGAGTTTACATATGGATTTGTACACGTATGACATTATGAATTTACATATAAACAGGTTTGGCATGGAGGATAATGGACCCACAATTCTGTTATTGCAGTCAAAAAACGTCACTGGCGGAAAAGTGATGGAGCTGCTGAAGACTCAGGATGTACCTGCATCTTTGATCAATACATTTTTTTGTGGGTTTCAATAAGCGATCAGAACTTTTCTCTAAATGAGATTTGGGGTTTTTTATTGAACATCTACAGCTGCAGCTCTGGACTCAGGGGCCTAATGGCGCCCATGGAACCGAGACGTGGCCGGTTCAAATCCCTGGACCAGGTGCACGGCTGGATTAACCCACCAGTGATGCCTTCGGGCAAAATTGAGAAGTGGGCTCCACTCACTGCCCCCCCTCTCCCCCTCTGACCCCACTGCTAAAGCTGGATTTATACCTCTGTGCTAAGTGGCGACGCTGTGCCTACGGCGAGCAGCTGACGTGGACTTCCTCACACGCTGACGAGGGCAGCATGTGGGACCTGTGATTGCTCAGTGTGAACTTCTTGCATCTTCTCCTTCGCGTTTCTGAGCGGAGGGAGGTGGGAGTGAATTATCAGCGGCATCTATTTAGCAAAGACGTTACCCTGCTGCCCTCCTCGCTCACAAATTCCAGCTCCACGGCATCATCTAAAAAAATAAAGCTTTTAGAAAGTCCCCTCTGCGTGGCAGGGTATCTAGTTTGGGGAGTAATAACACCGGATCTGCCTCAAAGGCCTTTGAAACCTGTTTTCTCAATCAGCTTCTTGCTGGGAGTAATTGGGCCCTGAATGAACACAGCGTTTTTGACCAGAGTTAAAACCGTTTTGATTCATTGCAGGAAAAAAGGCCTACTCTTTATGACACTTCCAGACCGTTTATTTATAGCTTTTTTGTGTGTGGTTTTGGCTTAATAATGAGTTCAAACAACCAAAGCAAATACAGGGGTGAGGTGGGGGCTCCTTTGTTGGGTTTTTTTTTTGCAGTTTTTTTCATTTTCTTCCTCCATTTTTTAAATTTTTAAATTTTAAACAGCAGAATTTTCTTTTCCTTTTTTGTATTTCGCAAAATGCAGTCCAATTATTTAGCGTAGCATGCGCTCTGATCACAATTTGGAAACATTTCAGACATTTCACACATGCATTATATTGTTTTTAGTGTTTATTTGTACAGTATCACAGCTTTAATTTGCTCATACTTGTTTTTCATTCATGCATATTTCCAAACCGAAGTGCAATCAATCACAAACGCGCCACACAGTGAACCCTCTGGGCTCCTGAGAGCTTTCCTTTGTCGGTAGTTCAGTCTTGATCCAGTGCAGACAGCGAACAAACAAATACATATATACCAGTCTTAGCTGCAGAGCTTTTATTTCCAACTCCTCTCCCTTGCTTTGGGCTGTCCTGTTGAGTTTTCTTTTCCATTTTTTCCCCCTCCAGATCAGGCCCGGCATCTCTGCGGCACGCCGGCTTTAAAGGAAGAAATTGAGATGGAAAAAAAAAAACTTCAACCTTAATCTGCCACTTAGCCTGTGTCACATATCCTTAACCACATCCTCGTGCCTCCATTTTTCCCCCCTCTCTGCACCAGCGTCCACTCCCTGCATCCTCCACAAATGATATCATTTTGTAAATCCTTAATTAAAAAAAAGCCAGAATTCGTTTACCTCCGTTTCAAGCAGAAACATCACCGCTCGTTCTCGCTGCTTCCCCCCCACCAAAACATCTTTGTTAGCTTTTTTTCCCTCTCTGTGTTTATGAGTTGCTGCACACACACACACACACACACACACCCCAGCCCCCCAACAGATTCACTGCGAGTTCGATAATCTGCTTAAAAACCTCTGGGCTGTGCTCCGTCTATGCAGTGCGACCAGCCGTGGCCAAACGCACCGAGACAAGGGAGAAAGGGGGCGAGGGGGGGGGGGAGACTAACGTGGGGGGGCTGAAATGAATCTGGATTTGTGCAAAGTAGGAGAGGAGAGGAGAGGAGGGGTTGGGGTTGTGCGGGGGGGTGCAGATAGATTTCCATTTAAATACGTCTCACTCACAGGATTTGGCAGGTTGTTCCCATGGCAACAGCGGCCCATCCTCGGATTGCGCGTGCACACGTCTTGTGTGTGTGTGTGTGTGTGTGAGTCATGACCCCTCAGCTTGACACCTTCAGCCGGTTAGTTTCGCCGCAGAGGCCGCCGCCAACCAGCCGACCAGCCGCTGTCATTTCAGAGGAGACGTCGCCGTTGCTCTTTTTTTCAGCCGACGTTGAACGTTACTTCTGCCCCGTCGAGCTCCCAGGTCTCCTCTGAAAGACTCACTTCACTGCAGTCGGAGCGAGTGCTTACTGCTCTCAGAGCTCCTCTGACTTTCTTTTCTCAACCTCAACAAAGTAAAAAGTAAAAGGCGCCACTTGAATGTGCCAGAGGATTATTCGATCATAGAATAGAACAGAGTTTTATTGCCATTTGCACGGGTACATTAGAGCACAGCTACACTGGAATTCTTTTCTTGAGCCAGCTTCACATACAGGAGAAAATAAAATAAAATAACGACAGACGTAAGAGCAGCAGCAATAATATAAAAATACAAATATACATTGCAAAAAAAGCACTTTGTATAAACAAAGAGTTAAACATAAACGCGCTGAGAGAGTCAACTGCACACCGGCGAGTGTTTCAGTCGTCTGAGCTTTAATAAACCCCTGAATCCAATCAGCAGTTACTGAGTACAGAATACTTACAGAATGTAATTATCATAAAACTCCGGTGGCGCCTTCTGTTTGCCGTTTCATTCCCCTTTAAGTATCTTTAAGGTTGTTTCATTACAGTCGTCTTATTCCTCACTGAGTGACTGGCCGAGTGTATAACCTGCTGTCAACGACCCCCCCGGTGTCAGTGTTGAATGTAGAGATTTGCCTTCTATAGACCTGAGGGGCTTTAATGTCAAACAAAGACACGGTGAGATGTCACTGTCACTCACTGTGTGTGGAGTGGATGGATAGAAGGTTGTTGGTGCCTCCTAATGACAAAAGGTCTATTTTAATGCAAACAGCAGG
The DNA here is from genome assembly GCA_024666655.1 of Dascyllus trimaculatus. Taxonomy (NCBI): domain Eukaryota; kingdom Metazoa; phylum Chordata; class Actinopteri; family Pomacentridae; genus Dascyllus; species Dascyllus trimaculatus. The sequence continues at coordinate 33,252,004 of CM045453.1, forward strand.
GTTTTCTTGACGTAACTGAAGAGTGACTGAAAATAAGACGACCAAAAAAATTCAAATAACAAGTGAACGTGAAAAAACTGTCAGCTGTCCGTCTAGGATTCTTCATTAAATCTATGGTTAAACTCAAAGGGTTTAGACAAGGTTTGGATTCCCAATGTACGTTTCTGTCATAATCACTTAGCAGTTGTGTGTGGCATCTAGTGCTAGGGTAGCAGTGCAGCACTTAACAATAGTGATTTGTCAGTAGTATATTTTAAGCAAGTAGTGGTTAGCAGTAGCATGTAGCATTTGCACTAGCCAAATGGTAGCATCGGCACTGGTCACTACCTGGAGCATCTCCTAAACGGGTCTGGGTCAGTTGAACGTGGCAGTGCTGGTTGGATTGTGTAGCAGCAGTGTGAACTGGCACTAGGGGGGGTGACTCTGGGACTCCAGAGTTCACCTCCTAGCCTCCTGGAGGTGTCGTGGGACTAAGTAGGAGAAACAGCGTTGAAGGGAGGTTTCCACCTGATGACCCCCAGAGACGTGTTAGAAATCACTGCTCACTGGTAGGTATAGAGACAGGACAGGGATCCTAGGTCCTTCACTGAGGATGGATCCTTTCTTTTTAAAGCACAAGTGTCTGGTGTTTAAATTAACTGTACTGACACTAGTGGAACACTGCTTGTTAAGAGACTCACAACTATCCTTTTCTAATGTAGTTTAGAATAGAACAAGAAGCTCTTTATTGTCCTTGTGCAAAGAAAATCTACAGTTGTACCTCTGGTCACGAACTTAATTCGTTCTTCGACTCAATTCGCCGACCGAAATGTTCGCAAACCGAAACAATTTTTCCCATTGAAATTAATGTAAATCCAATTAATCCATTCGCCCGCATCAGAAATATACTTTTAAAAACATTTTTTTATGGGTTTATGTGTGGCAAAAATATAGAAAGGAATTAAAGAAAACTTTAACTCTAGAAAAATCCAGTGATACTAAAATAAAACATAATAATTGTACACTTTAATAAGTAAGTCAACTTTATTTGTGTAGCACTTTTTGCAGACAGCCGTCACAAAGTGCTTCACAGTAAAAAAAAAGACATACATAAAGATCATGTAAACAAATATGTAGAATAAAATACAACCAAGCACAACAACGGGTCAGTCTGGACTAGAATGCGAGAGAGCGCAGGCCTAAAGGAAGTTCGCTCCAAAGGCCTGTTCGTTACCTTTGTGCTTGACAGTTGCTGGCACAGGTGGATGGTGGAGGAGGAGGAAGGCTACTCCTTTGAAGAAGAGGCCTTCCAGGGAGAGTCCCACTCCGGAATAACGGGCAACTGGGGAATGGTTCGGTGGCTGGTGTTGGCACAAGAAGGCGATCCAGTTCGTGCATTGTTCGCGGGTCGAATCAAAAGTTGTTTGCGTTCGTGGGCCGATACAACGAAATTGGAGGAGCATCTCCCCGTAGTGCAATTTAAAAAATACAAAATACAACATGCAAAATAAAAAGTAAAAAATAAAGAAGACAGTCAAAGTTTTGTCGTAGCTTGTCTGTTTAACCAAAACTGATTTTTGTGTTGGTCATATTTGCTGAAAGGAAGATTTTAAAGGCAATGAAATGACTATTGCTGGTCATTTAATGTGTGTTTTCCCATCATTTATCGACACTTATCTAAAACAAACTCAGAACAGAGACGTCAAGAGTGGAAAGCAAGTGTAAAATCTGCACTGCGAAGCCGCTGCAACAATTCGTGATTTGAATATCACGTCTGATTACACACATAAAAAGAATAACAGTCCGACGCGGCAGAGGCCAGAGCATGAAACAGAAACTGACCTGGTTTATTCACGAGCCCGAGTGAAAAGAGTAAACCAGCCGTGTGCTGATCAGTTCAGCCCCGACGCCTCTCAAACCCCACATCATGAGACGCTGCAGAGGGGGGCAGGAGGGTGGAAGGGGAAGGTGGGGCGTCGAAACGGAGGCCGCGTGCATGAGCTAAATGGATTACTTCCCCTCAAATTGAGAGATCATTGTGTGTCAGGAAACTGGGACCCCATGCTGCGCGTCGGGCCGGGGGGGCGCATTGAGGTTTGGGGGTTTGGGGTGAGCGCTTGGATTCACTCATTTGAAGGGAGGCAGACTGCAGGAAGGCAGGAGCTGGGAGAGGGCAACCTGACCGAATATCTCAAACAGAGGAGCCGGCGCTGATTGAAAAATCCACAGATCTCCCCCCCCACCTCACTCCCCAAACCCTCCTGCTGCGAGGGTGCAGCTGTGGCGGCGCATGCTAAAAGACTGGCGAAGAATTGGGGTGGGATGGGGCGAGTTTAGGTGTCAAAGGGAATGTGAGACGAATGCGAGTGTGAGACTGAGCTCACAGCACCAGAGTTGAATGTTCCAGGACTTTGCGTTGCCTTATTATGAGCGCAAAAAAAAGGAATGCAGCAGGAATTTAGCTCAATTCCAGTTATTGCATTAGTCTCAGATGTGAAAAATGACTCGTGACTTTGGTTATCATTGGCTCTAAATGTCAAGCAGGAGCTAAATAACCCCAAACCATGTCCTACTTTGCTCCGTCTTAACCGCTCCGTCCCTCATCCTATCTGATCTCATTATGCTCAGATGAGTTCCCCTCTTGAGGTATTAGGATTTAAACTATTTTAATTTGGTACGAGAACTCCCACTATTTCAGCATTAGGCAAGATAGTTGAAGGAAAAAAATCAATTACTCACCCTTAGTTGTATAAAAAGTAATTAGATTGTAGCTCGGAGGTGTTCCAGACCTTTAACAGCTGGGTTAATGTCGGTCTGGAGGAGCACAGTGGCGCTGTAGGGTTCACACACCCTCAAACTTTAAATATAACCGAGCCAGCGAACACACAACATGTGAATTATACAAGATGCAAGAAGGTTATTTCTCCTTCTTTGGCCGTTGAGGTTCCTTTCTGACATCTAGGCATCCTGCTGCCCCATAGAGACCCAGAAAGCAGATGTGCATGCAGTTCAATTCATGCATTGCTCCTCATGTCGGAACACAAAAACACACCAGGCGCCCACTCATGTTTCCGAAAGGACAAACACAGAACAGGACATCTGGAGAAATCAGGACTTTGTCAAGTTCCTCTAAAGTCCTCCAAAGTCTTTAATGATAAATTATAAAGGTGTACCGTTTCTCCTTCAGAACGCCATTTGTTTTCCTGGCACATCTGCACTGTGGACAGTCCTTGAGGTCGCAAATTTTGGTTCTGTCTGCACAGAGGTTCATGCAGACGCTTGCAGACTCGGGTAGACGACAAAATTTATGGACCCCTGCAGACACAAAAAGCATGTATCGGCCTTCGCAGGTTCCAGTTTCATGAAATATGCAACTTTCTGTCATCTTCTATTGTTTTAATCGACCCCTTTAGTAAAAGAACCACCATAGTTGCATGGTTACATTAGAGAGGACTGCAGAATGAGCACATTTAATTACAGTTTGAAAGTAAATTTAACAGCAAACAAGCCTAGAACATGTCGACATAACTAAGCTTTACTAAGGTTAGCAACTAGATTAGGGGTGTCAAACTCCGGTCCTCAAGGGCCACTGTCCTGCATGTTTTAGATGTTTCCTTCTTCCAACACACCTGATTGAAATGATCAGCTCATCATCAAGCCCTGCAGAAGCCTGATAACGATCCTGATCATTTGAATCAGGTGTGTTGGAAGAGGGAAACATCTAAAACATGCAGGACAGTGGCCCTCGAGGACCAGAGTTTAACACCCCTGAACTAGATGTAACCATCCATTGGTTAGGGAAGGCAGGGTTCACCTGGACAAGTCGCCACAAGAGACAACCAAGCACACTCTCATTCACACCTACGGACAATTTACAATCACCAGTTAACCTCAGCATGTTTTTGGACTGTGGGAGGAAGCTGGAGTACCCGGTGAAAACCCACACTGCACAGGGAGAACATGCATCCTAACCGGGGCGCGAACCAGGGATCTTCTAGCTGTGAGGCAACACTGCTAACCACCAAATCACTGTGCAGCCCTACATGTAACTATTTAATTTAAAATTAATAAATACGTATCAGTAAAGCAAGCCAGTAAGCAGTGTGTTCCTGTCAGTCTGTAGTTAGAACTCAGCATGTACGATGTGACACAAGGTTGATGTTTGTTCCTTCCTCTGCAGTCTTACATCATCTGACCTCTGTGACTCCGTCCACCTCCGCTGATTGACAGGTGCCGGCATCGTAGGAAACAATAAGGCCTCAGATAAACCGTGTTTGTCCTCGGAGGTCAGCGGGTCACCCGGAGGGCCACCTGTCGGCGCTCAGACCCGACACACACACGTGCAGCGCCGCTGAATGACATGGTTCTCTTCCCCGCTGGAATGGCAGCAGACAGCGGTAAATTAAAAAGCTCTTTTCCTAATAATTAGCCCCTCGGCGGGGGCAACCTTTGTGCCTCCCACAGCAGGAGAGGCACACAGGTAATTAATGCCCCCGCTGCCCCACCCTCTCCCCTTCATCATGACACACACACACACACTCATACCTGCCCTGTGGGGCCGGGGCTGCACGGGCCACTGGGTCCCCTCTGAAAATAATACCCTGTCCTCCGTGGCCCCTTCAGGGCATCCCGCCTGGGCATCCATGGGCAATGGCCAGGAAACACAGCGAGAGTGTGTTCCTGAGTGTGTGTGCTGTGTTTGTGTTTGTGCGAGGGGAACACAAAGATCACTTGCATGAGGGGGTTATTGTAGAAATGACTGTGGTTTGGAAAGGAGAACAGGCTGTCTGCCATTACCGAGTGTGTTTGTGTGCTCGGCATGTGTGTGTGTTCATGCGTGGATCCATATGGGTTGTGCGTGCACATAGAATTTGTCTTTGTGTACACTCAAGCGAATCTTTTCAAGCATGCATCCATATGGGTAGTGTGTGAGTCTATATGTCTGTGTGTGTGTGTGTGTGTGTGTGTGATGGTGGGTTTTAGGCTGTCAGAATAGCTGTGTAATGGTGCGTGGTCCCTTTTGATAAGTCTTACAGTTGTGACCGCGGCCCCGTCCTCTTATCTCCAGAGGACAATGTTGCACTCAGAGCAGCTGCCGCCTCAAGCACAACACACACACACCAGCTCACACACTCCCGCCGCCTCAACAGCCTCCCATTCATCTCCACACGCTCAACTTCACGCAGACATGCGGACACACTGAATTTCACAAGCACTGAGGAGTGTGGACGCATTCACACAAAGCACGAGGGTAAAACAGAACCCAGTGCTCCAGTACAAAAACCCCCACATGTGTTCCCAACCTCAGACACACTCCATCCTCACAGTCTAAACAACTTAGTTCTTATCTCCCCAACTCTTTCTGATTTCAAATTACTGTGTCATTATCTGCCACTCACCTCCTTAAATGGTAATAATTGATAAAATGAGATTGATTAAGCATGCTATTAGTGCAGGATAATTGGCTTGATAATGAGCAGATTGCCTGCTAATTGCTGAACAGATAATAAGCCTCAGATTTGCCTCCGGCGAAAACAGTGGAACGCTGTCGCAGATATGCGCTCGCTGAAAACGATCAGCCACAGTGAGACGTGGCCAGATATTTCCTGCAGATTACCCGCCTGCCTTCCAACCACCCAGTTCAGCACTTGGAGTCACAACTGTGAGATTAGAGCTTCATTTAGATGCAAAATTTCCATGGATGGTTCACACCAGGAAATATCCTAGTAGCCCACGATTTCTACTTTACTGATTGTGGCTTGGTGCCTTCAGGCAGGTAATCCTTCAAGCAGGCAAGTCTTTTTCTCTTACACCTGGTCAGCTCTGTCTCCCTAAACCTGTTACTATGCAGCTGAAGTTCATTCTCAATTGTTTTTGCTTCCATCCATCCATCCTTTATCTATACACCACTTAATCCTCTGTAGGGTCGAAGGGGGACTGGAGTCTATCCCAGTCGACTCAGGGCGAAGGCAGGGGACACCTTGGACAGGTCACCAGCCTATCACAGTGCTTCAATCCTCCAGTCCTTATTCTCATTTACTTGGTGGCTCCTTCAGACAAGAAGCCTTTCCTACTATGTCACAAACAAGTGTTTCTTTTCTTTTAAAAATGTAGATAAGAATGCAGTTTAGTTGAATAGGAATATATATATTTTTTGCAGGCAGGACTTGATGAGCTGTCTACTCGCCATCTGTAAATATCTATCTACTAGCACAGGCAGTATTTCACTACACTATTGCACTATCCCTTGTATTGCATTGCTTGTTTCTTAGTGTCTTTTTTGTTTTTCTACTGTGCCTTGCATGTTTGCACTGAGAGAAAATCTGAGAGAGACGGTATTTCAATCCCGTCTATGGCAGAATTGACAAAAAAAGTTTGACTTTGATGAGATAAACATGAAGCTGACTAGGTTTTCTTCAGAGGTTAAACATAGAAAAGCCTGGAACCCCGCTTGGGACTGCCTTCAAATCTCTTAAAGTAACATTTACAGGGGAAGGCAAGAATATACTGACATGATTTAATGTTCTATTACTGAACGTTTATTGTCTGGTTTCTATTCTGTTATTCTCTGCTATCAACCTCACCCCGACCAGTCAAGGCAGATACCCACCCTCCCTGAGCCTGGTTCTGCTGAAGGTTTCTTCCTGGTAAGGGAGCGTAATTTTCTTCCCACTGTTGACAAATGTTGCATGTATGAAAACAGGCAGAGACACAAGCAGCTAGAGGAAAACAATGTCTGGAAACTGGTGGTTCTGTGTTTGCTGGTGTGCCTGGACTTCAAACAAGGCATTTCATTCAGGTAAGGTGCAGCATGCTTTGCAGGAGAGACTATACTATTTCTGGTGTGGCTGATATTACATGCACATAAAAGCTAGGACACACTAAAGGAAAGGGGAAAAGCTGCCTGAACATATTGCATTCATTTCACTGCAGATGACAGAGGGTCAATGCAGTGTAACATTAAACACTTAGAGCTCACATTCCTGGTAGAATATGTTGTAAAATTAGGCATGCATTTCTACCTTTTACCTCTTGATTGCGTGAAAGGGTTTCACTAAAGCAGCTTGCAAGCACCGCTCCCCTGTAATTGATGCCGGCATTCACCAGTGACTGTCGCACACAAGTTGCCTACAGTCCTCTCATTTCATTTGCAGGTCCTGAATTTATTTTGATTAATTAAATTTGTCAATACCAAATCCCGTCTCGCTGTATTACAAACCTCCGTTGAGTGGTTTGGTGTCGGATAAACCTTCAGATCCTGGACTCGAACCTTCTGCTATTGATTGAATGGTATCGTATCCCATGATGCCCACTGCAGCATCACCTGTATGCAGCTCTTGTTCTTTTATAACACGAGGTTGTTATCAGTCTCGGCACCTGGTAACATCCAGACACTGCTAACCTCACATTCTTCAAAACCATGAAGAAAATCACCTCTGCTGTGAAATCCTGCCTCATCCTTCCAGTAGGATGCACCAATATACAGTGTTTTGACAGTCTTTAGACTCACGGATGAATGACTCAGAATTGATTTTCTTGTATCTTACCTTCTCACAGACCTGAAGCTCCGAGCTACACTCGCCAATCTTTATCCTGCACATAATGCTTATTTCACAACGCCGAGTTTGGAGACGTCGCGGTTCGTGACCCTTTCTAAAACCGCTGCCGCTGCTCTGCTCGTGAGTTTGCTTCCAGCCTCAGTCTATGCTCAGCAAGGGCCCGGAAAAAGAGGGGCCAAGGGGCCACTGGCTCACATTCTTTCTCAGCCGTGGATCACTGTATCACATGAATCATACTTGCAGCCTGACCCATCACCTGCAAATTCATCCACTGCACACCAGAGTGTTTACATGTGTGAGGCTGACAGATTAAATCCAGTGGGACCCTTATAAGAGGAGCTTATTTCAGTTTGATGGTCAGCTGTGTAGAGAAACACATGTCTGCCTGTAGTATTGCTATAAAATAACCCTTTAATAGGCTATGATGGGCCTATATTATGATGATATGTTCAATGATCATTCAATAATACATCATAGAGCACCTCTATAACTAAATACTTTGTCTGGTGAAGCCTGGACTAAAGCTGCCTCGTACCTCTTACAGCGGGTCAGGTTGGGTTTGGGTGGTTGATGGATGTATACTTCTGAGAACCGGCTCTCTGAACAGGGTCAAAAACCGTACTTGTGCATCACTACTGGTGGTGTTCCTGGGAAAACTGTTGCTGCAGGACCTGTTGATAGTGAGGATAAAATGAATCCCAGCTGTGGAACTGATGAATCTGTGGGTTTGATTACGAACATCACCGTCCTGGAGACGTTGCTTCACCGCCGTAGAATCAGCCGGAAGAAAACAGCAAGAGTGTCTGCATACGGTCAATAAAAGCTGCAAGGAAAATGTAATTTAATGTGCTGGTGATCTCACTTTGCTACGACTCCTGCAGCCCAGAAAGGCCTCAGCTGCACATGGTGAGACACACACTTTTTCAAGACTAATGTCTTGTAGAGGAAAAGGAGCTTGGGAGATTTAGGCTGGCTTTGTGCAGCTAAATTTAGCACTCGCGCTCCCTCTAGACTGATCATCACTGTGCTCCCAGAAACTTGTTTGATAGTTTTGGTGGCATAGTGAGTCGTCGCCCGCGCAGCTGATCATTTTTCTCACCATTCCCTTTCTCTCTGCTCTTTCTCCTTCCACTGGAGGTGTCTTTCAGCATCCCTGTCAATACCATCAATGGCCCTCTGTCCTCCTGCCTGGGCCTCTGTTTGCCTTAGGGCTTCCCCCCATCGCTCCGAGCAGCCTCCCTTTGTGCGGGAGAATCACAGGGAAAGAAAGCAAAGATGACAGAGAGGAGGGGGAGAACAGAGGGAGAGTTTTGGTAAACAGTAGCCAGTCACAGCTCAGCGGGAGGCGCTACAGCCGCTGCCTCCTCAGCCGCCACCGGGGAGATCTTTAATCGCCGGGGCGTCTTAAAGAGCCAATTAGACAAAGGAGGGTTTTGTGTTGTCTCCGTGGAGCGGGCTGGACATTGACAAACAACTGTGTGAGAACTGAGGGATGTTTTGGGGTGGTGCAGAGGGGGGTCTGTTGTGGTCAAGAGCCGTCTGATTAATGCCCTCTTGTATACTGTACCGACAGATGGGGCGGGTAGCCTTGAGCAGCCTGCAGCGAGGGATCTGGGCAGAAGTCACCTATAGAAAATGTTTAAATATTTCAGGCTTGAGTGTGTGTGTGTGTGTGTGTGTGTGTGTGTGTGTGTGTTGGTATGAAAGCCATCTGAACTCACACAAGCTTCATCCAGCTCTATCCGCCACGGCATCTCCAGTTTACTACGAAAATAGGACACTCAGAGACGACTTAGGTTCACCCAACTTAAAACAGGATAATATGAGGTTGCTCAGAGCTCATCAGTGCATGCAGTAAGAGGAGGAGGATGTCAGATGTCCTAGTCTGGATTCCGGGTGTGTTCCCAGACACCAGGCCACTGTGGCCGACGCAAGTCTCCGCTGTCATTAACCTACATCGCTCTAAATTACCTCCTATTCCCAATGAGGGGAGAAAGAGGAGTGTGTGGTGGTGCAGGAGGAAGAAAGAAGGAAGAAAACAGAGGACAAAGGACGAGGGGGAGAAAAGGTAGAAGAAGTAACACTGGCAGGAAATTCAAGGGGTGCAGGCGGGAGGAAGGAGAACAGGATAGATGAGGACAGTGATGGAAGCTGACAAGGAAGGAAAAAAAGCCCGGGAATGAATGAGCGAGGCAAGGCCCGAACCATTAGGAAATGAAAACCCAGCATAAAACTTTGTCATATTTTGTCACCGGATCCCGCATTAAATGTGAAAAGTGTGATTTATTAGTGTTGTGTTTTCGCCATGAAAACGTAATTCATCGGATTGTAAATACTGGAGCTGCCTGTGTGTGTGTGTGTGTGTCATTTCCACGACGTTCGGGAGTTCTGGCTTTTAATTAAAATGCTGGGGAGGGAGACGGAGACGGCGCGTCCTTGTGTGGGTTTCCCTTCATGTGTGGCTGCGCTGTGCGTGTTTCAGCCGTGCGAGTTAGCGGAGTTGTCGCGTTTTTTTTATCCATTTAAGAGCAATTAATGTGGCGCTCCGCTGGCTCCAAACGCTCAAGCTGTGCACAGTTTCGCCGCTGCGGTCGGACAATGCCCGCACAAAGCAAGGAGACAGACTGACAGAGTCGACTAGGCCGAGAAGAAAAACACACTCACACACTCCGCCGCCTCAATTACCGAGCAGAAAGGAACGAAAATGATTATTGAATTCCAAGACAATTGCAGCCGAGGCAAACAGTAATAAGTAATGGGCATGTTGTGCAAATTGATTATGGGGAAGAAATGGCCATGAAATTGAAAAACAACAGTCATCAGAGGACATCAAAAGCTGAAACAAAAGGAGGGGGGGCTGTTAAGAGGCAGAGAGGGGAGAGCGGCGGTGGAGGTTTTCAAGGTGGGTGATTGGCGGCTATTGACAAAGTGATTGGCGGGTGATGAATGGTCTCACACACCTGATGCCTCGGGGCGGAGGGGGCGGGGCGGGGGCATCTCAGGTGACGCTGCCGAGTTGGAGAGAGAGAGAGAGAGAGATTCAAAACCATGATATAAGTCACTCAGAAACTGACCACACATGAGGGGTCACGAATGTTCACACACTCCGGTCCGCTCATGCATGAGAACCCCATCACTCACACACACACAGATGTGATAGGTAGACTGATCAGCTGACTGAACTTTATTTGCAACTATTAAATCAATCTTTTAATGTGTTCAAAATCTTTTGACTTTTCCTCAGCTAAGACCTTATGTGGGCGGCTGTGGCTCAGGTGGTAGAGCGGGTTGTCCACTGATCGTAAGGTTGGCGGTTCGATCCCCGGCCCCTCCGCATGCCGAAGTGTCTTTAGGCAAGATACTGAACCCAAAGTTGCTCCCAGTGGCAGATTAGCGCCTTGCATGGCAGCTCTGTCACAACTGGTGTGTGAATGTCTGTGGCTGTGTGTGGTTGTCAATAATTGGATGTACGTATGTAGTCCGATAGACACAAAATAAATGTATCTGGATATATTCTGATAGATCTGTGGGTGTGAGCTGCTTTTCAATGCTTCAAACTGACAAATAAATGACATGGAGGCTTAAACAGGCAGTTATTCACAGTTTGTATTGCTCTAGACTCTATGGTTGGACTTTTTTCTTACCTGTTTCAGCAACAGTGGGATGAACCATCATCGCTTTTCTTGACAGACTGTAGAGATCCGGGAGATGTTGCCTTTGCTCCTCCGTGGATTTGTGCATCCACTTGTTCTGCACGTCTCTGCAGAAGCGTAACACCAGTGGAGGTGATGTGTGATGTTTCAGCTCGTCCATAAAGTTCCATCCAAACCTGCGGTAAATCAACAAGCAGCGGACCAAGAGGGTCAACGTGACGGACAGACAGTAGTAGGCAGTTCTGGGTCAAGTGCTGCATGGACTGATAATGGAAAAGCTTCTATTGATAAATCTTCTGAATCATGTTAAGGTCTTGATTATACTTACAGATATGTACTTGTTGTTATTACACCACTTCCCAGTCTGCATGGAGTTCCATACGTGTGCATGAGACTGGATTCCGTGTATTTTGCACGTGCACGCTGCTGCCAAGCATGTGCATGACCCCCCTCAGGCTGCATGATGACATCAGAAGAGGATAATATGTGGGCTCTTGTGTTTTTTTTTTTAATTTTAGGAGAAAGCTGGAATGTACGGAGCCCCTAAAGGGACATGGGCAGAAAAAAATAAAATGTAAGTTTCTCGTGTGCACGTGAACTTCCGGCATCAATAACTCATTAGTGACACGTTGTCAAAACACAATCGATGCCTCTTTCCATCGTTGTCAGGTAGACAATGTGCTACAAGCCCAGCTTTATCAACAGTAGCTGTCTTTCAGGCTGCAGAAATAACACTGGTGTCTATGAGCAGCCGGCTGGGCGACGAGTGCACAGGGACCGTCTGCAAATTGCAATTTTTCAGACGGTATGATTTTTATATCTACATGTGTTTTTATGTCTACAAGTGTTGTGGTCTGATCAACAGGAGCCAGTCGATGGCTGCAGTGATTCTGGTGACACTACAGTGTATCAGGCTTATTGAATATTTGTGTGGTGTCTCTCTACGCTGTTGCTGCAATTTTGCAAGTTGCAGACGGTCCCTGTGCACTCACCGTACAGCCGGCTGCCTCCAATGTTATTTCTGCAGCCTGAAAGACAGCTACTGTTGATAAAGCTGGGCTTGTAGCACATTGTCTACCTGACAACGATGGAAAGAAGCATCGATTGTGTTTTGACAACGTATCACTAATGAGTTATTGATGCCGGAAGTCCGAATCTGTGAATATCTTTCCTGTATTATCATTTTCAGACGTCTGCAGTGAACAAACAGGGAATTATCTCGTGCGCACGAGAAACTTACATTTAATTTTTTTCTGCCCATGTCTTACATTAACAGACTCTAATCAAAATGTCAAACATGGTCTGGAAACACCCTTTTATAAAAATATATCTGACTTCTCTGACAAGCCACAATAAAGATTTACTGATCTGAAATGTCTGTTTGTTGATCTGTAACATCTTAAATGTGCTTTTACAAATGACAAATTCAATACCTGACCTAAAATAATTTTAAAAAAAATCAGTAGGAATAAAACTGTTTCGAACAAAACTGGTAGTTTAAGCCAGCGGTGGAAAGTCACAAAGTGCATTTATCAGGTAATACACTGAAGTAAAACTCTGAAGTGCTTTACATGAGTGTTTCTATTTCACGCTACGTTATACTTTCACTCCATTACATTTCAGAGGGAACTATTGCGTCTTGCACTCCACTAGATTTATGAAGCTTTTACACGATAGTTAGAAACAAACACAGGATTAAACCAGTGTTTTCCAGCCTTTTGGGCTTATTACTGAAAGCAGATGTGGTCTGACTCACACTTCAGAGGCCTGAGTTGTTCACAGCTCTAACAAACATCCTTGCATTATTTCATTTCAATAAGTGTTCGAATGATCCAAAAAAAAAAAAAATCTCATTGGAAAAGAAAAGTAAGGAAAAAAAGTCCAGAAACTGAAAACAGATTTGTGTATCAGAGCTTAGTTTTGTCTTTTTTCCTCTGCCGTTATTCATGTTTGGAGCCCTTTGATTCATCTGCTGTCCTAAAACTGTTCGTGGACTAGTTCAAACCTGCAGCAGCTCCAACAGTGACCTGCTTCAAGGTTAATTCAATTCAATGCAATTTTATTTGGATAGCGCATATTTATGACACGTCATCACATAGTACTTTATAGAGCAGAAAAAACAGAAAACCCAACAATCCATAGTTGCGGTTGGATTCCCTATGAGCAAGCAGTCAGCGACGGTGGGAAGGAACCAAGAAAAAAAACCCTAGGATAGGGAGGGGGGAAAGAACTCCAACAGAACCAGGCTCAGGGAAGGCAGCCGTCTGCCTCGACTGGTTGGGTTGGGAGTAGGAGTAATAACCTGACAATGGCAGATGTAATAATATGTCAGTCACATGGACCAAACTGGTGCTTTCAAGTTAAACGTTAACTTTAATAATGTTTTTTCTTTACTTGTAATGGAGCATTTTTAAGTTTCTGTACTGATACATAAGTAAAGTGAACACTTCTCCCACCACTGGTTGCAGCTGATTCTGGCCCATTTCCCCCTCAGGCCGCAGAAGATGAGGTTTCATGATCGCCGTGAACAGCTAAAACAGTTGTTGGACTTTGCACATTCTTTTCTTCCCCAACGATGGAAGAACACCAAGCAGATTAGCTCAGTTTCAAAGACTGGGCCCAACACTTGAAATGTGTTGGAAACAAGAAGGAAAAGTTTCAGAACAGATGTGACGTCTTCTGTTACTGTTGCTCAAGCATGTCTTTGCTGCGCTGCCAGCTTGCACTGAAACAGGATAGGACTTACAACCGAATGGATATAAACAGCTATCAAAATTTGACGTGAGCCGCATGTGGAAAGGAACATGGAGGCGTGCAGAGCGAACACAGCCTCAGCGCACATTTCACAACACATGGGAAGGACTGGTCGACAGAATGCACCCAGTCATAACACACGCTTGCACATGCAAATAGCAAATCAGACACAGTTTGGAAACTTTATATTTTAAAAAATCTAACAGTTTTACATGAGCAGCACCTTCCCCGCCTCTCCCCACCTGTTTGGCAGCCTGTGAATGCTGCTGGACTTATATCAACATGCTGCTAAATGTGCAATGAAGCACATGTCTTTCAGCGCTTCAAGAGCCAAGACGCCTCAAAGCTAGCGGACATTCCTCTGGGGGATGTCTCCACATCCTTACATCTATTTCCCTCCAAACAGCATCCTTCAAAACAGCTCTTCATCCTCATTCTTCCCTTCTTCCCCTTCCCTTTCCGTCCTCTCGCTCGCCTCGCACTTCACTCAGGGATGCAAATGCAAAACAGCTCGAGCCCCGACGCCGGTTCTAACGTTACACTGAGGCTCTTTCAACCTCCCCTGCCGGCGTTTTGTTCCAGGCTAGCGAGGGAACTCAGCAGGACGACTTTTTCCCCACTGATGCTCGGTAGTTAGCTCACGCTGGGGGTTTAGGGAAAGCTAATTTGTGTTTTGCTATGTGCGGTGGGCCAAATTTGTGCTCGTGCGCAGTTCAAGCCGAGGTCGAAATGCGAAGATAAACAAGCGGAAGACTGATTTCAATATTTGCACTCGAAAAAAGTCAGAATTTATGTTTGACTTCCCCTCATAGGACAGGCTGCCTTCTTCTCAGCTGTATGTAAGAAAACAGGCGCCTGTGTCGAGCTATTACTCATATATCATACAGCATACCTGCATAGGAGGGCAGCGCCGGCACCCCGGTGAACAAAAATAAAGGTCGGCAGGAATTTTTCAAACAGGACAACGCAGAAAAAAGTCACCCGAACCAGTCACATGGATGAATTTGTAAGATAGCTGGCACATAGGTGGAGGTGTATGCATGAGGGCTGTGTTACAAGCTGTTATTTGGATTGCATTTTAAAAAGGGGGTCATTGGAGGTGACAGCTGGGGTCTGTAAAAAGTCCATAAGGAAATGAAGAGCTGCGAAGAGGGATTTCTCCTTGATAGGTGATTGTTAGGCAAACATACCTGCTGTAAAAGCGCTCATAAATCATGACAACGGGGCGACGCCTTGGCAGCACAATGTACACACTATGGAGCCACAGCGGGACTCACCTGGAGCCAAAGCGTAGGGTGATGAGGACAAGTGCAACGGGACGGACAGGGAGGGAAAGATAAAAGAAGTGAAGATGAAAGGAAGAGGAGGGCGAGGGAGGACAGACAGAAACATGAAGAAGTTTATGAGGATGTCAGCGTTAGAGGGCATAGAGGGAGAAGAGACAACTCCGGGAAAAAATGAAACAACAGCAGACAGCGAGTCTGATTGAGGAATGTGGCAGAAAAAGGGGTGAGAGAGACTTAAAGGAGCGAGAGGACGGCGCGGGGAGGAAGGAGAGGCAGTGATTGATGAGAACCCGGAGTTACAGGCCCTTGGAGGAGGGCAGGACACCTCACTTCATCACCGTCACACACATCTTTGTCAGCGCTGAACTCCTGAGAAAATCCTTGACACTCTTTGATCCCACATACACCTCAAAAATCACTCATCGCTCAGCCAGAGACATCCAGGCTTCTACATTTCTATTCACTGGCTGACCCTCGACTAACCTCTTACGAGCATTCATGTCAGAACACAAAGGACCTGTCAGAACTTTCTGGTCGATACTAAGACAGCATCCTGCCAGATCCGATCTGTTCTAATACACACCATCCATGACCAGTTGTAGTGTAACTTTTTATCTAACCAAACTAGAAACCAACAATTTGCTTGGTAGCCAACAAGTCAAACAACCATTAGGTCATGGTTATTCAGCAGGGGTAAATAAGTATTGAATCCATCAATCTTAAAATATATTTCTTATGGGGCTGTTGACATGAAACTTTCATCAGATGTCAGTAACAACCCAAGTGATCCACACGTACAAAGAAATCAAAACATATGTGTCCGTAAATTAAGTTTTGTGTGGAATAAATACTGAACACATGAAGAAAAGGAGGTGTGAAAAGGCACGGGAAGCCAAGACACCAGCTGAGATGTGTCAGTATTTAGGAAGCAATCCTGCCCCCATTAGTGCAAATTAATATCCGCTGGTTTAGTCCCAACTGATGTCTTATAAAAGGGTTTCTCATTACCAAGGTGTCACACAAGACGCATCTCATGACGGGTGAGAGCAAAGAGCTGTCCGAAGACCTTCGTAGCCTTATTGTTGCAAAACATTCTGATGCCGTTGGTTATAGACGTGCTCCTCGCAAGATTTCTGACAGAGGAGTGAAATGAATAATCAGCAGAGTTGTCCAAGAACCAAGGACCGCTTCCGGAGAGCTTCAGAAACACCTGGAATCAGCAGGTACGGTTGTTTTAAAGAAAACAATAAGTAATGCTGTCAACCGCCATGGCCTCTATCGGGGGCGGGTTGGGGTTGCAATTCAGTCCGAGGGCTTGGTTTGGAGATGCCTTTTATCTGATCGTACGACGGGGGAGGGGGATTTGGGGCTCTTATAATCAGGGTCGTCTATTCAGGCCAATATGGTAGATCATTGAACCTAGTCTCTGCTCGCTACCTGCGACTGCGACAGCACTGGTCACCACGCAAGGCACCATGGCTGAAGAAAAAGCATGTTGAAGCTCGATTAAAGCCTGCTGCACAACATTTGGACAAGCCTATGAAACACTGGGAGAATGTGGTCTGGTCGGATGAGAGCAAAATTGAACGAACCATGTCTGGAGGCAAAGTGGAACTGTCCACCACCCTAAAAAAACCACAGCAACCGTGAAGTTTGGAGGTGGGAACATGCCAATGCGGTCAGTATGCTTTGCAGCAATAAGACTATGAAGGTCTTGAGAGAGCTCTTTGCTTTTACTAGTCATGAGATGCTTCTTGTGTGACACCTTGGTAATAAGAAACCCTTTTATAAGCCATCAGTTAGGACTAAAGCAGCTGATATTAATTTGCGCTGATGGGGGCAGGATTGCTTCCTAAATACTGACAGATCTCAGCTGGTGTCTTGGCTTCCCGTGCCTTTTCACACCTCCTTTTCTTCATGTGTTCAATATTTATTCCCCGTGTCACTTCACTTTATTACATATAACTTAATTTACAGACACATATGTTTTGATTTTTTTGTATGTGTGGATCATTTAGGTTGTTACCGACATCTGGTGAAGATTTCATGTCAATAACCCCGTCAGAAACATATTTACTGAGAAAAATGTTGACGTGTTCAATACTTTTTTCTGTACTTTAAATGATGCATGCAAAAAAATATTTATAGTCTTCCAAGCTGGTTGCAACATGCAGTGAAATATCTCAATAGCTACTAAATAGACTGCAACAAAATCAAGTGATAACCTCTGGAGTTGAAACATGACGCCAACGAGTAAGTGCCAAAATTTGCAGTTCCTCGAATGTCCACTAGAGGCAGACTCCAAAAACAAGTCGCTCCCCACTGACCGTCGTGTTAAATTGTATAGATATGTTTACTGTCCGTGGCCTCAGCTCCACTCATGCTCCACCTCTTAGGTCATTTTTAGATTAGTCAGTGTGAGAAGTTTCAGACTGCTGCTCAGGAAACCGATGGGTGACATCATGGAGGGTTGGTCCGTTTGTATACACAGTCAGTATGATAATCACTGGTGTCCACATGATGGATCCCAGTGATTTTGGTGACCCCCTGAGTTCTCCTCTGCTGCCGCCATGGGCTGGACATTTATACAAGCTTTAATGCAAATCGCAAACACACAAATTTGGACTAACTTCTTGCGTTCCCTTTGAAAAACTCAAACAAATGACCCAAACAAATGAAAATCAACCTCTGGTATAGAGCATCTATGTGTGTGCTAATCCAGAGTGTACCTAACGTATCTAGGGGAACTTACTCCATCTTTTAGATCTTCTAACTGTCATCATGCCTTAAATGAAGATTTTTATAACCTTGCAGAGCTGATGACTGTTTGGCCGATCTGTCTGGGTTTAGATAATTTAACAAGAGAATCTTTGGCAAAAGTTTAATAAGGCAGATTCCTCGCTCTTACTTTAATTGTTTGGAAATCCTGCTCTTGTCCTGCTATGCTTTCACCTACTTTGTCGCTTTGTTTTTCCCACGCTGTCAAAATCCCTTTGCTTTATTGCTGACATCTCCACATCTGTCAAACCGTAGTTCTGCTCTCATTTACTTCAGACAGTCTGCTCTTTAAATATCATTCACAACTCTCCCCCTTCCCATCACCACCTTGTCCCGCAGGTGCTTCAACTGTAAAGTTTTCACCACCACAACATCTACATTCATCTTATCTCTGATCTTCATGGGCCTACACCTGTAAAGAAAACGCAGTGGGGTCTAAGTGCCAAAGTCCCTCTGTGTTATCAGCCTCCATAAACATTCCTATGCAATCTCTGTTGATCCTTTCTCACTGAACTTTTGAATGTATTTCCAAGAATCTTTGCACAGACACTGATGATCCCCAGATAATGAAGAATCCTCCTGACTGTGGCAGTCCCCTATCTTCTCCTTTTCCTTTCCAGTCATTTGGTTGACGTGAAATATGGTCCACACATGTACTGTAAATGGACGAATACACCAATAAGGCATAACATTATGACCACCTACCTAATATTGTGCTGGTCCCCCTTATGTGATCCAGAATGCTCTGAACCATTGGGCATGGAGAAGAGGTGTCCTATTGGGTGTGGAACCAGGAAGTTGGCACTGGATCCTTTGGCTACTCTGGCTTGTGCAGTGGGGCCTCTGTCAATCCAACTTGTTCCTCTGCATCCTGTTGATGCTTGATCAGAATGGGCTGTAGGAAGTCTGCAGGTCACATCAACATGTTGGGTCATTGTCATGTTCCTCAACATGTTCCTGATTGGTTGGTGTTGTTGCCATGTGGTGGGGTGCATTTTCCTGCAGGGGTAGGCCAGGACAATTTTTATTTAGGTGTCTAAGTCTCATCAACACGGATGTTAAAATCCAAGGTTTTCCATCAGAACACCACATGGTACCAATATGATCCATGTTATTCACTTCACCTGTCAGTGGTCAGGATGTTGTGTGGTGATCAGTGTATAACTTACTTTATAACTTACTGATACTTTGGCCTGTGTCTGCAGACTAATGACATTCCCACAGCCACCAATTAAAGTTCTAATTCTGAAACTTTACACATGCCAAACATCAGCTGCCATAATCACTGCAAAGATGCGGCTTAAAGCACCTCAGCTTATCATGGCGTTCGGTTTGTTCACTGGTTGGGATGTCTCATAGAATCAGCGGTGAACTTTTCCATATGGACTCCCACAAGTATGTTCAAAATAACCCTTTCTGCTGAGTACAATAATTCTGTATATAAAAATTCTGGCTGTTGCAGCGTTAATGTATGTGTTTATTTCCAAAGGGCACCTGGAGGCAACGTCTAATTGTATATTTGACTGACACAGTTTAAGGCCGATACAATGAGTGTGTTGCCGTGTGCTATTTTAAAAATTCAGAATGTCCCAGAGCAAAATTGGCAGAGGGCAGAAAGATGGATTTGTCACCGGTGATGATGTTATAACCCTGGCTGCCACACACAAATTTGGAGCCGGCTAACCGGCCTAATGTAAGATCAAACAGCATCAGACATCCGGCTCTTTTAAAGCCGACGTCGCCTGCCCACATGTGGACCGACCCAGAGGGAGAATCCTCCACTGACAGACAATGATATCAGCCTGAGATCTACACCAAGATGTGCAGCTGAGGCATGTTTTGTTTCCCTCTGTGGGACTCACATGTGACATTACAAAGACACACTTGTATAAGGTGGAATGCACATGTGGCAAATCCACTTGCGATGCTGAGTTGGAGCCTGATTTGCCTGTTAGACACGGACAATGCCGTAGTGTACAGATGCAAACGCACGAACACGCACTGTTTGCCGACGCTCCACATCAAACGGCGTCTGCAGACAGGTAATGTGTGCGCAAAAAAACACTAAAAAGGAGAGCGAGGACATGAAGGAGAGAAAGCATCGGAGGTAAACAGTATGCGGGCTTTGATGTCGTTTGATGTCTGATGCATATTGCCCCGTTCTCTTTATTAGAGGAGAGGGAGATGAAGAGACAGACAACATGAAAGCATCATTAGACAGCAGTGGGTTTAACCTCTCACAAAAGGCATATCCGCAAACACAAATCAGCGGCGGCAGATGTGAACGCCACGCGCCGCTGTACGCTGGTTAATGACAGAGACGCCTCCTCTATGTGCTCGCGGTCCTGTCACCCCGAAACATCAGCAATCCACACGGGGATGTTAGGTGAACTCCTCCGGGTTCAGATTAGATTCACTGCTTTGAAACAAACACTGCGACGCTGCGAGAACAGATTCGTTATATCGAGTATTTTTCCAACCTTCACCCTGAAATCAAAACATTTGCTGAAGGCCACAGGACCTCACCCCCACCTCCTCGGCGACCCGTTGATCCCCGCGTCAATCCATCTGTTAGCACACCCAGTTGACCTCCACCTGACTGTTGATGCATACACAAGCTGGGAGGATCTCAAGCCACTGGCTGTGCCCTCTTTCTCCCTCAGATCTCAGATCCGCTCTCCCTTCACATATGCTCGCATACAGTACGTCGGTACAGTGTGGGATTACTGGGGTGTTAGTGATGCAGAACATTCCTGGCTCTCTTCTAAAATAAGGAACCTCGGGGCCGGAGCGTAATCCTCTATAGGGCTTCTACTCAGGCCTCATAAGCTTTAAGCTCACTGAGGTTTTGGTTAAACTGGCTGTGCTGTGTGGGAATCTGGTGGAGGGGGGGTTGTATTATGGTAATCCACGTGCCATACTGGTCCAAAAGCATAATTAGAGAAGGGAAGAGTGAAGACAACTGTCAAATTTACCAGAAAACAACAACAAAATCACTGTTTCTTGCGTACTAACATCACCACTGGTCTTATCCGCTGACGACTGCAAAAACAGAATTGTGGGTCCATCATCCTCCATTCCATACATTCACACACTGATTTTCACATGCATGTGCAATTGAAATGTTGTAGCAACCAATAACGTAATAAGTTATTACGTTAATGACCTAGCATTTAAAAAATTATTTGAAAGTGTAATAACTGCAGCTGTTACTGTAATAATACATAAACAGAACTGCATTTCTTGGAAATGAAAGATTCTTTTGCAGTTTTTGTGCAGTTTGCTCATCAAAAATAGGTCAAGTGGTTGGCATAGTGGTCGTATTCATTCATCAAGGATACGTCCCATGTAGCTCTCACTCTCCTTAATCATGGTTGGAAGAGCCAATTTGAGAATTATTTGTTGTCCAGAATCTTTACTTAGAATATTGTTTATGTGCTTAGATATGTAAATTCATCATTTCATGTCACTGTCGCTGTTGGATGTTGCATTGTCAAATGAATTTACCACATTTTTTTCTTGGAAAATGTTTAATTAAAACATTGTTCAAACATTTCTCAAGTAAAACGATTCAGTCCTCACTTCAAACTGGATTTAAAGAACTGGACTGGCTCTGTAAAGGCACTTAACTCCAACATACAACATAGAACATGAATACTCATTTAGCCAAAAACATAATAGGTGAGTTATTACGTTATTGGCTTTATTACATTTAAAATGGTCAAAATTATCTCGTCATTGGTTGCATCAAATGTACTGTAGAGTTAGATGTTGTCATTGGCATCAATCCAACACTAACAGGCTAAAACGGCCAAAACACAGTAGAGTTTGCTAAAACTGATTTAATAAAAGTGCTAGAATTATTCTAATTGAGTGATTTAGATCTGAAAATTTAGGTTAAGTCAAAAACTTCAGGCAAAATTCAGATGAGCCTTAGCATGTGTTGAATTTAAGCCTTTTTTAGTATTAAGTACTTGATGGTTGAACCCTTTGACTACTGAATATTTGAAAGAGGTTGATTCAAACCACAAAAATAGAAAACAAACAGATGTTTTCAGTAATATAAAAACAGTAGTATACATTCTGCAGTATTAACACTGGGAATGCAATTGTAGTTCATTACTTCATATTTCACAATAAGGTATTTAGTAGCAAAGATTCAAATCTCTATAATTTGCTTCCATACTGATGCAGCTTTCTCCGGAACAGCTTCACTCTCCTGCACACACACACCTCCTGACAGCCCCCCTGAGGCCAGCAAACTTTTCTGCTCCTCCTTATCAGCAGCAGATTATCAGCGCCTACTGTATTGTTGCGAATGGGCAACCCATTCCAGGCCTAATAGGCTGCCTAAGTGATTTTGTCTTTGTCCTTTTGTGTCCTTGCCTTTCAATCAACCCCCACACTGATTGCAATCTAGCCAACCAGGTGAGTGGATTCGTCAGGAGAGTGACAATTGGCTGCCGAGATGGGGCAGATCCGTTATCTCAGCGGGACTTCCTGGATTAATTGAGACAGGTTAAGTGGAACAGGAGAGCGAGACGTTACGGGGAGCTGACGGCTGCAGAGTCGGAGGATGGTGCTGATGCAGGAGCGAGATGTCATGTTTCAGCAGTTCTCAAAGAGGGCTGCATGAAGGGGGTCCAGGACAAGGAAAGGCTGGCTTTTGTTCTAATTTCTGCTTTATATAAAATGAATAAGCATTGTGTTTTGTATGCCATTGAGGGGAAAAAGCTGTTGCAATCACAGGTTACATACATGTAGGATAAGACGACTGATGAAGGGGAAAACAGCCACTAACTAATGGAGTTGTGACGTTTAGCAACCAGCAGTCGAACAGGAGTGAAACTTGCATTTGTGGAGGAAGATTTTCAGTTGCAATTGTGGTGTTATTAGTAGTCGGGCTTCTCACAGAACCAAAATGTTGATGCTGATTTAAAGCTGTTGGAAAACTACTAGACTGTATTTACATGGGGGACCTGATCTTAGTCACCCTTAGCTGAATATGCAACTCTGTCTCCCCGAAATTGATGCAGTCATGAAGGTTTCCAGTCTAAAAAGAGCAACAGTCACAGCAACAGGACCTTCACCCAGGTGGTCTCTGTTACCTTCACCCTTCAGCTGGGTTTTCATTCAAGCCGGTCAGGTTCAGGCACGAAAACTATGTGGCTAAGTTTAGGAAAATACCGTGGTTTGAGTTCAAATCCGACCCTTTTGCGGCAAGTTCGAAGTTTCTCCTTTGTTGTCTGGGTTGCCATGGTAACAAGGCCCAGCCCATCTAACATTTAGTAAGGTGAAAAGGTAGATGCATTGAATTTTAAATGTATTTCTGATACGTCATGACTGTAATCTGGCAGGAAGTATGCTCTATGTTAATATGACTGGATCAAATTATAACTAGACCCAGTTTAAAAATACAGTTTGACCTGAGATTGAACAGCGACACTGGCAGCAGAATGAACAAGCAGCTGTGGTTGATTCGCAATTTATTTTTATAATTTATCATTATCACATGATCAGAGATGCTTACCACGCTCAGATCCACTTGGGTATTATACATATTGACACACAGGCTGGAAACCTGTGCCAGTAAGTACCTTATCTGATTGAGACTAGTGTAAATATAGAGTCGTAGATTGGGCTCCTTAGAACTGAATGGACCTCTAAGCAGGATGCTCTATGTTGACCTGACTCCAGATGAAACCCAGTAGCCGTCCTTACTGCTCAGTTAATTGTCAAGTCCAGTATCTTCTGCTAAAGCACTCAGGATTAGCATTAGTCATCCAGTACAACAGTGGGACTCTTTTTTAAGTTTATAGGTTCTGGATGTTTGTCCTCTTCACCTGTCACACCTGAGAATCCCACCTGCTGCAGGACCTGATCCCCGGCTCCTCACTCCACTGCTCACCAGACTGTTTTTGTCTGCTCCCATGCTAGTATAAGTCAGCCAAACTCTGCTCATATCGCTCCCAGGCTAACCTGCAGCATCCTTGTGGTTAAGCTTCCCATCTCCTCCGGTTGACTCCTTCATGCTCCTCCATACTACCAGGTCCCATGCGTTCACTCACCAGAACAGCCTCCTCATTTCCAGATTCCCAACCTGCAGTAAAGCCTACCCATTTGCACACATTCCCATCTTTTCTACGTAACCTGGTGCAACAAGAGCATCACCAGGCTCATCCTTTAAGTGCAGGGTTACTGGAATTAAATAATAAATCAAAAACAACCACTGGGGGTTCCAGTGTGGTGCCCTCTTCAAAAGGTGGTCTCTAACGGCCTAATTGGACATCTGTCGCATAAAAATGTCAGACGCCCGTCACATGATGTGTGTGTGTGTGTGAGGGGGTTGGGTTGTTGAGAGAAGAGCGAATCCAGTGTGCATCCAGAGAGCGAGCCTCGACAGCGTGTTCTGAAATAGCGTGCGGAAAAGTCACTTCTAAACTCCCCTTTCTCCTGTGTGGCCCGTTTGCCCCCAGGCTCAGCGTGGCCTGGCATTTACATACTGTTCAGCAAGCGCTCTGGGACACTAGGTGCAGAAATATACTGCACTATTGAGCAGACACACACACACATCGGTGCAAATGTGCCATTGTAATTTGTATTTATCAAGGGACATAATGGATTTACCACGACACACATGTTCAGACACATCCAGGGAAAGGAGCTCTTGCAAATCTGATGATGCACACACACACACACACACACACACACACACAGTCTAAACAGACAAGCTGAAACCAGGAGAGATAAACAGGATGACAGCCCAGAGTGACTGAAGTAGAGAAAAGATCATTTTGTGGTTTCCAGTGCTGCTCCCCCTCTGTCATTCCTGACTCATGACAAACGTAAGTCACAGGCCACAAGTTAGCTCAGGCAGACTTCCCTCCGGAGTCCCAGATGTCTCACAGAGTCTCCCCGAAGCTGCTTTCTTTTCATTTCTCTCATCTTGATGTCATCCGTCGCCCGGCTCTGTTTTCGTTTCTGTCTCCTTCCCCTGCCTCCTTCCTAACCAGAGTCCCTGACCCTCCCCGAACCTTGTAAAACCCTTCATACATCAACGACGCATCCCCGACGTTAAATCAACTTCCCTCTGACATTGATCCAACGTTTCCCCCCAGTGTTCCCACAGCTCTTGTTAAACCCCCGGCTAGCTTTATAGGGCCTCTCTGCCCGGCCTGTCATTACACCCTGCACCCTATTGTGATCCACCTCACCGGTTTAAAGACAAGACGGAGTCCCTGAACGCTCTGCTGCCTTTTCACAGCCGAATCAGCTGTGGATTAACACTGCATGTTTGGGTTACTGCTTGCAAGCGAAGTATGCTTGTGTTTATATGAATGTGTGTGTCCTGCATGCATCTGAGCTAACTCCTACTGCGCCGCGCATGCTTCTGGAGGTAAACGTCACCCTCGACTCCCAGCCAATGATGTGTGACAGTCACGATCTCACGTCGGACCTCGGCCACCCCTCCCCGGCTCATCTCAGGAGGAGAGGCTCCGTTCCGAACGTACAGCAGTAAAAGCCATCATGCATTTGTCACGGCGAGCCCAGGGAAGTTTTACATGGCAAGGTTCAGGTACAAAACAGTGCACTGAAGACTGAGGATATCATATCTCACTGTGGAGTCTTAAAATGATCCCAGGTCTTTCACAGAGTAAATGATCACAGACGATAATCTTCTATCCTTCATTCAAACAGGAAACATCCATAAAATGTGTAATACTGGTCAGACATGAAACAGTTGCCTGAAGACAGGAACATCCTGCAGTATAAAAACATAAGCATGTTGAATTACAGAGAAAATGTTTGTTTTACAGCACTTCATAAGCCTTATAATGTTTGACACCGGACTGGCCGAGATAACCGTTCCATGTGTCGTAGATTCAAACCAGATCGCATGAGATTGAAAGGACAGCAGAGACGTGACGTCAAGAGTATAAACTGGTCTCGAAAGGAGGAATTGTTAGCAGACAGTTATGAGACAGGATGTTATGGTGTATACACACTGATCCATCACAACAATAAAACCGCTGACAGGTGAAGTGAATAACACTGATCATCTCATTACAATGCAGTGATCTGCTAAGAAACCTTGACATTCATGTGGACCAATCACACGCCTCTATGACAACTCCCAGACAGTAGCGCATCTTGTTACAAAAAGGTGCTCAGGAATGACTTGAAGAACAAGAGCCCAAGGTGTGGACTCGACCAACCAACAAGAACAAACCCAAATCTATGGAGACTTCACCCCACAACCCACAGCATCTACAGCAAACATCCAGGGGTCACCACAGAACAATCCCAGACGTCCCATTACCATAAGACCAACACAAGATTAGGCAGGTGGTTTTAATGTTGTGGCTGATCAGTATAGACCATGATGAGCCACAACATCATGACCACTGACAGGTGAAGTGAATAACATTGATCATATTGGTACTATGTGGTGTTCTGATGGAAAACCTTGGATTTTAACATCCGTGTTGATGAGACTTAGACACCCAAATAAACATTGTCCCACAACAAACACACTCCCTCATGCAAATGGAAATACCAAATGTCACTGGATGAAAATGCACCCCACCACATGGAAACAACACCAACCAATCAGGAACATGTTGAGGAACATGACAATGGTCCAACATGTTGATGTGACCTCCAGACTTCCTACAGCCCATTCTGATCAAGCATCAACAGGATGCAGTGGAACAAGTTGGATTGACAGAGGCCCCACTGCACAAGCCAGAGTACCCAAAGGATCCAGTGGTTCCAGACCCCATAGGACACCCTGAGAGGTCCTCTGGTCCAATGGTTCAGAGCATTTCTGACCACATAAGGGGGACCAACACTATATTAGGCAGGTGGTCATGATGTTATGCCTGATAAGTGTATATCTCTTGCATAAATTGTGTGAATTTATTATCCCATTAGTGACAAAACATTTTCATTCTCTGTGTGTTCAATGAAATGTTCTGCAATCCCAGAACAAAAAGCCAACAGGGCTTTTTGTTCTAACATACAAACATATTCTTTTGAGGATAATTCTTTTGGCATTTAAAGTCTTTATTTGACAGTTACAGTGAGGAGAAACAGGAAATGTGGCGAGAGAGATCAGGAGACTGACATGGAGCAAATGGTCCAGCTAACCAGGGACTTGCTGCTTGAAGGCGCTTGCACACATGTGGTACGTGGCCTCAGCTATCGAGTCGCCTTCAAAGTACAGAGATAATAGAAAAAAGCTTTGGGAGCTGCTGTGACTAACCAGTGCTAGTATTTCCCCCACTAACCCTCCAAGAAGATAATGCTTCACCAAATATTTTGTGGATATGAACATATTAACCTTGATGCGCCACTTAGCCGTACCTGTTTGTCAGTTATAAGTTGTTTCACCTGTGCTTAATTAATCACCTAATTATGTTTTATAGATCTTTTTTAAATGCACTTCATCGAAGATGGAAACACTGTTTAAATAAGTTTAGCCAACGATTCCAGAAGAATGCAAAAGTTCAGTTTGTTTCTTCTTATTGAAGATTTTTTAGTTCCTGGCAAACAATCGCCTTTATTTCCAGCTTCTTTTGCTCTTTTTATTACAGCTGTGCATAATATCAGCCTTATTTGCTCAAGAGCAGTTCATGGAATAGAAGTCTGACACCAATAGCAGTAGTTTTTTTGCTTTAGGTTTGCTTCAGAACTATATGAAAACACAGTGAAGTCCTTTACAGCGACGACTTTTGGGTTGCCAGGTTGAAAAAAGCCTCTCTGATTTGAGTTTATGCTGTTCAAATGTGACATTTGCTTTGGACCTTCTCAGAAAGAGCTGAAACTATTGACAACTCATGTACAGGTGAGAGACGGCTGTGGCTCAGGTGGTAGAGCGGGTTGTCCACTGATCGCAAGGTTGGTGGTTCAATCCCCGGCCCCTCAGCATGCCGAAGTGTCCTTGGGCAAGACACTGAACCCAAAGCTGCTCCTAATGGTAGATTAGCGCCTTGCATAGCAGCTCAGTCGCCACTGGTGTGTGAATGGGTGAATGTGAAACACATTGTGAAGCGCTTTGGATACCACTAAGGTAGAAAAAGGCGCTGTATAAGTGCAGACCATTTGCCATTTACCATTTACAGGTGTTGGTTTAAGGATCACTGTCAAATTACTTTGTCTTAACACTGCAAACTTTATTTTTGACATTCCATCAGTGACTTTGTTTAAATTTTTACCTGCAGAATGGACAGTTCAGAAAAAACTTGATAATTCAGAGGCAAAAACTACAATTTTTCACGACCTAGAAACTGAGACTCCGAAGGAATTGCTCTTGATCTACAACACATTAAAGGCTTATGTCATTATGAAGGCGACCCTATAACCTGATGGTTTGGTTGAATATCACCCTGAGCAGTGAGTTTCTGGTTAGATACTGAGCTGGAGGCCATTTCTCCCTCTCCTTTCTGCCCACATGATCTGTCTCTCTCCACTGCCACTATAAACTAAAGCCATAAAAAGGCCCAAAAATAATCTTTAAAAGAAAATTATGTCGCTATGCCGGCTATTTATGGCCATTAATTACAACTTTTGAGCCCCTTAGAAAGGATGAATTACTAGAAAGTGATGCTAACTGTGCTTTATATCCTGCTCCTGCACAGTTCATGCTGTCTGCGATACACAAGGCACAGCTAATTGCCAACAAAGCCCGCTCCAAATCATTCCATAAAATCGTGGCAGCCGGACAAAGCAGCTTAGCTTAACACCTAATTCATGGAGCGAACAATAGAACAAAATGTGCTCGCACCGTGCCAGATCAACAGCAGGAGAGACAAAGGTAGCGGGGCAGGCGGACCGGTCGACGCCAGCGCCAGCACACCTGGTCCTCGTGACCTCTCACCTCGGCTCCAGACTTCACAGCCGAAGCCAGAGAAGCAGGAAGTGCAGGAGTTACGACTGGCAGGAGGAGGAGGAGGAGGAGGAGGAGGAGGAGGACGATCAGAGCTGGAGCGACCGGAGCTGGAGCGACCGCACGCTGGGAGGAAGGGAGCGGCGGAACGGGGGGTTCTATGTGGAGCAAAAGAAGAGAAAAGAACGAGAAGCATAAAGAAGAAAAATAGCGCAAACGATGTCAACCATATCCACATGCGCATACTCTGTATTTTGTCATGTGGCGTTTGCCTATTTCTGGACACCCTCGCATACCGGAGCGGGTGATGTATTGGAAAACAAGCGGCGATGAGCAAATCAGCGCCGTGATGTACATGTAAACAAACATTCATCGCGTTTAAGGTGGGTGTAGAAATCCTCCCTGAGCGCTAAGCCAACATGTGCTGCGGCTAAAGCAAACATGCAGCTCGCGCGCACACACACACACAAACACACAGCGGCCCCGATTTATCACCAGTTAAGTCAATATAAAGATGGATGACAGGAGCCGGGGAGAAAAGAGAGCAGAATGGAAGGATAACAGGTGGAGGAACTGTCCCTCCAGCTACTTTGAACACACAGTAAAGGCCCTAGGTAAACACTGGCACCAGGCCAAAGCACGAACACACACACATATCTCATATACACACTTGTGCG
Organism: Dascyllus trimaculatus; assembly: GCA_024666655.1. Lineage (NCBI taxonomy): Eukaryota > Metazoa > Chordata > Actinopteri > Pomacentridae > Dascyllus > Dascyllus trimaculatus. Next base: position 33,281,578 of record CM045453.1, read on the forward strand.
AAAGGTTTAGCCAGGATACACACTTCCGCGCACACACACACAGAGCCCCACTGTAAAGCTGTCATATGCTCAGCCCTGCCGCAGTGCTGAACCCAGCAGCCCTCTCTTCTTTGGGCCCATCTGTCATTCTCCCCTATCTCCCTTCCCCTCCCTCCCTCCCTCCATCAGCGTCCTTTCTCCTTGTAATGCCTCTTAACCTTTCTCACGTTCCTCCTTTTCTGTTTCTTTCCTCAGCCATCGTGTCTCTTCTCGCTCTCTTTGCGGCGTTAAGTCAAAACCCAAACCCCACATGAAAGAGATGCGAGGGAGAGTCTCCGAGCTCGTGTCAAACACTGAGATTTGGAGCTACTGTCGGAAAGAACCCCAAACTCTGACACTCTTGACATCAGACAGAGACGCTCGTGCACGGGGGACTAACCGGGTTCTGACTGCATTGTGCCCTATAGCGCTGTAATCCTGCCTTTGATTTCCACTGCGCTGTTTTGTGCTGCATGTCACAAGCTGTCATTAAAGAACGGCCGGCGCGGCGAGCCTTTTTTCTCTCCGATTTTTTTTGATGATGAAACCTTAGTTTCTGTAGGTGTTTGTCTTTCTAGTCGAGGGTTGGTTTGCCGCTCAGACTAGCAATAAAGCTCCACCTTGCATTTATGCCAAACAAACTTAAAAGACCTCGCTGCCTGTACAGTGGAGTTTTCCCAAGATGCACCAATTAGACACTCGGGGAATTGGAAAAGTTATAATGGACTTACTTTAATGTTTGTCTTGTATAGCTGTAATTAAAAGGAAAGAACGTGACGTTTCCTAAGATATTTTGTAGATAACACCTCAGTACAACATTAAAACCACCTGTCTAAAACTTTGTAGGTCCTACAAAACAGCCTTGACTCTCCGTTGGTGTCTGGCACCAGGATGATGGAGGATCTGGTCTGTTGCAGGTTGGGGCCTCCATGGATTGGACTTGTTCCTGTGCATCCCATAAATGCTTGATCAAGTCGGATGTGGAGAGTTTGGAGGTTGGGTCAACACAGTTTTTGCAGTGTGGTTGGGAGTGCTGTTGTCGTTGGGGTGTACTGGTATGAAGACAATGGATTTCTGGGGAATTTGGAACTGTGTTTGAGCACCATGGATGAACAGCGTGTACGAATCAAAGCACCTACTAAGTACTATTTTGATGATAAATCATAAAAGTGTGAATTAAAAGCAATCCATTTTGTTTTCCCGGAGCATACACCGATGCTTGCAGTTCATACAGGGTGCACGGTGCATTGAGATCTCTGCAGAGAGGATCATGTGGACCCTTGTGGTTTTTGAGCAGATGACAATATCTACATTACATGGACCCTTGTGGATTTGGGCTGTGGTGGTGCAACTGTTAAATCTCTGGACTACTGATCAAAAGGTCAGAGGGTCAAACCCCAATGCGGCCACTGTTGGGCCCTTGAGCAAGGCCCCTAACCCTTCCTGCTCCAGGGGTGCCGTACCATGGCTGACCCTGCGCAAAAGCAACATTTCACAATGCTGTAAAAATGTATTCATGACAAATAAAGGTTTCTTCTTAAATGGACCCTTAATTTAAATGTGCTTCTTCTTCATATCGTCAGTGCAGGCCAAAGGTGAGCAATGCTTTTTGCCTTATGACACCTTAAAAATCTCTTCTAGGAGTTTTAGAATATCTATCTTTGCAGTTAGAAAACCTACCAAAATAGGTACATATTTATGTATTTTAACTGTATTGCAGTTTTAATTCAGCTGCACTGTGTAATCAGACTGTTTGCACTGGGATATCTTGAGCTTTATGTGCATGCTATGCTAACACTTTCTATATGATGTATTACTGTGACTAAACAATGATTGTGGAAACCTTTGTTCGAAGTCTAAAGTCAAACACCGTCTGAAATCCAACCCCTTTGGTGAGGACAGAAATAGTCTTTTCTCACCTTTCTACCCCGTGAGGACGTTTTGCCCTTTTAAAGAGAGAAATACAAGAACGCCGACACACAGTTTACCTCCCTGCCAGATACAGTATCCCAGATAAGCCATCAGGTACATGAGTTGGGGGTGACTGTCCATCTTGATAAAGTCCTGCTATTGATGACATGAGGAAATCCCAGTGACAGGCCGCTGACAGGAGGGTCAATAAGGGGAGGAAAGGGAGGGAGGGGGAGGTGGAAATGGGAGGACATTGTCAATCATTAAGGCTAATGATAGGGGCAAACACACACACACACACACACACACACACACAGGCACTCACTAACATACTCATAATAGACCATGACATGGAAACACAGCAACAAAATCAGAGGTTGTCCGCCTGACTGGACAAATGAGGACTTATTGATCAGCAGCAGGAGGGAATGATGCGGTTAAACGCGAGGTCACATCCAAACATGACCGCATTGGAGGCTCCACAGCAGGAGTGCTGGGATGGGGAGCCGTGTGGCCACCTACATGAGTGTTTCCTCTCAACTAAACTCATATTATGCAAATGTTTCTACTCTTTTACGTATCAGGTAACAGTCACAAATACAATTAAAGTGTAATTTTGAGTTTAGACAAATATATTTGAATGAATGTTTCTTGATTATTTACACATTTTTTCGTTTCAGTTTTTTCATGGCCCTGTGATAGACTGGCGACCTGTCCAGAAGTCACATGGGATAGACCGCAAACCCTACAGATGATAAATTGATGTACCGCTAATGGATGGATGGACTTTCTTCCATGCAAGATTCTTTCCCTGTGGACACCCCTGGTTCACACAATACTGCATGCATTTTTCATTTATTAAAAACACAGTCTGGATGTGTTAGTTTCACACTTGGCTGAAGCATAAAAGTTAGTTCATCATTCAAAGTAAGACAAGACAAAGTGTGATGGTAACAGACTTAAACTAGAAAAGCACTCAGTGAGCGCATACCTCCACCAAGGAGCTTCAGTGCACCCCCAACACAATTTCCCAATTCACATATTTTCTATGGAACGTTACAGATACAAATGTAATTACATACAGTTCAAATGTCCTACCGACAATGCGGCCTTCACCCCATCCGACCTAATGAACAGCCGCGGCTTCTAGCGCGGCAGCTCCTAACAGCCTCCCAGCTTCTTAGACAACCAGAGATAAGAATGCCGGCCCAACCGTGCGTATATCGCTCAGGAAGGAAAGAGAACTCCGTCATTGTCGCTGTCTGTCGCGTGGAGACCCAAAATGTCATGTGGTCAAAGGGGGTCACCCCAAAAACTAGAGTGCCCTCTGGTGGCTTTTAGATTAAAACCCGCATTAAATTGTCCACCTGGTTACACTTACATTAAAAAAAATTCCCGGATCCAGACGGTGATCCGGATCAGTCCCAAGATTTCATCATTTGTTCCTTGTCCCATTTCACACATTTCCTATAAATTTCATCCAAATCTGTCCATTACTTTTCAAGTTATTTTGCACACAAACAAACAAACAAACAAACCAACGCCGGCCATCGCATAACCTCCTTGGCAGAGGTAATAATTCCTGACACACAGAACATGAAGCTTTCAGTCAGTAATGTCTTATTTACATCATGTTTTCCACTGCAGCTTTTTAAACACCTTTTTTTTAAACCTGAAAAAGTTCCCCTAATTCAGGCAGCAATTGCTCCAAAACTGTAGGACCGAATTTAACCTCTGGCTCTACGAATTAAGAGAATTTTGATGTACAAAAAGACAAGGTTTTAAGATCCCAACAGATTTTTAAATCGATTTGCATCACACAAATAAGGAGAAACTCAACACATCATCAAACACTGCAGAATGTTATTAGGATTATCATGGCAAAAGGAGCAGTCAGGGAGCAGAGCAGCGCCTCGTGTGATCACATGGGGAGAAACAAAAAGGAGACTGTGGAGCAACAACTGGCTTTAATTAATAATTTGCAGGCAGGAAGAGCATAATAACAGAAGTCTGGATGGGAAAATGTCTGGGAAGATAACATAGGATACCAGTTTTAATGTCTGTAGTTAACATTAGATTTAAGGGCTGCAGTGTTTAGGTGTTGCTCGGAAGCAACAGCATGATAACTGTAATTATCCCAATAAATATCAGCCATGTTGGATATCAGTCGACGTGAACCCAATGAGAGCAGTCTGGGAGGTCTGGGGCTGGATTTGTAAACACCTCACATTGCCGAACAATCTGGGCCGAACATCAGTTCAGTCCCAGATCCCAGACGAGATTTCTCCTCCAGTTCTCAGAAGGGTCAAACGGGGCTAAATTGGTACCGAAACTCCTGATAGAGCCAGTCTGGCGTGAGATTCCTTATCACCGGCGAAGAGAGAGGTTTTTAAAAAAACTCCTGCAAAAATTTCTACTTTTCATCTAATCGAAACTGTAAATTATAAAACAGGCAGCAAGGACGCACTGATGGTATTGATCGTGGTTTAATAACTCTCGACTGCAATTCTGCTAGATTTACTGCAACAGAAACGAAGCAGAACGATGACACTGATAGATTCTCCCCATTTCATTCTACTTCTTGTTTGTCCTCTCTCTGTTTGTACAGGCGTGGCCACCATCCATCGTAGTGGAAAATCACCGGACTCAGCTAAGACTCGTCCACCGATCACCTGCTGCAGTACTTAAACCCCGGCTGGTCACCAGATTGCCGTGTTCTGCTCCCACAGCGGCGTTGTCGGCCGACTCTCCCGGTAGCATCTGCCTCCTCGCGTGGTTCCATGTCTCACCAGCAACTTCCTCATCTCGGGTCCAAGTCTCCTTTGGTCACCTGCTCACCAGCTCGCCCCTCTCGCCAAGTTTCTGCCTGTAATTTGCCTGCAATTTGCCGGCACCTCTGTCGCCTACCAAGCCGTACGTCACGATTGCGGCCTGCAGACGTCGCGCACACTCCAGGATTCCCACGGCAACCATTTACCATTTCGCAATTTAATCATTAATCCCCTCAAACTGTGCACAATCTTTGCATTCTGCATTCGTCTTTAGCAAATTCATTGCCCATAACAGATACATTGATTTTAGAGATTGTAGTATTAGATTGCATCTTCACTGAAAGGACAGAGACCTTCAACAAAGCACCCAACTAAAATTTGAACCAATGTTGGATGTAAAGTTGACAACGATGTAGTTTTACGTTGGGGTTGGGCGCCTAAAGTTGGTCCACACAACTTTTAAAACTTTAAAGTCTCCGAACACAAGCTGAGGTAAACCTGATGATGCCAAGTTTTCTCAAACTTCTCCACCCAAGACATTGCGACCGAGTTGAGCTGAACTCCATCTGACAAGCAAAACCTGATGAATAAAATCTGCAGCGCTCCCCCTTCAAGTTTTAGATACCGCCTTGGCTACTGTATCCCTCTGAAGAGCGGATCGGCAGGGGATGGCGATGACACGACGCAAGTAAACAGATGTGACGATGAAGCAAAGAGGAACAGAAGGGAGATGGAGAGCATTATTTCCAGCTGGATGTGGAAGGAGAAAGACTTGTGAGGAAAGAGAAAAAAGAGAGCGCTAGCGGGGGCAGAAAGGGAGAAAGGGCGCTGACAGGGTGAGATAAGGGGAGAAGGAACCGGGACTACGGGGGGAAAGAAAGAGGCGGAGAATTGGTAGTGACAGCGAGGTGAAAAAGGACGGGGCTGAGGAGAGTGCAGCGAGAGAGACGTTGGAAAGAGGAAGTGAACTGTGAGGATAGAGTGACACGGAGGGAAGGAAAGACCCGGGAGCAAAAGTATGACATTAATTGTGACAGGTGAGAAGAGGAGGTGGGCGGGTGTTGTTTGTGAGTCACCTTCTATGTATATATGTATGCATGTGTATAGGGTGAGAAGGTGTGTATGTACCTGAGAGTGTGTGTGTGTGTAGTAAATTGGTGTCGACACTGCTAGCAGGTTGTGACATTAATTAGCAGGCCTCAGTGATGGCTGAAACCTAACCTCACAGAGAAAGGAGACACCATCAAAACACACACACACACTACCTGGGACTGCGGACGCTGTCTTAATGTGGACAAGATGTGTGTGTTTGCATGTTTTCCTGGATTTCGAAACTTCATTAATTTCAAAATCTAGACCAGGACAAGTATTTGGAGCAACTTTTATGGATCTGTTTTCCCTTTAACTTCTTTCACGTGTGTGTGTGTGTGTGTTTTGTCGATTTTTTTATTTTTTTTATTTTTTTTTTGCATCGTCTTCCAGTTATTCAGCCTTTATTGTCCCTGTGAGGGAAACTTCGAAGACAGTGACATCTGTCAAAATTTTAAAGGAAAAAAAAAAGAAATTACAAGGACAAAAAACTAACAAAGTATAAAAATCTAAAAACCCCCTGACGTTCATAACCCGCCTCCCCTCCCGTCTCGAACCACACACGGAGCATTAATAGGCAATCTGGGCCTGTTTAGTGATTGTCTAAGCAGCAAACATAAAATATGAATCTTGTTTTGTCTGTGTCTCATTTTCGGTGTTTGTAAACTTGGATCCGCTCCTCATATTTTCGTCCTTTGTTAATATTAGCCACAGCAACATTTTCCCCACCAGCTCTCTCGTAGAGATCTGGGGAAACATCGATGACGTCAAGTGGGTCAAGAGGCGTTTAGCTTTTCGCCACATCTTGGTTTGTTCTGTCGAGGACAATTTTGCCTTTTGTAAACTCCCAGATCGGAGCCGTCTTCTTGTTTCTACGTTTCTCGGCAGAATCAAGAATAAGTGAAGGTGTCGTCCGTATATATGGCGCTGTAGACTAAACTGAAACCGATCCTCCATACAGCCCCATCACCAGACAGGAATGTTTACACTGGTTAATTCCTCAAGACCCACATTGTGTTCAGTGTTTTTATTGTTCTGAACATAGCTACTAGCATGTAAGAGAAACATCATGGTCATAGCAAATAAACTATGGTTAGGGAGGCTTCTAGGTCTCATGTGAACATGATGTGATGATGTGAATGAGGTCATTTATTGAGATAAACCTGCAGAAAAAAACAAACCCAGAGAAACCATAATCTGCTGGTGAACATGGTGGTGGGGACCAAAAACAGAGCTAAAAGAATGTTTCAATGATAATGTTGATCCATAAGTGCTGTGTGGTTAACCAGTGTACTTGGTGATAAGTTTAACACATAAACATAAAAGGAAATCACAACATCGTGTTTGTTTCTGCTGCCCCCAGGTGTCCGAAAAACCACCCTCAAAATACAGTCATTCGTAGAAATTAAAAATGCCACAAAGGGCTCATAACTTTCTGCATTCTGGACTCTTGCATTGGCCAGAGATGCAGAATCATCCAGATCTTATTTCCATGGGATACCGGCTGCTCCAAGAGCAACAGAAGATTTCCATTGGACTACTTTTTGCGCTCACTGATAGCAAACTCAAAGACGTCAAGATGATTTCTGTTGAGTTTAAGGTGTTTGGAAGTCCGTTGGAAGCTTCCAGCCATGTTTATGATTCCCACATGTTTCACGAATGGAGGTAAATGTGAGAATGAGAACGAGGTTAACAAATACCAGAATTCCTTCTTCACAGTACGGACAGCTTGAATCATCATTAATCCACGTGTCAGTGTGACTTAATCGACTATTTGCCTGTTGCTGCTTCCACAAACTGCTGCATTCAAAGACTGGAGGAAAGGTCAAAGTCAAAGGGAGCACACACACACTCATCCTTTGTCCTCAGCAGACGTACAATCAACAGTAGTGGACAACGGCGAATGTGTGTAACCTTTGGCCTGCAGGGATCACATGTCTCCAACTTACCTAAACACGCGTGACAGGAGCACACGCTAGTGACAGCTGTACGGTAAGCAGGTCAAAGAGCAGCAGAGAGACACGGCGATACGTGGAGGACGGAGGAGAGAAAGAGGGAGATAGAGGTAGCCTTTCATTCAGGAGTCTGAGAACTCGTAGGACTCAGACATACACAACCAGTTAGCTGTGTTTATAGAAGCCAGCAGCAGAACCAATGCAAACCATACGCAGTGTGGAGACACCGGGGTGAGTAAGTCGGAGCATGTGTGTCTGCGTAAGTGTATGTGTGCTGTGCCAAAGCACAACAGAGCTGGTGTTTTTTTTTTAAACAAGCGCACCTCTCAAAGATCTGAATCCAGTTCCCTCCCCGGCTTCTCTCCCGACCAGGTCTGGTTTTGGTTCTCATCATTTCGGCCTTCCTGTGGGTCCAAAACCGCAGCCACATCTCGCAGTATCCATCCCTGCTGCGCCGTAGGTGAAGCTGTTTGGATTTGCCTTTCATCACGTCCAGACAAGAGCAGAACAAGACTGGACAGGAGAAAGTAGTGATGCACGGCACTGTGGCGTTTAAGAGATAAAAATCATATGAGACAACACGGGTGTAATAGTTTCATCTACAGATGTGCACAGTGCAGCAGGGAGCTGGTGTGGATTAGAGACAACTAGTCTCACATAATAATAATAATAATACTACATAAAACTTATATAGTGCTTGTCAGGACACAGATGCTTAACAAAGTTTGCAGGAACACAAAAAATAAAGTGAATTAAAGTAAAACAAATAGAATGTAGTGGAGAAAGGGGGGATTTATGAGTTGTAGGCAGTGTTGAAAAGAATATGGAGAGTGAGGAGGATTCTCTGATGACTTTGGAGAATGAGTTCCAGAGGGGATGGAGAAAACCCTGTCACCCAAGGTCTGACCCAGAGGGTGGTAGACAGGAGGCTAGTATCAGCAGAGCGGAGGGTGCCAGTGGAGAAGTTCAGTCAGGTAAGGGGGAGGCAGGTTGCGGAGAGCTTTGTAGGTGATCAGGAGGACTTTGAAGTGAATCATCAGCATCATTCTGATAGAGGGGGAAAAACTCGCCGGCATTTTTGCGTTTCCTTAATCGGATCACAATCGTCTTGGGCGGAGTGAAGATGCAGCGATGGTGTTCATGCAAAGTTGCTTTAGTGGGACATTTGTATACTTAGAGGTGAGAACTGCCACTAGTAGTAGTAGCAGGGCTGCCTTTGTGCATGGTCCATATCCTCTGCAGAACTTGACATTTCCAGCGTGGTAGTTTTGCTGCCGAGAAGTTGTTACTTCCAGTAGTGATGTGGATTTTAAAAATGGCAGCAGGTAGAGTGGCAGAAGGAGAAGGGAAAGCTGTGTGAAATGTACGACCAATTGCAGGCTGATACCTTCAGCCGACATGCGCTGAGTCAGACTATCCATTCCTTGTCTCTGTGAACACCACACATTTCTGCGTTGTGTTTAAAGTGATGGGCCACCCACTCCAGATGTGCATGAAGTTGAACTCTCGGTAAATTATCTGCACGTAATATAGCACCTTTCTACCTTAGTGGTGCTCAAAGAGCTTTACAATGAGTTTTGTATTGAGCCATTCACCCACCAATGGCGACAGAGCTTCCATGCAAAGTGGCATCGGGAGCAACTTGGGGTTGAATGTCTTGAACAAGGGTACGCATGTGAAGGGGCCAGGGATCAAACCGCCAACTTTGCGATCACTGGACAATCCACTCGATCTCCTCAGCCACAGCCGGCTGCTTTATGCAAACGAGGAGCGACCAATGGAGGTCTCACGAAACTTTCGTAAAACCTCCAAACTAACCGTTGTTGAACTAAACCGAGGATAGATTCAGTAACTGTTTATTACTCGGTCTGATGCCTGTATGCAGCTGATTTCCAGTGAAGGAAGGCGCCTGTTGTCGTCCATCTAGAAACCACCTAGTAGCACACCTGGTGACACGTATATCAAACGCGCGATGCTGGCAAGTAGTGCGACGCCTTGAGACAACAAACAGTATGTAGGAAGAGTCAAGATTCATCCAGCTGTCTGACATTTGTATTTACCTTTTCCAGATTTCTGCCTGCTCCAACATTCACTTTATTCCTTTATTTCTTCTTCAGTTATAACGAGGATACCCTTTAGGCGCACAGGCAGCTACATACTTATGTTGCATGAGATCTTCAATGAAATGAGTGTATCCAAGGCCCCAAAACAAACACCACACCTTGCTCCTTTGCAGTTTCTTTACTGCTGTTTTTCAGCAGTTTCTCTCTCGTTAGTTCCAGCTCTCATCTCTTTTTCTTTTTCTTCTCCTCCTTCTTTCTCTTTGAAACACCCACATTAGCCAAATGAAGTCACGGAGTCTCATTTGTCCAAATCCGAGACTTGATCTCTAGGTTTCTCGCTGCACCATCACTCATTCTCTCTAACAAATTACCTCCATTAAACTATTATGTTAATTAAATGGCATGCTCTTTGTTAGTGGATGACCTACATAAGAGATGATGTGCCAGAGACCTTACACGAACCTGAGAAAGGCAGTGTTTTTACGGCCGACTGAGATCTTTCTCCAACCTTCTTCGAGTGGTTTTAGTTGCGTGACCTTAACCAAACCTTAGAGTACACATGAATCATGTTTGTAACACCATATGCATTTGGGAAAGTACAGCGCTAAAGGTTAGGAAAAGTTCGTGGTCATACAAAAGAAACCACAATAAGGTGTAATTAAGATCCTCTTTCTAGTCAACAATGTATTTTCTTCGGTGTTGCTGTTCTTGAATGGTGGAGCTTCACAGTTTGACCCTTGTTTGTCGCTTCAAACTCACCAAAAACAATGTTGAGCTTTGGGGCGTGTACCTACGAGAATGATTAGTGACCTCACTTGAATGGACGATGGAAACTTCAGCTCAGACTTCTTGTTCTTCTGTAAGATGAGGTGCTAATGGGAGGGAAGGAGGCAACAGGAGGTCTGGAAGGCAGAATGACAGAGTTATGACGATGTCTGAATGAATGCCGGGATTCTGACAGCGTGAGAAAGCAAAGGTTATGTGAGAAAACACAGCAGCAGGAACGGCACATGGTCACCTTTAGAGGAAAAACGACTGCGTGGGAACAAAACCACCTCGTTCAACTAATGGTTTAGCTTTATAGCTGGTTTGGAAGCTAATCTTGGCCCAGTGCACAAAGTTTGATGTGGAAACTCGAAATTTGTGTTGCTCTTTTAGTGACGTAGGAGACATCAAATGTGCAATAACAGAAAATTACCATCTTGTAAAAGACTTTTAATGAATAAAATACATTTTCTAGGCCTAATTTTACACGAGGGAATGTGTATTTGTTGGCTTTTTAATGTGCAATAAAGGATATTCAAGGAAACAGTGAGATACATCGATATTTACAATATGTATAATGATAAAATCAATATTTTGGCAGATTAGCTATGCTTATAGATACTATACACTGATGGAAACTCATCCATTCAGCAGTTTTGTTGTGAAAACTTCTGTAATCATCCAAGATATCGCAAATTCAACAAACAAATCTATGTAAAATTATAGAACCAAAACTACCTTTTCTGTTAGCTGACGTGATGGTATCTAATTTTGGAATACATTTACAGTATTAAACTTAAATACAAAGGGAATATTTGTGAAATACAGTGGTCCCTCATCTATCGCAGGGGTTAAGTTCCAGAACCGCCCGCAAAAATCCACGAAGTAGCAACTTTATATTTATTATATTATTCATATATATTTTAAGGCTTTATAAACCCTCCCCATGTTTGGGTTCGGTACCAGAAGCCGTAGAAGGCGCAGAACGTTTGGGCGACATCGTAGGGCTTGAAATAAATTCAATTATGTACTAAAATTTGACAAAAACAACACCGCAGAGCGACACTACGCGCAGCAATCAGACGTCGATGTGAAACGGACGAGGCCAGATGATGATCGCATGCTGTACACGGAAGACGGAGGAGACTGATGCCACGGTCGCTGAGCCAATCAGTGACCAGGATGCAGAACACAGTGCTCTGATTGGTCGCCTCCCATCCGTCAGCCATAGTGTGCCATGTACGATCTCAGGTGGGCAAATGGGAGCGTGCCTATGTTCCCACATTCCTCAGATATTTTTTGAATTCAGGCCCTATGTTCCCACAGTTCCCACAGCTCTACCCCTGGTAGTTAGGGGTTCACCACTCAATCCCACAGCTGGCGATTTGATGGAGAGAGCTAGCTTCCAAACTCTCTCGAGCTCAACACCGCTACTCCAACATGGGGTTGCTGTGGAGTGACGAACTGCGTTTTCCCTTCACGTTAATGGGGTCTTAGAAATGTGAGACATGTAGGAACATAGGGCTGTGGGAACATTGGGTTGTGGGAACATAGAGCTGTGGGAACATAGGGCTGACCCCAGGCAAACTAGCTCAAGCGGAAGCGGCTGTAGCTGCGTTTTCCATACGTGTGAGTCGTTGTCTACTCATCTGCTGTACGCTACGTAGTTTATTTCAACTTAATATTCTTCTTAATCCGTGATACAAAATTACATATATACAGTTTAAAAATCTGTGATACAGTGAGACTGCGACATGGCGAGGGACGACTGTATTGATAAATTGGTGAAATATGTCAATTCAACGTCTGATTTTTGTAATTTTATTGATCTGGTAAAGAAAAAGGACAAATTCTGTAAAATGTCCAAATGTTTTTTTTTTTTTTTTACAGTGTAGTTGAAACTTTTGATTTGGACACACTGGAGTTTCGGAATTTTTCAGTGAGGTAAATGTTAGGAAAATGACCTTTTCCTTGAAACACAACACATCAGATACATAACTACCATCCAAAGCAGAGTCCTTTAATATGCCTTATGTGCATGTTAGTACTTCTAGGGGGGAATATTTAAGACTGAACGAAGACTGTGTTAATAGAAAAGGAGGAAATTAATTGCAGGTCTGAGACGGGACACAAACTGTGACCTCCTGCATGACAGACTGACACGTTACGCGGCCATCCTCCACCCCCACAACCTCCTCTCCTGTTTCAGGCCTGGATATAGTCCCATTTGGAAGCATGTCGTGAACACGCACGCTGTTCTCTTCACACTTTGGGTGATGCACACAGGCTGCTTGGTGCTAAATGAGAAAATCCAAGTCACATGCACTCTTGCTCAGAATTCATGACCTTTTTTGTCGTGCACTCGTACTGATATATTTCAGGTTTATTGTTAGGTGAGGAACCGTCCAAGGAGCTTTAAAACCACTGGGAAACAATTCACATTTTGTGGTTCTTCCTGTATTCTCAGCATCAGTGTTTCATTTAAATGTAACGTGAGCCTCGTGAAGAATTTCGAGGGTGAAGCACACAAACTCTGTCCCAGATCACAACAGCTGAATCACCCTGGATAGACGCTGCCTCTGGTACAGTGACAGGAAATCAGCTCTGCTCAGGCTGCAGCTTTGACTTGGTCAATTTCACGCTTCTCTTTTCGGGGGAGAGAGAGAGGAGAGCGGGGACCTAATTCAAAAGTGTTTGGGAATGGCCTACATTGGGTGTAGCCGCTGACTCCGGCTCAATTTCAAATACTGTGTGTGTGTGTGTGTGAAGTCTCTGGTTCTTTCTGTGCCCAGAAGTTCACTCCTGAGGCACTTGGCATGACTTTTTTTTGTTTTTTCCAGCCCTCTCCCATACCTTTCAGCCCTCGCTTGGCCCGTCTTACTCAGATTCCTTCACCCTTTCACCACTTTCGCCGTCTCCGTCTCCCGACTGCTCTTGCTTTACCTGTTTCCCTACCTCCTTTCCCCTCTCTTCTCCTCTTTCACAGCCCACGTCTCTCCTTGTACCTGCGATCGCTTTCAGCTCCTCCCGTCTTACCTTCCGTCCACCGTTGCGCTGCATTCCCAGTGGACAGGGCCCGTGGATATCGATGTGTGCGTGCGGATATGTGTGCGAAAGTCTAAAAGAAGGGGGGGGGGGAAGGAAAAAAGGAAAAAGGAGAAGGAGGGAGCGAGAAAGAGAATCCCTCAAGGCTGTGACGATGTGGAAGGACACTCCAGAGACCAAGAATGAAAGACTGGGCTCCTAATGAGGAAGATAGGATAGAGCTGGAGGAATGTGTGTGTGTGTGTGTGTGTGTGTAGGTGAGAGAAGAGGGGGAGGATGTGTACATTATATAAATCATGTCCATGTGGGTTTTTTTTTCTGTGCATTTGTATGTGAGTGATCGACCACTAAGTGCATTATTTCACTCATGTGATACTGTGTGTGTGTGAGAGAGAGAGAGTGTGTGTGTGTGTGTGTTGTCTCAGCTCGGTAAGTCCTACATATGTTCCCTACTGAATGAACTGAAACATGGTGATGGATACGAGGCAGCTGCCAGCTAATGAGATATGGAATGTGTGTGTGTGTGTGAACTGTACTCATACAGTATATTGCTTATGCACTATATTGTACATACATCTGTACACAGTGTGAGTGAAAGTGTGTGTGTGTGTCTGTGCTGACTGACCCCCTCGGCTGTTTGCAGTAGTGTCGCAGTATTTTAGCTAACAACTGCGCATACAGGGGGAGAGAGAGAGACGTTACACTCGCTGTCTGACACTTCAGCCTGGAGGTAGGACAGAGGGACACACACACACCAACACACACACATCCTAACTAGACACAGGAGGCAGAAAGTGGGAGAGATGAAGTTACAGACAGCGAAATGAGACTAACGCGGAGTGAAAGGAGGAAATGGAGATACATATTTAAGATAGAGGCAAAGACAGACAGATGTTGTGTTATCAGGAGGCCCATCCTGCAGCTGATAGGGTCAAAGAAAACGCTGCAAGACAAACCGTATTCGCATGTCGTCGACTCTTTACAGTTGGTTTTGTTTATTATGAGAAAATCAGAGTTGGATCCCTGATGAAGCTCCCCCCTCGTTTTGAAAATGACTGATGTCCTCCGGCAGGGTGGGAGTGGGGGTGGGGGGGGGGTTTGAACCACAGCTACGAGGACACGTCTGTCATTGAGTGGCGGGAGGTCACGTCGTCTACCACAAATAATAATCGCGCATTACATCTAAAATGGAGTGTGACAGTTTACTCAGGCCCCTGGACTTAAAATGCAGTTTACATTGAGTGATAACGACAGCGGGGAGCAACGAAGAGGTCGAATAAAATCAGTAAGAGGAACTAGATCAAAACATTTTGCCTACATTTGATCCATTTAATAGTTAGTGTCTGTCAATATCGAGTCCTAATCCATTTTCCTTGGAATATACAAAATCAATCCAGTGTATGTGCTCATCACAAACCTCATTGTAAAGCTCCTTTTATGGTTTAATGGGGTAGCAACCTGAGAAGGAACCACATGTTGGCAAGCAGAGAGGATTGCGGGAGTTTATCTAGCAATGGGCACCATGACAGAGATTTTTGCAACGCTTAATCAGTCCCTCCAGGATTTCTTGGGCATTTTTCAAGATTGTTGCATCCTAAAATGTCTGAATTCACGGCAGCTTTTCTAAAAAATTGCGATGTTGTTGTGATAAAATTACGGGAGACGGTAAAAAATTGCTAAAAAGTTGCATTTTTTCTTTGTTTTGTATAATTCATTAAAAATGTTAAAAGTTTAAACAGTTAATTTCACATCCTGGCACACACGTTTTCACACACACACGCTCACAGCTCGTCACGTCAGTTAATGAATCTAACTGACCTTCATTGTTTCAGTGCTGCCACAGATCTGGATGCAACAGCTTCATCACGGTGGTTTGTCTGGTCTGTGGTCCGCTGGTTTCACCCATTCTCCTGATATGTTTACGGTAGAAAAGTGTTTGTCAGTGGATGGTTTTGGTTTGTGTTCCACCTCAATATAATAAAACAGTTTATCTCCACTTTGGTGAAGAACATCAGGGAATTGTTTTGCAGGTCTTCAGCAGTAATTTTTGTTGGTAAGTGAGAGACGTTACTATGGCACATGCCTGCATCTTCAAGCCATAAACAAAGAATGAAATCGGTGACGTACGTGCATTACTGGGGACTGCTGTGATTGGTGGAACTCACAGGGGGCGGGACAAAATTGCGGAAAAGTCGCGGTGATTGGAGAAAATTGCAAGGTGGCGCAGAATTCATGGAGATTGGTTGAATTTGCGTTAATTGTTGCAACATCGCAAATTCCTGGAGGGACTGCCTAATGCCCCCCAATCAAAGCTGATGTAGCTCACGCTGACCCTGATCACTTGAAGAAAACATTTTAAACTGCTGTGATTGGCTCCAGCTCCAATCTTTGACAATTGCTCCAGACATTCCTAATGATACCTTATTACTTGCGACTACACGTTACACCCTAGTTAACGAAGCAAAAATGAATTTTCCATTCTCAAAAAATAAAACTTAGCATTCTAGAAAATGTTGATCTATCTTAAACACTCTCTTCCAGAAGGAATGCAGTCATGTAGAGTAGAATGTTTGAAACTAGAATGGAATTCATTTAGTAATTAAAGGAATTACACATAAGAACAGGACATCCTAGAGTAGAATACTGAACTGTTTACTGTTGTTTTCCAATAGAGGAATGTCTTAATGAGCATAGAAACAGAACAGAAGATTTTTATTGCTTTCCAGAACAGAGCATTTTAGAAATTTCATCAAAACACTTTGGAAACTCTTCGTACGTGCGGTATCATACAGTATATGTGATTCAGACATGAGTTGCAGTAGATGGCATTTCTACTTGAACCTTCTAACAGCTGATTGTGTACACCACCAGCGTACAGACATGTTTTACTGTTGCTTCAGGAAACTCAGTTTGAAATAATAATAAGTGCTCAGCTTTAATTTGAGTATATTTACATCAAGAACTGAAATATTTAACATATGGTGCCAAAATGTAGGGTTCCAAAGTAACTGGACACTTATTGAACAGGCGGCTGTGAGTCGTTTCAACATTAGTTCATGTGTACAACACCATCAGACTGAGACAACGACAATAAAACGGATATTCAGTTCTGTTTCTTCACATGAGTAAGTTCAGAAGACGTGCATAAATCGTGCAGTTCGAGCTAAACTTGATCCTAACAGACATTCGTCCTTCATACGTCCTCATCAGAACCTGTCCTCTTACCTGTCGCTGGTCCTTCTGTACTTTTCCAATCCCCCTATTTTTGCCTTCACCTTCAGCCGTGTCTTCTGCTTGTCCCGATGTCCCACCGCTTATCCAATCTGTCCAATCCTCTGGCCCGGCTCGGCTCTGCCAGCTGGACGTGGACAGCGCCTCCCCGAGGGGAGAACAGGTGTAGCGACACACACTCCACTGAGCACACAGCTACCTGTGGCATGGAGTGGGCAAGTGCCAAACTGTGAGCACACACACACATGCAAAGGTACACACTCCACTAATGGACCGACCTGATCTGCACGAACAAACATGGAAACTAAGCAGGTTGCTCGATGGCAAAATGTTCACCCAGTAACAGAATAAAATAGCATGCAAGTACCTTGGAACACACTTTGGCACATTATAGCAAACTCTCACACACACAGAGCTGGACAGGGGTTTGTTTGGCGAACACGCTCTCGTAATCACAAACCCAGGTAGAAACAACCAACGAGTCGTCTTCCACTTATTCTCTGCCCACTGTGCGACTGCAGGTCTAGTTATGAAGCTTCATTTGCTGCTTTTCACGGCACGCAGACGCCGAGAACGTCGAACTCCCTAAGTGGTTTAAGTGATTGCAACGAAAGCCCTGACGACGTTACGATGCCTGCTTCAGCTGCGTTCAGCAATCAGCTCAGTCCAGTTACTCCCCTTGCTGTGAGCGAAGATCGTCGTCGGTGATTCATTTAGATTCAGTCATTCGAGAAGGAGCGACTTTGTTGGGTCTGCTTCCATCTCTGTGTCTATGATGACTGACTGCTGTTTAAAACGGAGTGATGGATTAATAAGCTTCACATACTGGCAGAGGTTCTGATGGACGCAGCCTTTCCCTGAGCTCATTGCAGCAGCAGGGATCCGTGCGGTGGATGTTCGCTGCCTTCCAAAAGGCCGTAAACACAGTCAAGGACGTTCTGTAACTTCATCTCACCCTCTCAGAAGGAAAAGTGCTCTCTTTCCATTTATTTTTTGGAAACTATTGAACTCCTGTGTTCTGTTTATCCTTCCATTTCAGACTTGGAAAGACACGAAGACTTGTGCGCATCCACATAATCAATCTGGATCTATGGCTAGAAGGAGAAAGATTGATTTGTTATGTCTTGGAGGTGCTGTTTGATTCCCCCCCCCTCACCCCGGCTCTTCTTCTCTCAAAGGCAGGGTGAAATGCTTGTTTTGTCTCGCCTGTCTCTTCGGCTCAGAGGAGCAGTGATCCTTAACAAGTCCGGTTTGCGCCCTCCGACCCCTCTGACCCGGGGAGCCATTGATCAACGCCACGAGGATTAGCAATGCACCATGGGATTTGAAGTCCCCGAGCAGCGGAGATATTTTTGGATTTCCTGTGAGGGTTCCTTTTTTTTTGGTTGCAGGTTTAATATCTCCCCTTGTGGATCTAGTGGGAGCGGGACGGCTAAACTAGAACAAATTAGTGCCACGAAGTGATAGTCACTGCTTTTGAAGCCTGCACTAATTACATTTACGGAGGTAAAATTAACGATACGATAAAGGGAATCTGCTGTTTGGGAATAAATGTTATCTTAATTGGTGGGTCGGATCCCCTTTGGGTTTCATGTTGATGTGGATCACTGAAGTCTGCTGGTTTTTGCGGAGGTATAATGAGATCTGAGGAGTTAGTCGAGGCGGGGTTTGTTTTTGTGAAGGCGGTAATGTGATCGGAGTGGTTAAGGCAGGCGAAGCTTATGGGTCTTTTCAATCCGAAGTTAGTATGTGCTGTCATGAGGACGGAGGGGGCGGTGGAGGCGGGAGGGGGGAGGGGGGTCATTGAAATGGATGTGATGTGAATCCACTCCAAGTCTCTGGGGGGCTGAAAGAGGGAAGAATTAGATTAGTGGGAGAATGCAATCAGTGTGACTACATTACCGAGTATGATGAGAGAGGCGGAGAGGAGGGGGGGGGACGTGAGTGACAAGATGTTGGACGGCGAAAACTTTTCAAGACTGCGCCGCGAATGCCAAAGACGAGGAGGGGGGGAGGAGACAGGAGGGAGACGGGAGGGAGGAGATCCATAACCGCAAACATCTCAAAAACCAAAGCCAGGGAGGGAATCGATTGAAAGGTTCTTTAAATATATATATCATCCCTTTCCTGTGCCCTTATTCTCTCAGAAATCAAATTACCCAAATACCAGAGGAGGAAAAACTCCTGGTCCGACCAAACGGCATTATGGAAATTACACATGACTTTGAGGGGAAAGAAAGAAAGGCTTTTTATGACGGAGGATCGGTAGAACAGAAGGGCAGGAGGTGAGGCCTGGTATCATGGTTTTAACATTTGTCCTCCCGGTTAAAAGGAAGGAGTGAGCAGACAGAGCCGGAGAGATCCTGCTGAATGTGCGAGCGGTTTCCTTTTACACTATTTACCCCGACTACAAACCCAATTAGCTCAAATCAGGTTCGGTGTTTACACTAGCATCAGGAGATGATTAAGTGAAACCTAGCAGTCCAGTCTCACGTTCCCCCTCGACGTCACACACACACACACACACACACACACACACAGACACACACCACTTCATAAAGGCAGTGTGTGTGTTGTGCAGTTACCTTTGGTAGCGATTCATCGCACGGTTTTTACGAACTTTGTAAAAAAGCTGCAATTAAAATCCCCATTGAAATAAATGTGATTTTTTTTTGTCCATTCTTTGGGTTGAAATGGAAAAATCTAAAAAGGAATTGCATCAGCCCAAACAAACTTGCTGTGTTCTCCACTTTGTTGTATTTCATTTTTAACTGGGCCTGTTTTCTCATTTTTTCCATTTTTGGTGTAAAACAAACCAAAATAAATAAATCTGTTGTCCCATTTTTTCCTTTTTTGGTCTGAAACTGTAAAAACTAATCGTACTTTAGCACCCACTAGATTCCAATAGCTGTCCCTCTATGACTGCTTTCTCTTCCCCAAATGAAATTCAAGTTAAAGAGTCCCATTTTACAGGCTTACAAGTGTCACAGAATCGCTGTTTTGCTGCACGAAGAAACTGCTTTGACTAGGGCTGCAGCAACGAATCAATCTAATCGATCAAAATCGATTCTAGAAACAGTTGGGGACTAATTCCCAATTGGCCATACCGCCTTGTGGATGCCCGATCCCGTCAGATCTGGGAAGCTAAGCGAGGTTGGGTCTGGTCAGTACCTGAATGGGAGACCATGAGGGAACACAAGGAGGTCTGGGTGGATGCAGTGTGAGAGTGAGTGGTTGGTGGTGGTTGGAGGGGCCGATGGAGCAGACTGGCCTCCATCAGTCTACCCCAGGACAGCTGTGGCTACATACATAGCTTACCAGCATGGGGTATGGAGTGAATGAATAATGCAATGTAAAGCGTCTTTGAGTGTCTAGAAAAGCGCTATATAAAACCAATGCATCATTATTATTATTATTACTAATTCAGTGATGGATTCGTTGGGTCTTGATTCTCGTCGTCTTGTGGACGTTCCTCCTGAAGACGCCCCCCGACCACACTGACTGCAGAACAAAAACAAACCAGCATGGCAGAGGCGGCGGAGAAATCCACAGAAAAAAAAATCACGATCAAAGTCCTCCAAAGTGCGAGGAAACTTCACGAAAACACAAGAAAAAGACGGCGTTACGGTAATTATATGCAATATTTGCAATCATATGTTTGCTTGGCGCGGAAGCACGTCGACGATGAGCGAACACTTAAAACGAAAACGTGTGTTTGTGAATCTGGAGCCGGAGGAAGGCACAGCAGGGAAAGTGCTCTGACGTTAGCTCGTATGGTATCCACCATGGCAGACGCTGCTTTAAAGAAGTAATTTGTAAATATGTGATTAGTTTTAATGTTGCCGTTAGTTTAGCTTACTATGGATTAGTGCCTTTAAAATGTGTTTTGTTTTTTAACCGATTCATCGAAAAAGTAATCGACAGATTGACTGACTATTAAAATAATCGTCAGTTGCAGCCCTAACTGTGCTGAAAAATTGAAATCTGGTACAGTTTTGTATCCAAATGTGACATTTACTGTTAATCCACATTACAACTTGCTATGTGAGTAACACCTCTGCATTTATTTCTCAGTTTACTTAAATGAAATCTAATTTACAACCAATTATAAAAGAAACTGTATCTGTGTGTGTGTGTGTGTGTGTGTGTGTTATGAAGTGGTTCTACACACATCCAGTTAACGGTACCTTCACACTTCTTGGTGCCATGAGGTTATAAGGGTTTGCTAATACACCAGTTTATTGTACCGTTGATTGAAGCACCCATCTCTGTGTTATTTACACGATTTGTCCAAATGAAATTCTGGTGTTGTTCCGCTGGAAATAAGAGGTCAAATCTCACAACCTTTTTCCTCCTGTCTCTCTTTTTGTGGTTTCCTTTTAATGTGAATCATCACGGTGAAATGTACTTTCCAGTCGTCTTTGCAGTCACCTTTAAAAACATCCTGCAGCCAAAATGGATCCATGTAATAAATCTCCAAAGCTTACATATGGCCATGTTTTTTGGCCCATTGTGGCTATAATAAGACAGATGTAATGCAGTTTGGTGTTTTTCAGGTGGGCCAGAACACAGCCACGGTTCTCTTCAGCAGAAGGACCACTTTACAGCTGCTCTCCTGCTATAATCAGCACTTTTAGATCAGGATTAGAGCGAGTGATTATGCGCAATGTGAAAGGGGTCAATCACTGCAACGAAAACCACAGATAATTATCACTCAGAGCTGCAGGTAGCTTCGGCCCGGAGAGCGTTACGGCATCTTTTAACTTTGGTTTTAGTCACACAGCTCTCATGTTTTGATGTTTTATGAAAAAAAAGATGTTTCTAATAACAATTATTTCTCTCAGCAAAAAAAAGGTATAAAAGGAAAATGAATGTTAGACTTAAAGAAATACACAGATCAGCCTCAACATCATGACCACTGACAGGTGGAGTGAATAACATGGATCATATTGGTACTATGTGGTGTTCTGATGGAAAACCTTGATCAGACTTAGACACCCAAATAAACATCGTCCCACAACAAACACACTCCCTCATGCAGATGGAAATCCCAAATGTCACTGGATGAAAATGCACCCCACCACATGGAAACAACATCAACCAATGCTTGAGGAACATGACGATGGCCCAACATGTTGATGTGACCTCCAGACTTCCTACAGCCCATTCTGATCAAGCATCAACAGGATGCAGTGGAACAAGTTGGATTGACAGAGGCCCCACTGCACAAGCCAGAGTAGCCAAAGGATCCAGTGCCAACGTCCTGGTTCCAGACCCCATAGGACACCCTGAGAGGTCCTCTGGTCCATGCCCAATGGTTCAGAGCATTTCGGACCACATAAGGGGACCAACACAATATTAAGCAGGTGCTCATAATGTTATGCCTGTAGGTTGTAAGTGTGCTTGCTGCTTGTTTCAATTGCACTGAACAAAAAACTAAGGAAGCATACTTCAGATCAATACTATCATTCTAATTTGCAGGTTTGCTTCACTGATATAGGAGGCTTCTTTGAGTCATTACATGTCGAGCTCTGACCCCAACCAAAATCCCTTTAAAAAGCCTTTGTTCTTTATGTACAGCTTAACTCTTCCAGCTCTAAATCCACCCTACCCATTTAATCCCAACATCTGCCCTTTCTACCGACCCCCCCCAACCTCCCAGCCCTACATGCATCCCGCCGCCAACCACAGCCCCCCACGCTTCTGCTGGCCGGGCCTGCAGAGAAAGCAAACAACACGGAAGCGTACGGGCAAACGCCGATCCGAACACGGATTGTTTGGCGTCTTTTTTTGTGTTGATTTTCCACGGCGGATCGGGTTTAGCCGCTCGCCTCTCCTGGAAACGAGAAATCAAAGCAGCTCTCCCGTACGTGATTGAAGCGTGCGCAAAATATGCTAACAAATTTGGTTTTTGTTCCCGTGTTGCGAGTTAAACAAATGCCTCTCGGATTAAATGATCCGTTAAGAAAACACTCGACAGAATGCATTTTCCACCGACGCTGTTCGTCCTTTGAAGTTCAGCCGCCCATTCAGAAACCTTCCCATAATGCCCACTCACTGAATATAAACACGTAATGAATTCTCAGCTAATTTGTTCTCTTATCTTTTTAAATTACACCCTGTGAGCTGCTCGGGGAGTATAATGACATCTTACTC
Source organism: Dascyllus trimaculatus (assembly GCA_024666655.1). Taxonomy (NCBI): domain Eukaryota; kingdom Metazoa; phylum Chordata; class Actinopteri; family Pomacentridae; genus Dascyllus; species Dascyllus trimaculatus. The sequence goes on from CM045453.1 coordinate 33,304,582, forward strand.
TCGGTGGTTTACATGGTCTGCGAGGATCAGAGGGTGTGTGTGTGTGTGTTTATATGTGCAACATGTGTGTGCAGTAAGCATGCAGGAGCTGTGAGAACCACCACAAGGCCATGCGGAGGGGGACAAGAGTGTAAAAGCAACAGACCTGTCATTGTTTCCCCCACATCAGCACCTTCTCTGTGCTCCACACACACTCATAGACACACACTGCCAAGGCTTTTCCTGGGCCTCAGATCAGAGACGAGTGCATGACTTGGACTCCAAGCGCGACAATAGCTGCCCACATTATTCATCTGCCTGTGTGTGTTTTTTGTCGCTCTGGCGGAGCTGCAGCGCTCCTTCCCATGACCGAATCCGACGCAAACTGGGTTACTTCACTGGATGTCTCAGAGAGCGGAGAGAAAACCTTGGACAGACGAGCGAAGGCGGGTGCCAGCGCGCTCCAGTTTCTGCTCCCAGTCCTGTTGGGGGTTTTCGGGAAAAGAAGGAAAATCTCTCCCCCCAAAATAAAGACGTTCAGTTTAATTCCCAGTTCTGCGGGGCTGGATTGGATTAGGGTCGCGATGTAGATTTAAAGGTTCAGGGCGTCTGTGGGCTATAAACTGGAGTTTTAGTTGCATGTTCACAGGCTCAGAGAAGGAAACAGGACTGTAGCTGCTGACGAGAGACTAACCAGCAGACCAGCCTACTGTCATACTGGCCTCTAGAAAAGTTATAAATCAGTTTAAATGAATTCTGAACTGCTGACTTGGACCATAGGGTGAGAACACATTACACTTATCTCAAAGCCCTGTCAGCTTCTGTATTGATTATTCTTCTTGCTTTATAGCGTTTCATGATCTTGCTCTTGTCTGCTTGTCTGACATGTTTCCAATGTCTGTACCAGGACAGTTTCTCAGGTCCTCTGACACTTCCATCCAAAGTGCAGGACCGAAAATTTGTCAAGCTTTTAGTTTAGTTTCGCCTGTTTCTTCTATTCTCTGTATTCATGTTTTAGATTGCTGTATTTTATTTGTCATTGCTTTTAATTAGTTTCTTTCTTCTGTTCTTGAAGATCTGTCTCTTACAGACATGCAACTTCTTGATTTTTATTCTGAGGCCCATGTTAGAGGTTAGAGAAGGTTAGGTTGGGTTAGAGAAGTCGCATAGCCTGAGGTGAGAATCGAGCCTCGCTGAAGCAGAGCATCATCTAGAGCAGTGGTTCTCAACTGGTGGGTCGGGACCCAAAAGTGGGTCATGAAGCCATTTTTAGAGGGTCACAGAAGCATGTCCCCCCACAAAAAAGTCATGGTGTAATGTCTTTTATTTTAAAGGACGTGTTTCTTATGACACAGTTTGCTTTCAATAGCAGGATATTAAGTGGTGGTGACACCAGTAGTTGCCCAATATTAACCTCTAGAGTTGGTTCTGCCAGTTTATTGGAGAAATTTATGCTAAAATGTGCCAAAAATGAGCCAAAATATGCCCAGAACTTGGCATAAGTGTCCAAAAATACCAAAATGAGCAAAACATAAGCCAAAATTTTCCCAAGCTGTATCCAAATGCGTTGAGACCACACCCAGATAAACCTGAATTTGTTAACAGGAGCAGCAAACTTTAAAAATTTGGGTCGCGACTGATATTAGTAGAGACATAGTGGGTCCTGAAGCTGGACCAGTTGAGAACCACTGATCTAGAGTTCTGGTGTGGAAAAGCAAAAGTAGGTAGTGAAAAGATCTGTTGACATCATTCGGACATCGTAGCAGCAACGTTGCATGGCTGATGTCTTTCAGCTTAGTTTCTGTGTCTGGGAGATGTATTTGAAAATGTTACATACACAACCATCTGTAATATTATTATTTTAAAACTAAAGGAGAAAGTAGAGGCTTCATTCATAATTATGTTATGTCAGTAATGTAACAGAGTGCGCTCTCATTTCCTTTTCAGGTCGTGGCTGTGGCTTGTCTACTAACTGCAAGGTTGCCGGTTCGATCCCCGGCCCCTCCACATGCCGAAGTGCCCTTGGGCAAGACACTGAACCCCAAGCTGCTCCCGACGGCACCTTGCATGGAAGCTCTGCCACCATTGGTGTGTGAATGGGTGAATGCGAGACACACTGTAAATCGCTCCGAGTACCACTGAGGTAGAAAGGCGCTACGTAAGTGCGGACAGAAAAGACAGAGCACAATGGAGAAATTCTACCATTCCCATAATGTTCTGTTCACTTGTGACGTAAATTTCGTCATCCACCCAAATCCACGAGAGTCCCTCACAGACCCCGATGCAAATGTCCACGTGTCTATTATGTTTTTATTGTTTAAACATGCTTATGGGGAGGTTGACACACTCTGTAAGCTAGCTATCTAGCGAACATTAGCCTAAACAAATGTCCTTTTATTGTGTGATGTGCAAGAAACGTTTGAGCCCCCTGAACGTAGTGGTTTCTTTTAATTCGCCAGGTACATATTTTGAGTTATTACTATAACCACTGTGTAAAATTCACTGTCAGATCCCGAGAGGTGTTCATGAGTGTGCTGCGCATGAGACGCCGGAGTCCGCTGACCATAGTGGTTTCTTTTTATTCACCAGATTGCACAATGAACAGCACAGAGAAGACATCTCGACCTTCCGACTTCTTTACAAATAAACACAATGCAGAGTGGAGGGGTTTTGACAGAGTCTGACTGAGCGTGGTTACACAAGCACGGAACAAACTGTGTGTTTTGGTATGAAGAGAGACTGTGCAAGGTCGTCATCCACTCCTTCAGAATTCATCATTAAAAGTGGTAGAACTGAAGTAGCTGCTGCTGGATTTGGCCTCGATGGAGCCTCTTGGGTTCGGACGTGCTTTCCATCAACGGAGCCCAAACGCAGCGGGAAGTTCTAAATTCTTCAGATATCTTGTGTTTTGATTGCAGTGCTCAGTAATATTGACATTAACACAATAACCAGCTGTGTGTGGGTTTATCTGTGTTTGATTCAAGGGGCAATGCAACCGTCCGCGTAAACCAGCGTATTAATACCAACAGAATGACGTGGTCTGGTCCTTTAGGCCAGGGGGAGGGCGTCGCTTGTCAAGGCTGCACGGCTGTAAAGGACACGCACAAGAAAGGCAAATAAACATGTTGTGAGAACACGCAGAGCCATTGGATGTGTTATTCAAACAGGCTGCTGCAGGAGCGAGCATCAGCGGTTCAATGAGGCGGCATGATGCTCAGAGGCAGCGCTGCGTTCATCCTCGACTGGTTTGTTTTGCACATTTGAATCGCCTTGTTATCCTGCCAGTCATCTGCAATGCTCCAAAACTCTCTGACCTGTGTGGAATATCTTAAAAAAGAAAAGGAATTAAGGGATTAATAAGCTACAATAACGTGCTGGTGTGTTTTTGAGTTACAACTCATGTGACTGAAAGTCTTTGAAGCTCTGAGCTCGTTAGGATTATTAGATTATTGCTGCAAGAGGCAGGCGACCTTTCTGAAGGGTTTTTACTGATTTTAGAGCTGAGTTTTCTCTTTTTCCACGTCGTCTTTAAGAGTTTGTCTGTAGAGCGTGGGCTGAAGGTTATTTATTTTTAATTAGTGAAGGGAATATAGAAAACAACAGCTGAGAAAACAGGTATAGATACGACACAGTAAACACACACGACAGCCATTTCTCCATTCTGATGCTCGGTTTGAACTTCAGCAGGTTGTGTTGACCACGTCTACGAGCCTAAATGCATTGAGTTGCAGCCATTTGATTGGCTGATTAGCTGTTTGTGTTAACAAGAGATGGAACAGGTGTAATGAGTTTAAATTGTACTGTTTATACTTCTGACTTTGAAAAGTAGCAACTGTAACATAAGGGGGATCGATAAAGTATTTCTGATTCTGATTATAAGACGTTAGCTTAATGCTAAGTTAAAAATAGAAAAACATCAAGCAAACAGAGATTAGACAGGCTGATCATCACTTGAGCTGAAGATAATGATGAACATCAGAATCCCCAAAGCGAAAAGAAAATGAAGGTTCGTCTGACTGTAAGAATTTTAGCGTAACAAGGAGGACGACTCGCCGAAGCACTTCTTCAAACATCCTCTGTATCCGTATTAAAGCTCTGGAACGAGCCGTCGTCTCCATCAGCATTTAGTGAGTCAACATTTTCACTCCTTATCTCAGTTTTGATTCATTCTCTCATAACAGGCATTTTTCACAGCCGACATTTTGACGTGCAGCTGCAGGAGAAACACAGCTGAACTAATGATTCCACTTGGAGACGGTCCTGCTATTGTTCATGCCGGTTCACTGTCATGAAACTGAGCCATCATTAATAGTTGTTATCTTTTTTGTTCTTCCATCTGCAGAAACGGGTTCCGTAGCACCATTCCTAGCTTGGTTTGTACTTTCTGTTCACTCCCTGCCGACTAGCAAACAGCTGACAGCTCTCTGTGCATGGGTGTCTGGTTTGTTATAGTCGAACATTTTGTGCTGGAAAAGCTTAATTAATTTCTCGGGAGTTGGTGGAGACCAAACCAGAGCTAAAACAGAAGTGAATACTAGACACATTAGTAGCAGACTGCTATCATGATCATTTTATCAGCTTTATAAAGCAATAACATGTCAAGTAGTCGTGTTTCCATAGCAAACTTTCAAGCGAATCACATCAAGTTAATGGAAATGACAAAGTTAAACTTAAGCTGGTTTTTGACTGATCTGAATGATGGAAGATGGATGCACGTTTTTGGTTAACACATAAAGACATGAAAACTCACATGACTGACTAGCTCTGTAGTATCCAGACAGAATAAAACAAGGAGGATGACAGCTGATATGAGCAAATAATTACAACTTTCCCGAGTGACTTATTTATCTCGCCTATTTCACCTGAGTTTATTTAATTTATTTTATTTTATTTTTGTTATTTATCTCATCTATTTTATCTTATTTTATTTCATTTATTTTATTTTGGTTACTTATCTTGCCTATTTTACCTTTTTTAATTTAATTTAGTTTAGTTTATTATAATTATTTATCTTGCCTATTTCACCTTATTTTAATTTATTTTATTTTAGTTATTTATCCTGCCTATTTTATCTTATTTTAGTTTATTTTATTAATTTATTTTAGTTATTTATTTCGTCTATTTTACTTTATTTTATTTTATTTTAGTTATTTATCTTGCCTATTTTACCTATTTTTATTTCATTTATTTTATTTTATTTTATTTTAATTATTTATCTCAACTATTTTATCTTAATTTTAGTTTATTTCATTTATTTTAGCTATTTATCTCAGCTATTTTACCTTAATTTATTTTATTTTTTTAATATTATTTTAGTTGTTTATCTTGTCTATTTTACCTTATTTTATTTAATGAAATTAAATTTATTTCATTTTGGTTATATATCTCACCTATTTTACCTTATTTAATTTTATTTTATTTTATTTTAGTTAATTATCTCACCTATTTTATATTTTTTTCCTAATTTCCTTTATTTTATTTAAGTTATTTATCTCGCCTATTTTGCTTTATTTTATTTAATTTTATCTCATCTGGTGTTTCCTCATTACAGGGGTAAATAGCATTTCCTCATTTCCAGTGTTTTAGAGTCTTTCATTGATAGCGTGACTGTTGAGGTTGTTTCTACTGTTTTGTTGCGTTCGTTATTATCTGAAGAGCTCTTTGTGTTGCATTTTTGTTGGTATGAAAAGTTCTGTTTGAATAAAATCTGATTGACAGAATTGCTATCTTCTAACAAGACTAGTTAATATTCAAAGCGGTCAATGGAGAAGAGACTAATTTCCATTTTCTTTTTTATATTTTTTGCACTATTTCAAAGTTTGTTTGAAATTCACTTTAAAATCAGATGGTAACACGGAAATCCTCCTGGGCTGCAGCTCCTGCTCAGACTGATTCATTATAACTGGCTAATGCGAACATACGTAGCTCCTGCAAAGCTAAATCAGTTTAATGAAAAATATACCAGATATTTGCACTAAATGCAAATAGAAATAAAGTTGATTATTATTATTATAAAAAGGTGATAGCTCTGTTTTGGAGAAGGACACTCGGACCAGCCATCAGAGACTGGATGTGACAGATGTGGCTTATATGATGAAGGACATACGGGGAGGTTTGGGGACCCTTTGAGTTTATGGAAGACGTACATTTAAGCATGTCTTTGGCTTGTTTTTGCATGTTTTTTTCCTGTGTTTTTCTGTTTATTGAGTAATAAAAACATTGTGGGGGAAATAAAATGACATGGGGACACTGCTGAAGCCAGTCAGAACACGTTTCGTTGCCCCCATGGTGGCCAGAGGATTATCACTCCATTGTTATACCATCAGTACAGAATACTCTCCACAGCTTGCAGTCTAACTTATTTCAGTGTGTTGCTGTAAACCTTCTCTTTCATCCCCGCCCCCCTCAATGCTGACCTGCCCTTCATCCCTCCACGTCTCACACACACCCGGTGAGGGTCGTCTTACCGGGGTCGCCCACCTTTCACCTCGTGCACTCTCCCACCTGGACACTGGAGCGGCCTCATCATCCTCCCGCTCATCTCTCCTCCACTCTCCCTGCTCCCCTGTCCTCCGCTTGTTATCCTCACACCTGCTTCCCAGCGTTGGACCTAAATTTAACTGCACATCTCCTCATCTTAAAAATAACAACTTAAAGCGTGTGCAGGAGATGGAGATTGAGCGTGGAATGAGATTAGCTGCATTAGCCGTTAGACGCGTCGAATGGTGCGAAAGAAACAGAGCTTTAAACGTGATGAGGTGCATCGTAAAGCATGATGTGGGAGTCCTCCGCGGAAGAACGCCAAATGGGAACGTGTCATCTTAATTATCATTCGCTTTGCTCTGCTGGAACACGGGTCAGTACGGCCGGCGACTGATGTTACGCCTCACACACACACACACACATCACAGCGAAGAGCGACACTCGCTGAACACCAGGACTTTGATGTCGCCGCTTTCCGGCTTTGCACTCCTCCCTCCGTCCCTGCATCTGCACGGAAATGGAGAGCCCCAATCGAAGCGTTCACTCGGCCATCGTACAGAAGTTGTGTGGGATTAAGGGAGACACACGGCGATGTAAATAGAGATCCCGGTTCTGTCTTCCTTGGTGCTTCTGTCCCACCTCCTCATCACACTCTCCCTCTCCTCTCCTCTGACCTCCACCTTTGTTGATCCGCCTCCCTGAGCTTCTCCCACTCCACCTCCTCTCTCTCTCTCTCTCTCTTTCCCCCACTTCTATCCATCTTCCTCTCATCTCCTCTTTGATGTGGCGATGCGGAGGTTATCTAGGGTTCTCGTCTAAGGAGGAGGGGGGGATAGGGCAGGGGGCAAGGGAGGGATGAGAAAAGGAAGAGGAGCAGCGGGGGAGGGGAGGGGAGGTGGAGACGATGAGGGTTTCTGCTCTTTCGGCTCACCATTCACCTTCACCTTTGAAATAAAAAGCGAAGACATGCCTGTGTGTTTTTTTTTTCATTAATAACTCATCCCACTGTCCTCTCCGGATGAAAATCGGAGTCTAATTCTGCTCCGTAAATCCCATCGCCGCGGCTTAAGCGAGTGGCGAAGCATGGCGGAAAACCAGCACGACCTCAGTCGGCATGCTCTACTGAAGATGTACCGTGTGTTTATAGATGTTTTTTCTACACTGAGGACTTCTCCGTGTCTCTTTAGCTTAGTCAGGAAGCACATTATTTGCAAATTCCCATGTGCTTCTGCCCTGTCACATCCCGCCTGGTAGAAAACACACACGAGGAGTGAATTCCTATGAAATTTAGAATGTACTGAACTGACGGCGCATTCTCCTTTTTAAAAAAACTGATACTTCGACAGGCAGTGAGTAGAAATGCAGACATTTCAGGGTTTTTTTTTTTGTTTACTGAGTGCGCCTGGGAGGAGAGAAACAGTTGCCTCTGCCAACTTTCTCCCCTCCGAGGCCACCGGGTCACGATTCTGCCAGCCAGCCCACCGTGTAGCCTGCCAACTCTATTTAAACACACACATTTATGCAAACGCAGTCACCTACACACACGCTGCTGCCACATAAATACACATGCATACACTTAAACCCCCCCCGACTCCACACACACGTACAGGTCCGGTGACGTGTTCGCCTGGAGAGTAGCGGCTAATTAAGAATCACTTAGCGCCGTGCAGGGCGCCGGGGCGAAGCTGAGGCCTGAGAGCAGACTGGTTAATGAATTGATTAGTGGCTTACAGGCGGCTGATCAATACCAATCCCTCTTCTCACATGTGACGTCCATAATGTAGCTAATACACACGTAGATAAGTTCAGCCCAGAGGAAAATACTTGAGATTTAAAGGCGATAATTCCCAGCTTCAATTGATGGATTCATTCTTTCTCTATTGCGCTACATGTGAGCTGTATTATATACAAATGTAATACAACCTCTGTGTTATACTGAAAGATCTTCCTAATATTTTGTCAAACCTATTTTATATACACCAATCAGCCACAACATCCTGACCATTGACAGGTGAAGTGAATTACATTTATCATATTGGTACTATGTGGTGTTCTGATGGAAAACCTTGGATTCTAACATCTGTGTTGATCAGACTCAGACACCCAAATAAACATTGTCCAACAACAAACACACTCCCTCATGCTAATGGAATCCCAAATGTGACTGGCCTACCCCTGCAAGAAAATGCACCCCACCACATTGCAACAACATCAAACTAGAAAAGCCCTCAGAGAGCTCATACCTCTGCCAAGGACCTTCAGTCCACCCCCAACACAATCTCCCAATTCACATATTTTGTATGGAACGTTACAGATACAAATGTAATTACATGCAGTTTAAATTTCCAACTGACAATGCGGCCTTCACCCCATCTGACCTAATGAACAGGCGCGGCTTCTAGCGCGGCAGCTCCTAACAGCCTCCCAGCTTCTTAGACAACCGGAGATAAGAATGCCGGCCCAACCGTGCGTATGTCGCTTAGGCAGGAAAGAGAACTCTGTCATTGTTGCTGTCTGTCGCGAGGAGACCCAAAATGTCATGTGGTCACAGGGGGTTACCCCAAAAACAAGAGTGCCCTCTGGTGGCTTTTGGGGTAAACTGCATTTAATTGTCCACCCAGTTACACTTACATTAAAAAACAGTTCCTGGATCCAGACGGTGATCCGGGTCAGTCCCAGAATTTCATCATTTGTTCCTTGTCCCATTTCGCACATTTCCTGAAAATGTCATCCAAATCTGTCCATGAGTTTTTGAGTTATTTTGCACATAAACAAACAAACAAACCAACGCCGGCCATCACATAACCTCCTTGGTGGAGGTAACAATCAGGAACATGTGGAGGAACATGACAATGGTCCAACATGTTGATGTGACCTCCAGACTTCCTACAGCCCATTCTGATCAAGCATCAACAGGATGCAGTGGAACAAGTTGGATTGACAGAGGACCCACTGCACAAGCCAGAGTAGCCAAAGGATCCAGTACCAACATCCTGGTTCCAGACCCCATAGGACACCCTGAGAGGTCCTCTGGTTCATGTCCAATGGTTCAGAGCATAAGGGGGACCAACACAATATTAGGCAGGTGGTCATAATGCTAACCCTGATTGGTGTATTTCTATACATACGTATGCATATACAGCTCACATGTAGCTCAACTGAGAAAAAGTGGATCCATTAAATGAAATTGGGAATTATCTCCTTTAAATCTCCAGTACGACTCCTGTTGCTAATTGTTCTTCTCCTTTCTCACCTACATATCCTGGTGAGTTTTAGGAGAAAAATATGAGAATCATATCAGACTAAATCCAAACTATCCCAACTTTGTCTCCTGAGCTACAGAAGAACAAACTTTAAGCAGTAAGATTTTCCTCTGGGCTGAACGGATCTAAACCTATCGAAACTAAAATGAGCCTAGAATAAGAATCACAATTTTGTCTCCCAAGTTATGGAGGAGCAAACTTTAAGCAGTAAGATTTTTCTGTGGGAGGCTCAGGATAGAACACATCAATAGAACATCACAGAGACTATTTATTGGTCTGTAACTGTAATGTCTTTTCATCCAGTGCCGTCATTAGATCAAAAGTATTTATTTTTCTATTACACCCTGCTAAAGGACGTTACGCCAACAACCCTGACTCCACTTTAAAGCAGACTGTTAACCCTACTGTATTAGCTTCAGGCTACTTTCAGTGTAATCTGACCTCCTTTATTTTGAAGCTCTTATCTTTCTCTTTATCAGGTCGGCACATACATACAGTATCTTATGCTTTTTTCAGTAACAGTCTACACTATTCATATCTTCTTTCAAGTGATATTCGCAGATTTCTTTTTATCATTAGCCTTTATATCAAGGTAAAAACAGTGCTGGAACCAGAGATATCTTTTTCATAATTATGTGAAAGAGATTGTTTGGCAACTATGAAAAAACTATGTGCTTAGTAAATAATAATATTCAGTACAGCGGTCTACTTGTGCACTTGTTACCTGCGTTTTTACCTTTGAATCATTGCAATGACAAGCAAATCCTTCATTCTGTGTTTAAATTTCAGGCCTGTGTTGACAACGACGAGGACATCTAGTATCATTTTAAAGCCAAGTTACTGTTTGGTGCACAGAGAAATAACTAGCATCACTGGAAGGGGTCAGTCCTGCTGTTTATTTTGATGAGTGGTCGACCTACATGATGAAATATTATGTGGCTTATGACACCAAGAAGCAGGAGCATCAATCGGTAATTCAAATAAAGGTTATAGGGGTGAAGATCGATGCAAGTTGTAACTATAATTGAAGTAAATTAAGCATTTTTCTCATGACATGTCGTCACCTACATCGTTAAAAAGGTCAAGCTGTGCAGCTTCATTCGATATTGTTGCAACAAATACCTTGTGAGATATATAATGATTAAAATCACTATTTAAGATGGTGAACGTTATACTTACTTAAAAACATTAACAAATTAAAAGTGTTATTTTGAGCATGTTAGCATGTTGACTTTAGCATTTAGCTCAAAACAAATAACTAAGCATTCAGTACTTGGAGTAAACCCAGAGAGTGATTTAACACTTGCAGCTGTTCGGAAATTATTTCTAGAATCCTCAAAGCTTCTTTTAACCATCTGGATGAAAAAGAAATCTCTGTCCGCTGCATGAAAAAAAAGGAAGGAGGATTTAATGAGTTTTCAGAATTGAGCCTCTTTACCACTGGTCCAGACCACGCTGGGAAGGAAAACATCAGCGACTGCACAAATGTTTCTTTCAAATACAAAAACTGCAACTAGAGGAACGTTTTCGGAGTGATCTGGATACATTCAGGTCAAGGTTGGTGTAAGAGTTAAGGTACGTCACCAGGAAATGAATGTAAGTCAGTGCAATGTCCTCTGAAGTGATGAAAACCTGTATGTGTGAGTAATAGCAGTCCAGATAAATGTGTTTGCAGACTGAGGGGACACTTTCAATGTTACCCACACACACACACACACACACACACGCACACACACATGCACACTGCTCCAGCCACTTTGCTGTGGACAGGCCATTGCCATGGTAACCAGTCCACTGAGAGACTGATGCCACCGCTGCATGACACAGTGAGCCAACAAGCACAGAGACGCTCCAGTATTGCTGCAGATGCGAGGACATTTCACTGCCACTGTGATTCCCTGAAAGAAGCCACAAGCAGCCGAATCGACTTCAGGATTTCTGACATGTTTCTCAGGATTCCGGCTGCTCATGCAGACATTGAACCAACAGGCAGCGCGCTGTTTGCACAGCCATAAATCAGTCCGAATGCGCTTGAGTGTGTCCGTGCGGCGCGTATGAGTGTGCGCCTCGTGCTCACTTGGCTGAGCTCAGGTGTGCGGGGGTCTTCCTGTGGACTGACAGCGGGGGGGTCCCGTGTCCCCTGCAGGATGCGTTGATTAGTTTGGCCCAGGCTGAGCCAGGACACCTGCTGGGTGCTCTGTGGACTGTACCAAGATGACACGGGGGTGAACCTGTGTTAGCACAACACGGAGGCCTGCAGAGAAACAGCACAAGGACAAAACCAGAGGGGCTACGCTTGGAGCGGAGGGCAAGTTTTTCTGGCTGCGTGTCTACAGCTCGGCCAAGTCACTGCAAATATGATGCAGCAGCAGAAAAGCAGTGAAAAATCTGGCCGGCCTAACAGGAAGTGGCACGATGCCTGCAAGAAAATCTGCACTGAGGTGTTAAAACATTACATCTCTTTAAAGCATTTAGGTAGTTTTCATTATAAAATGAAGTCAACAGCGTAGAATAAGACATTATTAAATGGGACACCACCCCTCCCACTGCCCCTTACATTTTAACAGGCACACAGTGAATCCTAAAATCATCAGTAGGCAAACACTTGCTTTAAACTGTCTGAGCTGAATATGCCTTCAAATACAAGATACCCTCTCTTACAAAAGCTGCTGTGTAAACTGTGATCAAATGAAACTAAAATTAAAGCATTCAAGATGCTGTAATTAAATGCAAACCAGGTCTTTCAGGCGACTTTTCATGCAGGTCTTCAGCTTCTTTTCAGTTTTTCCATGTCATTGTCACCTCGAGACTGGACACACAATTCTTTGATTCGATGCACAACTTTGTAAAAAAGATGATTTACGCACATCCTCATGAAGCTCCACAGCCATGATGCCTGTTAAGCAAAACCATCTGGTAACTCTGGGTGACAACTCGTGAACATCAGCAAAGATTCAGTTAGATTGTCCCGTTTTTAATTTGAAGCAACTCAGTCTACTGTGTAAAGCCTGACTCGCACATGGACAGTTGTAGACACCGCAGATGTGTAGTTGTGGTTATTCAGCAACATTTCCAGTCTGTAGGAGTCATATATGTGCAGCAGGTTGTATTTAAGCAGCACAGACACAAATTTTGGGCGTGCGAACAATCTATTTGTCATGGATATGGAAAGCCTAACGCGCTACCTAAACCACTAACTATAACAGATATCCACCTTAAGAAGCCTTAAGATGAAGCTTTTTAGTGTCCTAGACCTTGCAAACATCAGTGTGTGGCTACATGGACAGCCTTACTGCAGCCATATCTTAGCTTCGATAAGTTGTGTGGCTTCCATTATACCTCTGATACCCCTTTCCCACCAAGAAGAATCAGGTGCTAGTTTGGTGCTTCGTTTGTTCAAATCTGGTTCCTCATAAGAACCTGTTTGCTTTTCCATTGGCAAGGAGTCAAGTTGGAGCCACGCCATTGCGTCAACGTAAAACCACTATGCTTGCACCTATTACATAGCAGTTAAACAGTAAGTTGATGATAATATCTGTTTATCTCTATAGATGGTCTTAAGGCTGATTGTGAGGCGGAGGTCCTCCTGTTGCCTGGACACATCCGTGATCACGCTACTGGTGGGACACAACTGTAGCGGATTTCAGGTCAACAGTTGTTGTTGTGGTAAACTTCCGTGTGTCCCGGGAGTCATTCCAATACATGTGTGATGGGACCAGGGACATCCTGGAGAACAAGGACACTAATTAGCGCTTGTGTGTCCCTTTCCACCGTTGATGGTTGGTCACCGTAACCCCGCCCCCAGCCCCTGACGTACTCGGTGCTCAGCTCTGTCTCTGCAAAGAGTTGGTGTTCACTAAGCACCAATTTTTAAGAACCTGTAGCCGGTGCTTAGGTGGTGGAAACACAAAGAACTGGTACTAAGTCAGGCTCTGGTTTTGAGCTAACACTGGAACCAGCTCGGTGGTAAAAAAAAAAAGGGGTATGAGTGATGGAGGAATCAATGAACATGTCTGCTAGACTATGGTTGAAAAGCTGAAGGCCACATTATTTCTGGTCCAAAGCACTCATGCTCAGCTTTAATCACTAGATTGGCTGTTTTCTGCACCTCATGGCTGCATTTATGCTCTTTAGAGTTTCTCATTCCAAGATAAAACCAGTGTGGCGTATTTTACAAAAAGAATGACTAATTATTAAAATGTAGAGTCTTACTGTGGTTGCACATGGACACATTTGTTTATGTAAATGTTTGTGCAGATGAGTAAAGTTTGATTTAACCTTTTAAAAAGCTCCACACTCAGTCATCATTAACCTTTAAGGTGATAAAACAAAACATTGTCAGCGCCATCATCTCTGGTGTTGTAGTCACTTCTAACCAATCATTACAGTCTTATGTACCAAAGCCCCAGGAGGAGAGCTACACAGTACAGAGCGATGACATGCAGACAGTATATTCAAAACAGATTTGGACAGATAGATGCCGAGAGACTCAGGGAGCCTTGAAAGGAAAGAAATATTGTAATGGAAGAGAAAGGAAAGGAAAGGATGGATGGAGGGAGGGAGGAAGAGAGCGAGCGATGGAGGGATCCTGCAGCACCTGTGATGGATGAGCTTTAGCTCAGGTGTGACGGCGCGACCAAATTAAATCACTGAGCAGACAGCAATGAACGAGAGACAAGGTTATCACTTTCGCCTCCTCCCTGTCTACCGCCCTCCGTCTGAGGCTCGGCGCTCTGTCCTCACTTTACTATCATCAGCTCGGGGCTGCTCAGCTCGCAGTCTGCAGGGAGGATCGGCCTTCGCTTCAGAGTAATGTTAGACACGTTTCAATCATGTACTCTGGGAGCCGGTTTTATGACATCACTTACTTTCACTCAGTGACTTGATGGATAGAGCTGTCCGTGAGAGACAATATTCCTAAGTAAGTCTTTCTAATAATAAAAACGCTAAAGTTTAACAGACTGAGTCATGGATACTCTTTTTGTCTGGTTTGGGTTTGCATCCTTAGTTCCAGTTAAGAGAAATTTTACAATATCCATCCATCCTATATCTATACACCGCTAAATCCTCTGTAGGGTTGCAGGGGGCTGGAGTCTATCCCAGCCGACTTAGGGTGAAGGCAGGGTTCACTTGGACAGGTAACTAGTCTATCACAGGGCCACACATAGAGACAAACAACCTACAAATAATTTAGACTCACCAATTAACCTCAGCTTGTCTTTGGACTGTGGGAGGAAGCTGGAGAACCTGGTGCACATGCAAACTCCACACAGAAAGATCCCAGGCCCAGGCCGAAAAGCAAACTGGGGATCTTCTAGCTGTGAGACGACACAGCATTTGTGTATTTTACAATATCCATCCATCCATCATCTATACACCGCTTAATCCTCTGTAGGGTTGTGGGGGGGCTGGAGCCTATCCCAGCCGACTCAAGGCACAGGCAGGGAACACCCAACACATAGAGGCAGACAACCAAGCACACTCACATTCACACCTATGGACAATTAAGAATCACTAATTAACCTCAGCGTGTTATGGGACTGTGGGAGGAAGCCGGAGAACCTGCTAAAAACCCACGCTGCACAGGGGGAACATGCAAACTCCACACAAAGACTCCAGGCTGGGAGGCGAACTGAGGATCTTCTAGCTGTGAGGCAACAGTGCTAACAACCAACAATACACAGTATATCATTTTATTTTTGATTAAGGTATGGTTCCACCTTTGTGGCAACAGATTGGGAAAGACTCTTTCCCTGTAACATGCTGCCGCTCCAGTGCATAAACCAGGTCCACAGTTTACAAATCTGAGTCTTGACCTCAGCCCAATCCAACACCTCTGGGATGAAGTGGAACACCGCCAAAGCTCTTGTGGCTGAGTGGGAGCAAATCCCTGCAGCCATGTTCTGAAATCTTCTTAGCCGTCTGAGAAAGTGCAGGCTGTTACAGCAGAAACTTGCTGCCCGTGGTTTTGGAACGAGACGTTCAGTAAAGTAAAACACTCGTCAAAAGATACTTATGCACATTTGGGAAAAGATAAATCAATCCGTATGTACAAGATGAAGGTTTACTAAATGAATTACCATGAAAGAGCAGGATAGAGACGGAAAAGCAAACCTTTAACTGCATTAAAATGAGCCAACATGTAAGCATGGACCTAAACTGAGACATAAGATCACACTTGCACTTGCTATAAAATATTAGTCCACAACAAAATAGCTTCCCTGACAAGAGCTGCCATGTTGACCAAATGAAATCGAAATAAAAAGGCTCTCACTGTTAGGAGTAAATGCCAGCCAGGTCGGCACAGGGCAGCTCCCTAACGTCAACTTTTTATATGAGTTTGCAGCGTCACTCACATTTAGCAAGGAAGTTTCAAGGAACTTTGCTGCTATGAATGAATAAATAAATATCCAGACATGTAGCGAGGAGCAAAGAACAAGGCGTTGTTATGAAAACTGTCTTTAAATCTAACTAGCATCCTGTCAACACCGGGATTTGAAAATAATAGAAATTTGTTTGGTGCCTTAGCCGGTGCCGCCCCTCCTTACATGTGGACACACAGCGAATCCTAAAATGACCACAAGGCAACCGCTTCATATAAAATGTAAATGCAACAAAAAATATTTTAACGAGCTCCTAAATAAGCCCACAATTACATGATAATTTCTACGACAAGAGCAAACAAGGGAAACACATTAGTTTCCTTTATTAAGTTACAGGACAAATGTGGTTTAGTTGTCTGTTCCTTTGTTCTGACTCACCATGTGCAGGATTCATGTTCGGGAGGAGCACTTCCTGGATTTACAGTGATGTCAGAGTAGTGACATCACTGGGCCAGACCAAGTGGAGGGTTTTTTTTACTTGTTGATGAATGTTTCTTTTGTTTTAAAATGCATCAGTCAGTATTGATTTACCATGTTTAGCTGTCAGGGAGACATTTAGAAATGCCAACAGGTTTGTAGTGCATACAGTGATGTTGTTTACAGATTTGTTTGTATCCAGGTGACAGAATAGGCCACCATGCTGTATGATGGAAGAGCTGAAGTGAATAGGTGTGAATTGAGCAGCATATATAAGGGGTAGAGAGTTTGATCCCTCCAGAGAGAGATGAAAGGCCAAAGTGTGACATCTTCTTGAGTAGCTATGGGTTAATTTTGAAATTATTTTTGTATTTTTTTGTCACTTTAAATCTCACATCAGTGGAGAAGCACTGTAAAATCAAATCAATCAACTGTGCTGAGTCTGCCTGCCTCCTACTTTGACCTTTTGGGAAAGACTGCTCTACAAGCATCTGGTAAGAAAAAGTGTCCACTAAAGATTGAGATAGACTAAAGCAACACAGTACGTGCAGGTAGAGTACGAGTCGGGATGTGAAGCAGTTGAAAGTCTGGAACTCGGGATTAACAACAGAGCAGCAGAGGAAGATCTTAAAGCACAGCAAGGGATGTGGGAGAGAGAAGGTCTGAAAGGTTTCAGGGAGCCAGATTATGAAGGGCTTTAAAGGTGAGCAGTAGAACCTTGTGATGTGTTGAACAAAGAGGCCAGTGGACCTGAATGACAAAAGGTTCTCAGGGGATTTGGTGCCGGTGATGATCCCAACTGCATTGTTTTGACCGGAATGAAGCCATGGAGATGTTTGTTGGAAAGACTGGAGAGAACGGTGATGCAGTGATCAACACGAGATGTGACCAGAGTGTGGATAAGAAACATAATCATTTATGAAAGCTTGGAAAATCCCCCTACACAGCATTAAGATCAAACTTATTAAAGTCATAATCATTCTGGGTTCTCACATGTTAGATTGTATAATTCAAATAAATTTCTTACCAGTGTGATAAAGGAGATCTTCAACAAGGCAACACACTCTCAAACTAAGATTTATTTTTTTTATTTGTCTGTAAGTACAAGATGAAACTAAAGCTGCAAGCAGCGTTGTTCGGGTCCTCGCCACCAGGCGGCGCTATGACTGAGAGTGGATATCGGCATATGAATGTCATCAGGGCAGGACTCTGATCAAACATGTAAAGTTTGAGGCAGATTGGAGCATGTAGAGGGTAGTTAGACAGCACTTCCTGTTTCACAGCGAAACATCGAAATTTCAGGGCCCGTCATGGCCACACCCTTAGACTTCTGCTTAAGATTTTAATAACTGTTGATCACTAATGAATGATGTATGTACTGGCCAATTTTGAGTCTTACCCTTTCTTGGACTTACCCCCTATGAGGAGTATACTCTTAAAAATTTCCAAAAATGCCCCCAAAATTGCAAACAATTAATTAAAAATGGCCGACTTCCTGTTGGGTTTCAGGTATATCTGCAAGAGACTTTTTTGTTTGCCCTGACATGCTGCATGTGCCTACCAAATTTTGTAGATTGTAGAGTCCAATTATTGCAGGGGGCGCTACTGGGCCATCTTGCCACACACCTGTGCAATTCCCCTAAAATATATGAAATATTCGCCAGTCCGGACGTCTGTGCAAATTCTGACGCGTTATTGAGTATCTTTAGGCCCTCAAAAATGCAATTCATTTGATGGGAGAAAGAATAATAATAGTTCCTTGCATTCCAATAGGGTTCTGAATAAATAAACATGAAACAATAGGATGTCTTGAGGGATCACTCTACAAAACAGAGCAACTAGGATCAGGTCCTTCGTCATGTCTGTGGATCTTTTTGGTGTATACGCCCAAACATATTTTGAGGTACAGTGCCATGAAAAAGTATTTGCATGATTTAATGTTTTAAGGGAGAAAGGGTATCCAAACCTACCTGGCCCTATGTGGAAAAGTAATTGTTAAATCATGAATTAACTGTGGCTAATCATATTTTTTGGAAAGCTGAGTTAGAGTTCGCTGACCACACCCACCTGATTACCTCCAGGGCCCGACCAGTTGTTAGGTTTAGGGGGCAATAACTTTTTCACACAGGGCCAGGTAGCTTTGAATAGTTTTTTAATAATCATCATTTAAAAACTGCATTTCGAGTTTACTTGGGTTATCTTTGTTTGATATTTACATTTGTTAGATGGTCTTAAACATTAAAGTGGAGACAATATGCAAAAAATTAAGAATTTGAGAGAAAATGTGAGAAAATACTTTTCACTGCACTGTAAATTAGCAAAAAAACAACCTGGTCTGCTTTTCCAGTTTGCTTAACCCAATGGAAACTAAGGAAATTTCATGATGATTGGGGGATATGATCGAAAGTTTCATGAAGAAGTTAGTGGTGTGAACCATCCTGAAATCAAAGGTGAAGGCTTGAATATCTACAGTTCCATTACAGCTTCAAAAACCATGTGATCCTGTTCAAAGCTTCAAAAACCAACAATTAACTCAAGAGGACAACTGAGCGAGATAAGGGAACCGATAAGGAAACAGTGCCTACAGTATACCGTGATTCATTTCCATCATCATCATTCCATTTCCATTCATTTCTCTCCATATGATTACCATGTGCACCATTCATCACATGACACGACAAAGTGATGGGAGCACTGGTGGGAATTGCTCTGTCCCTTCCTGCTATATACAAACGTGTTGACAGAGGAGGCTCCTCTAATGGCGACTGTTCCCCGACCTCCGACCTCCCACCTTTGACCAACCCCGTGGCCAGACATAATGATCCGCTGCCATACTGTTGGTGTTGACATCGAGGTCCCCTTGTCCCCCGTGTCACATGGACAATGACTTGGTTGTATAGGTGGACAATGGAGAATGGTGCAGATTGCGAGGGGTTGTGACTTGAAACATTTAAAAAAGATGGATGTTGTTGGAAGAGGATGGAGAAATCTGGGCGGATCTGGAATCATTAAACGCCAAAGCTGTTTGTTTACCTCAATTCGGTTGAAGGAAACGCGTCTAATCCTCCTTTATTTCTTGGCTATTTCGAAAGTCTGTGCAGTCTTCTGCTCCGTTGCGTCAAACATATAACTCATATCATTTCCTCTGACATACTGTAATGCAAGAATCCACCAGTTAAATCCAGGCTTAGGCTGCAGGGATCGTGGTTCCCATCAAATGCAAGATCTCAATCCGCCTGGATTTCTTATGCAACTCTTCCACATGGCTTCTATTGCAACTGATAAACAACTTCGGAATAAATTAGAGGTTCTGCTCCCCTCCGTATTATTTTTTTTGCAGTGTTTCTCATGCCGCTGTAAGTCTATACCAGCTCTCATGAGTCAGGCCTAATTCAAACCCTGATCTGAGCAAGTAAATTCCAAGCAAAGCACTTAAACCACATGTACACATCCGCACACACACACACACATACACAAACAGCGAGCTCATCATCAGCAGTCTCATTATGTTGTTGATTCTTCGTCTCCCTACAGACAGTGCTATTTACCCAGTGTCTCCGAGTAGAGGGAGATGGGTAATGAGACTGATGTGTGCAGGGGTGCGTTCTGGGTAATTTGTTTGATACGAGAGCTGATGGGAGGTGAAAGGATCAAAAGATTAAAACAGCTTTTTTTTCCTTCTCCCCCTCCTTCAACTTCCCTTCATCTTTTCCCGGCCCCCACTTTCTCGAAAAACCGTCGAGAAGCAGTTGCCGTCTCATTTTCTCCTCGTCTGGCTTTAATTCCGGATTGAATCCTCACCTTGACTGCGACTCCCACGCATGCAATCCCAGAGACGCACCTTCCTGAGGGGCTGGTCCTCACCTGTGACCTTCTGCTCCCTCGTTAGTTCACTCCGACCCTTGAACTCGTCACGTGAAGCCCCAGAGGGAGGCGGACTCAGGTGACAAACAGGTGTGGCTTCCTGGCTTCACCTCGACTCTTTCATGCAACATTCTCCAGAGCTAGACGTGCACATGCTCTCACACCCGCTGGACGCTAACTTGATTAGGGACCGTCCACAAATCATCACAGGGGAGGGTCAGGAATGATTTTATACCTCTGCTGGGAAAGCTTCAGGATTAGCAGGTGTGCAGGGAGCACTAGAGGGCTTATCTGTGGGTTTTTTTTGACTTGTTGCTCCTTCAAATAGGCAAAACTGGGACGTATTAACTTGACGATAAAATTCACAAATCTAATTCCCAACTGGCACTAAGATACCTCGTACTGCAATGTAGAGCCCTGTGCAAAAAAAATGTAAGTCTCAAACAGTTTTCCTAAAGGGTAGCCACGATCATTGGCTATATCAGTCAATTTATCAAAACTTTCGTAAGATTTTATTTAAAGGAACAAATACAAATTCAAAAAAAAAATAATGCAGTTGATCAAATGTTTCCCTACTCAGTCTGAACAATCTGCAAGTCAGGTGTCCAAATGGCTCATGATGAAGAAATTTTGGTTTAAAATAGTCAATAATCGATAGTCATAGTGGGGACTGATTGAATTCTTCTTCAAAACAATGTCACCTGAAGGCCTACTTTCAACTGTGTCAGTCTTAATCAGCAGGATTTTTCTCAGCTGTTTTGCATTTAAGACTTCTCAACTCTGAGAACTTGTTGCTCACAACAATAAAAAGATTGAGTGCAGATTCATGGTAACTGAGCAAACTCCTTTCTACGACTGTCTGATGTGAGTAAGTGCACTTTAAGAGGACGGTGTGGGTAAACAACACTAATCAGCCCCAACATCCCAACCACTGACAGGTGAAGTGAATAACATGGATCATATTGGTACTATGAGGTGTTCTGATGGAAAACCTTGATCAGACTTAGACACCCAAATAAACATCGTCCCACAACAAACACACTCCCTCATGCTAATGGAAATCCCAAATGTCACTGGATGAAAATGCACCCCACCACATGGAAACAACACCAACCAATCAGGAACATGTTGAGGAACATGACAATGGTCCAACATGTTGATGTGACCTCCAGACTTCCTACAGCCCATTCTGATCAAGCATCAACAGGATGCAGTGGAACCAGTTGGATTGACAGAGGCCCCACTGCACAAGCCAGAGTAGCCAAAGGATCCAGTGGTTCCAGACCCCATAGGACCCCCTGAGAGGTCCTCTGGTCCATGCCGGAAAATAAAAGGTTTAGCTGTAACTCTACAATATTGCTTTCTCTCGAATCACTTCTCTGCAGCTCGAGCACACCGGCTCACCTACGGTTCTGCTCAAACACTGCGAAACTTCTTTGTGACGCACAACGCCAAGTTGTAACATTAGAGTAATTCAGTCGTACATGTTTGACACTGATTTTGAAGGAGGATGATGATACAGGAAGCTCCACTGTCATTGGTCCACTATAATTTTAAGGAGGAGATCCTCAGCTGTGGCGTCGAATGCTTATTCCGCTAATGATACATCTTATAGCCTATAAAAAGTACTGTTTGTGCAGCTAGATTTTCCCCCGACAGGATTTTTAATACAGAATTTTCGCAGACGCCTTATTAACATTGACTCATCTCTTCTTGACAGAGAGGTATATATATAGTGAATAAAAGCAAGTCTTTGCTTATAAATTTGCTTTCTGTGGCTAATTTTGTAGATGAAGAGAAGAGTTTTAAGTGTTTTTGGCAAAATCCGATCTCCACTTTCTTTACCTCTTATTGAGTCTTTGGTGATCAGGTTTAGAAATGCCTCATGATGCCTTCATAGTTGAATATACTGCAATGGAGGAGCCTCATTCTCTGGATTTTTACTTCTCCTTTGACTTCAGTTTTGAAGCTCCACTTGCTCGTGTTGCATTTTATCTGATACAGAAGGAAGCCCTTTTGAATTTGACTATAAAAGCTTTTTCTGGTCACTTGGTGTAATTTTTTTTAACTTGTTGTACTTTGATGAAATTATGACGCATCTTTCCATTCGATGCTAGTAAACACTGATGAGAAACCACCCACAGCAGCCACTCCAGCAAGATGTCTGTCACTGTGCGAACTTTGCAAAGAAGCCAAAGGCAATTTGAGCCGAACGGCCGCAAAAATTAATGCCCGGCTGCTAAGATGTATTCACAGCAACAACATAAAAGGTGACATTTGAAAGGTAGCGCATTAGCGAAATGCACTGGATACATTAATTCAGTGTGGCTAAAAGCCTTGTTAGCATTCACAGTTTGAGTCTGAATGTACAATTATGAGACGGAGAGGAAGGACGGCGAAGAGGGGGAACACGGGAGATAGAGGGAGAACAAAAGGAAGCGAGAGGGAGAGGGGACGAGAGGTGGAGGGAGGCTTTCATGTCTCCCCTGAGTTTGAAAGGCCTCCCTTTCATGTGAGCATTGTTATATTTTCTCTGTTCTCATTCCATTTGCTCCACCTCTCTTCCCGTGATAAAGACATCACTCTTTCAACACAGGGAGGGTGAAGCACACAACTACATGTGTGTGTGCAAGAGAGAAGGTGTATGCAGGTAGTATGGACGCAGTGTCCTTAAATAGCATCGTTCTCTATAATAGTTAGAACACTGGCTGGATTACATCTTTTAAACAACGAGCCAATGTTTACAGTGTATTAAACACACTGTATCTGGGAACTGCTCAGTACTTTATTTGTTTTATGTGCAACATCCGCTCCTGGCAACTGAAAAATGCCAATCAAAACCAAATCACGCTGCAGAGCTTCATCGAGGTGACGTCTCATGCTGTTTCCTTTAAACACGTTTTCATCACAAGCATTATAACCAATCGATCCTCTCACATTACCACACGCACACAACCGGATTGTGAGAAATAATTTGATTGCGAAATGTACAATTTATCTATCTCTGGAAATTCATCTGCGACCAATCAGTAAATGTTCATTTCAAAACATTCCGTGCTCTTTTGGTCCATTATTCAAAATAGTCTCAAACAATTTCTGTAATTTAGCATTTACCACTAATCTAATCAATTTTTAAAAAATCATCCACATATTGAAGCTCATTCGTCCATCTACGAATAAAAAAGCTGAAAGCTAAAGTGTGGTTATCGTTATGGTTACACGTTTCAAGTTCAACGGGATTTAAGAGCCTGAAGTGCAACAGACTGCATCAACATCAGCCTCTAATGAACATGTCAAGACACAACTGGTGTGCGTTTTCTAAGCATTTTGGAAACTTACAGTCTCGTACCCCTTTTCCACTAAGAAGAACCAGGTGCTAGTTCGGTGCTTAGTTGGTTCAAATCTTTTTCCTCATAAGAACCTGTTTGCTTTTTCATCGGCAAGGAGCCAAGTTGGAGCCATTGGGTCACCATAAAACCACTACGCTAGCATCCATTACATAGCAGTTAAACAAACGCAGTAAGTTGATGATAATATCTATGTTTATCTCTATAGATGGTCTTAAGGCTGATTGTGAAGCGGAGGTCCTCCTGTTGCCTGGACACATCCGTGATCACGCTACTGGTGGGACACAACTGTAGCGGATTTCAGGTCAACAGTTCGTCCAAAGCTTCCGTGTGTCCCGGGAGTCATTCCAATACATGTGTGATGGGACCAAGGACGTCCTGGAGAACAAGGACACTAATTACCTCTTGTGTGTCCCTTTCCACCGTTGATGGTTGGTCACCATAACCCCGCCCCCAGCCCCTGACGTACTCGGTGCTTAGCTCTGGCCCAGCAAAGAGTTGGTGCTTGCTGAGCTCCAGT
Source organism: Dascyllus trimaculatus (assembly GCA_024666655.1). Taxonomy (NCBI): domain Eukaryota; kingdom Metazoa; phylum Chordata; class Actinopteri; family Pomacentridae; genus Dascyllus; species Dascyllus trimaculatus. Next base: position 33,328,838 of record CM045453.1, read on the forward strand.
TTATAGAACTTGGAGTTGGTGCTTAGGTGGTGGAAACACAAAGAACTGGAGTTAAGTCAGGCTCTGGCTCTGAACTAGACCTGGAACCAGCTCGGTAGAAAAAGGGTATTAAAGTCCTGTGCTTTGTCTACCCACCATCCACCCCAACCTCCTCCCTTTAACCTAGGTGCACCATTAGGTTTCACACCTGGCTCACATTCTTACTCACCTGTAACGCTAGGAGGCTAACTTGCTGTGAGGATTGGAAGGAGTACATGACTTCATATCTTTATAGTTTCAATTTTAGATTTAATTTAATTTAAGTTTACAAAACTCAATAAAAATGGATTTTTACCAAACGGAACATTTAAATGAAAAAGGTAGCCTCTGAATTTAATCTGAGCAGCAGTAGCACTTTCCCCAAAATTAAATTTCCAAAGCTAAGTAGCAGTATTTCCGTGTATTTTTCCAAGTATGTGAGTGTACATAAACCTATCACTGGGCAATTCTGCTAAATCTCCCATTTGCATCCATCACCTTAACGTCCACCCCTGAGCACAGTTATTTGATGTACACAGTAAGGTTAAATATGAATGTGAGCCTCAGCGATACAGAGTTGGTTAACCGGACTCAGCTTTGTCCCTGTAATAACTAATATATAGGACAGCTTTAAAAATCTCTTTATTCCGCTTTCACACTATGACAAAAATAGAGTAAACACTAAGAAGGAAAAATTACCATAGTAAACAGTATGGAAATGACTGCAGTGTTTATAGATGACCCTTTTAGTAGCTGAAAGAGAGCATTCATGTGTTTCTTTTTATTGCAGCTCCAACTCCATTTCCCATGGGGCTTGTAGGCAGTGAATTGGCCTGATTGGTTTGGGTTTACAAGCCTGTAGACATGGAGGTCAAGCTTGTTGTGTCCTCCAAGTGGAGCAGCAGTGTGTTTGAGAAGAGACGTGCTCACCCACAGGCAGTAAGAGATGAACAGTGTCTCCTCCTTGGGCTCATCCCAGCGTCTTACCAGAGCACAGTTTATGCATTTGATGTTTCATTTTATGCCCGACTCTAACCCTAAGCTAAGCTAACGTGACACATTATGAAATGCTAGAGGTGCTGTGCTAATTATATGCAATTACATGATGTCACATAGTAATTATATATTTCAAAGTCCCTGCAAGATGGTAACAGACAGCCCTTTACATGACATCAAACGCTACAGGGAAATATATGCCAATCATTTGAAACATGCACTGTATTGCTCTTTTTCCACCAAGAAGAACCAGGTGCTAGTTCTGGTGCTTAGTTGGTTCAAATCTGGTTCCTCATAAGAACCTGTTTGCTTTTCCATTGGCAAGGAGTCAACTTGGAGCCACTGCATCACCGTAAAACAACTACGCTTGCATCCATTACATAGCAGTTAAACAAACACAGTAAGTTGTTGATAATATCTATGTTTATCTCTATAGATGGTCTTAAGGCTGATTGTGAGGCGGAGGTCCTCCTGTTGCCTGGACACATCCGTGATCACGCAACTGGTGGGACACAACTGTAGCGGATTTCAGGTCAACAGTTTGTGGTAAACTTCTGTGTGTCCCGGGAGTCATTCCAATACATGTGTGATGGGACCAGGGGCGTCCTGGAGAACAAGGACACTAATTAGCGCTTGTGTGTCCCTTTCCACCATTGATGGTTGGTCACCATAACCCCGCCCCCAGCCCCTGACGTACTCAGTGCTTAGCTCTGCCCCTGCAAAGAGTTGGTGCTTGCTGAGTTCCAGTTTTTAGAACCTGGAGTCGGTGCTTAGGTGGTGGAAACACAAAGAAGTGGTGCTAAGTCAGGCTCTGGCTCCGAACTAGACCTGGAACCAGTTCGGTGGAAAAGGGGTATATGTGGCATTACCTACTTTTTGAGATCACATTGCTTAGATTATGTGCTACACATTCGTGCAACTACTAGACAACTAAGGAAGCCTTTGGTGAGACAGTCCTTTCCCTTACACCCACCAGCACCGATCTACGACCCCCCTCACAGATTCCTCACAGACTGAACCCGTTTTTTTTTCTTCATTTCATTTGACAGGGTTTGCTTTCCGTTAGCATGCAGGGCCAACTGTTTCACAAAGCCCCTCTTTCTGTTGTCCGTGGTACCGGGGGGTTTGAGTGTGTCGCAGGTTACAATAAGTTCCACCTACTGATCTTAATTGGACCTGATGTGTTGTTCTGCTCCCAGGACGCCTGTTGAGCCCGGTTCTGTTCAGTTTCATTGTAAAGCAGGCCAAGAACTCTTGGCAGCCGCTGAGCCATAAAACACTTAAGGCGCAAAAGCTTTGCTAAAAGGAGCTGGCATGAAAGGAAGGACCCGAAAATAACTGTTATTGTTTTGTTTTTTCAGCCTTTTTGGACTTTTTTTTCTTGTTTGCTCGCCCACTCACACACATCTGCTGGTCGCAAGATACGGTCAAGCAGCGACAGTGTCTCCCTTCATGCCCCAGCGCTGATGGTTTTCTAAGGGTGATGTTTTTCTCATTTGGGATGTCATTTAAAAACACTTTGTTTTTAATTTTTATGAAAGCTTTTAAGGGATTATGGGGTGGAGGCTGTGGAAATGGGGTCTGCTGAAGTTTGTTTTTATATTTCATTACACACACACACACACACACATCTTCCTGCTGCAAAGGCACGACGCCCCTTCCCTGCTGTGACGGGTTTCACTGGAATTTCCCACTCTGGTGTGGAATGGCTTTTGGAGGGATCTGGAAGTGGTGATGCAGCGACTATAATTCAGAGGGAGGGACAAGAAGCCTCCCTTTGAAGACTGAGACACGAGTGTGAGCATTTTTTTTTTAACTAGCTGTTTTTGGGTGTTGGCCTCAAACCAATTAGGGTCTGTCGCTGTGGGAAAAACACAATAAAGCAACACAATCAAAGATACTTCCAAAGACGAAGTACTGCTTTAGTCTCTCACTGAAGTGACTGGAGATCAAACACAAGGACTAAAATGTTCTTAATAGACTTTAGGTCTCTTTAAAGAAAGGAAGAGGTGATCTTATTGGTAAGTTATCACCTGATTTACCCTTGCCTAGAGATGCAAGATGGACTCCTCTTGACCATTTGGGTCATCCAACAGTTTAAAGACAGTCCACAGTAGAAGGCTCAACAAGTCTTCTTGTCTACACAATAACTGTCTTCCAAAACAGCTTCAATGAGCATCCTCAGATGTGACAGCACTAACAGAGGGATGACATGTATGAATTAAATGACGTTATCAGCCGAACCTTCCAAAACCCTTCATTTCTCACCCTTCCATCTGCCTCTGTGGGAGCGTTTTTCTAGGTTGAGTAAGCTAAAACTTATTGGCTAAGTTGGTTGGAGATGAGATTCAAACTCTGGTTTAAAACACCTCACAAATGTCAGCAATGCAGCTTGTATGCTAGAATGTCAAGCAAAGCCAACTGCTTTATCTGGCTGCTACTCAGAGGTGGATTTGACATAAAAAGAAAAAAAAAACGACTTGAACTTTATTCAAATTATTTAAAACAATCCAGCCAGCACAGGTTTCTGTTTCTGTGTTCACCTGTATGCAGCCTGGGAACAACCGCCCCAACCTTAAGAAGGTTTGTGGGGTTTTAACAACATCATGTTACTTCCCTCCTTGCTTCTCTGTGACCACAGTCATTTGCATGACTACAAAAGACTACAAGTGAGGAAACCATAAATCTGCTCATGTCAAGTGTTTAAGCAACGGTGTTTTTCATTGGAGACAGTTTGTTTGGGTAGCAACATGGACACCCTGCAACCTTTAAGGCCTGCAAAGTGTTAGCAGTCACCACACAATTACTCAGAACATTTGTTTGTGATTGCAAAGTTGCCAGAGTGTGTTGTTTGAGGCCGAGCCACGGCAGCATGTTGTCAGTAATGGGGTGCAGAGGCGTTGTGCTCCCGCATTTGAACACAGGTACTCTGGAGAGGGCCGGCTGAATCCGGTCCATGCCACAGCTGATCAATAGGACAAAATACTGCTGGACGCTGTACAAAGTGTTAGAGGAGGCCATCTGGAGAGCTAATGCTGCTTGCAGTGATTAAAGAAAAATGTGTGCTCCGACAGAAAATGAAAATGTTGCAGAAGGATACCTCAGCGTCCTGGAGGTGGGCGTGCTGCAGCGTCCACAGAGTCCCTACTGAATGCAAACTGTGCTTACAATGTATGCATTGTTTTTACAGTTTTACAGTGTCTTTCATTATTATTTTGTATTCTTGCATTGCGGAGAACAAATTACAGGCTCAGTGTCCTTTCTGAGACTGATTTCTACTTTATCAACCATGTAGCTGTGTTTTTTTTAACAATAAAACAAACACAGTTCCATGATATTTATCGCTAGTGTTTCCAAAAGCACTTAGTGAAAGACAGTGAAGGCACATTAACAGCTTCTAAACTTAGGTACAGTGGTTCATGAGTAGGCCTCATGTTATATATCGTATATTGAAGTGTGCGTCTGCTGTGGCTGCATTCTAGCGTAATGTCTGCGCTGAAGTTGCTATTACAGTGCACAGACCACCTCTGATAATGGTGAAAGAAACAGTCCATCACACCTCCTCCTCCTCCTCTCCCTCGCTCTAGTTTTTCCTGTGGGATCCATGAGGAGAGAGAAAGAAAGAGGGGGGCTGCAGAGGAAAAAGAAAAGAGGAGAGGGGAGCAGTCTGTCTCCCATTAACATTATCTCTATGGGAGCCCAAAATGGGCTCTGTCAGCAGAACACCGACCTGCTGTCAGGAGAAGAACGTGAGAATGAGACGGAGGGATGAGAAGAAAGAAAGGGAAGGCAGAGGTATTACCACAGCGTGCTGCAAGCCTGTGTTTTATATGGAACACCCTATATATCACGCATTACACGAGATGTAGTCAAAATATATGAGCGTCACTAAGCCTGAGTGAAAAGCTTCAACATGTGAAATCCTTTTTTCCGCAGTGAGCGTTTGAGTCGACGCTGTAACCACTGCAGCACCTTCCAGTAAACACCAGCCAGTGTCTCAGTGCTTTAAACTGGTCATTCTTCTGCCTTCAACAGTAAAGAATTGATTCATAAATGGTTCATTTCATTCACCTGTGTAAAGATGACGGCTTTGTGGGCAATAGCACTTTCCTTTAGTAAGAGCCAATAAAGCAGCTCGTTTCTTGCGGGACTGTTGGCCAACTCCAGACACTGATCGATACCAGATTTAGTAGATGTGGCTCCACAGCTCTGCCAGTTCAACTCTCTTACTTGAAGATGTCATAATGTTTAGGAAAACTAATTACGTTTGGACTTTTCCTCCTGAGAAATCAGTCTGTTGACATTTTTTGGCTGTTTAGCGGGATAACGTAATTGATGAATGTGCATTAAATTTGGCACACACTTATCCCCCTCATGTTGAATTGTAATTATAATTTTGGTACTTTTCTTCCAGCACTGTAATCATAAGAATATCAGTAATGTCAGGTAATCTGATGTGAAGCCAAATAGCTGCAAAACTAATGACATTCTCAGCTGTTTAGGCCTATTAAGCTCTTTTAACAGGGCTAATGTGCTAAAATGATGCACATGATGAATCTTATACCTGCTTAACATCAACATCTACCTCAAAGCACTGGTGTGACTGAGACGGTTACCTCTATGGTGATAGGGTATGGGAAAGTGTTGGCCCAACAGGTTAAGCCCTCAGCTGCCGATCAGAAGGTTGGTGGATCGAGCCCCCGCTGCGGCCACCGTTGGGCCCCTGAGCAAGGCCCTTAACCCCTCCTGCTCCAGGATCACTGCACTGTGGCTGACCCTGCGCTCTGACCCCAACTGGGATATGCGAAAAATTGAATTACCCCTTAGGGACAAGTAAAGTTTCTATTTAAAAAAAAAGTTTTAGTTTCATGTCCCATACTTACACATACCCAAAACCTGTTGTATGTTACAGACCCAGCACAAAATGTAAGACCAGAAATTTATCTTAAGGACCGGTGGAGACCAAAATAAAGCTCCAACTCATAGACCCCCATATAAAAGATCGATGTTAAGCCTGCATTTATTCTAATGGGCAGCAGGGGGCGACTCCTCTGGTAGTCCAATTGTATAGGGGCCTATGAGAAAATAGCGCTAATTCTCACTTGATTTATCATCTCAATCACTAATTTTAAGACTTTTTGAACACAGCCTGGTGTTCATTTTGGAAATTGTAGCCCTGTTTAAAGTAAAATGATAAAAAAAGAAAAGCTTTAGGTGTTAGGGGGGGCTAGCTTGTGGTTTACAGTGACATAGCCATTAGCTAAAACGTTTGCCGTATCAGCTTCAAATAACATCAATATTGGTGCACAACTTTTATATGTTTGATGTCTTTGGTTTAATTTTTTAAGAGTGAAAGTGATTTCTTTGGATTTTAGTAACTACTGCTGAAATGATATACATCTATCTGTTGTGTATATTTCTATGCATCATAAATAGTTAAAGTGAGCTCCAGGCCAACACCAACATCTGCACCACTACAATTACTACAAAGTGCTTTTTAGTTTTTATTACCCGTGCTCTTCGTCCTGTCCTGCTTTGAAATACGCTTCCTTCCCCACTCCATTCACCAGTTCTCCCATTGTGTCTTTGTAAAGATCAACACAGAACCCCACTTAATTTTTCATATCAGATGTTCCCTTTGCGGCGCGCTATTTACACTGGGGGTCATGTAGGCGTGTGATGCCGCTTGACCCCTCTGTGTTTCTTGGCCTTACTTAGAGGCTCTAGAAGCAGGGAGGAGGACGGATGGGGGGCCTCTGAGCAAGTTCACCAGAAAAAGGTTCAAGAGCTTAAGTAAATATGACAAAAAAAGAAAGTGAGCCCTCTATTGTAAAAGATGCACCTCATTTAATCCTGAACAGACAGAGCCCATAAAGCCCTCCTGTCCCCTCTGCTGTGCCCATCTGTCTTACATGTATGATGCCTGTGTTTGGATACTCGCGCCGCTAATGGTCATTACATGTGATTTACACCGTGTTGTGTTCCAGGAGGCTACACGGTGCTAGATGATGACAAATGTCTGCGCCGTAGTTATGACATGTTTAAAACCCGGAGAGCTCTGTTTACAGTCCAAGCATTGTTCCGGCCCAGTGTTTCTGGCCTGTGAACAAGGAACCAGTGAATCGTCTTGGATGTTCCCCTCGGAGAGCGCCACGTAGACGCATATTTACTGGAAAGGGGAAACTTGCGCCGCTGTTATCGATGTGCTGTGGAGCGTTTTCAAAGTGCAGTTTCATCAGAGTGCTAGTGGAAGGCCAACAAATCAGTTGAAAGTTTCTTTAAACAAGCACCGGGGCGTTTTTGCTGCAAGCTTAAACAATCAACTTTCAAGCAGAGGTGCTGCACTGATGGCACACGTCTTATTGTTGCTAGCACACCTGGTATTTATCACCACTACCCAGCTGCAATGATGGTTTCAAGTAAAACCAGAAGCTTGAAACCGCAAATGTACCCCCCGTACCCTTCTCGAGAAACTCTTATTAATGCACTATGACTGCATGAAATCTAATTTGCTTTCTCTGCCAGTGTTTTCATGACCTCGTTCTGCTTCATCTGCTATCTGTCTTGGTTTTATTTACATATTTACTAATAAGAGCAAACTCTACATCGTTCACTTTGCCTTTAACTGATGTTGAGTTTGGTTTCCTCTGAGATTATTGACTGGAAATCAAAATAATATAATTTTTTGTTTGGCTCAAAACAACATGCCGCCCTGAGAAGTGTCAGCTCCTCTTGTTCTCCAAAACCTCCACCCTTCAGAGGGGCACAACTTTCTGAATTTAGCCTCGGAGGTGAACGCTGTGCCAGAAAAATAATTCACATGCAGAGCACTTGCTGCTGCGTATACACCGTACTTTTGCGAGCACGATGCAATTCTTCAAGGTGATCCAGATGAACATGTGAATTCATACGCCAACAAGCATAGTCTTGACAGCTGGACTTTAAGGGGACACTGTTGAAAGAGAGCAAAACTGTACAAACATAAGGGGCAAAGATAGAGATAACTAACACCATTCATTTCAGGGTTAAGTTACAACCTTGGAGAGATAACTTGGTAGTGAATTGTCATTATGAAACGTGATGATTCAAGGTTCGAGCGTGGTACTGTTGCAGGCAGTGTCAAAAATGCCTGAAACAACCAGAAATATAGGCCACTATTGTTCATGTTCCTGCTGTTGTTGGTCTTTTTGCTCTTTTCTGTGCTGCAGAACAGACAGAAATCATTGTGGAGGGTGGTGGAGTGGAACCAAGTGATAAAAATAATGGATCGGCCCGTTGCATTGGCTGTCCCAAGCAGTGCTTACGAACACGTGCATTGTTCATCATAACGAAAGAAGCCTTCACCCTTTCCAGCTTTTCAATCAGCCACCATTCAACCTATTCGTCATCGCCGAGAGGTGAAGCATTGTTGGCCGCGTGAAAGCCTCAGGCTCGGTTGAACTCCGATAATTCAGAGCAACGCAAATGAACACCAACACCGAACCATAAATCTTTGTTTCCCATCTTAAGGCTCTCGAAGACGCGATCGTCTCCTTAGAGTCTAGAGGATTAAAGCTAATACGTGGATGATGACATGTTGTTTGGTTCAATCTCTCGTAGACCAGAGCGGTAAAATGTGGTCAGAGGGAAAAAAAGGGGAGGAAACATAACCAGAAAAGAACTTCTCTACTGAACTCTGGAGCTTAATTTGCACACAGACACATACTTGGCTCGCGCTGGAGAGTGTTTACATTTCAGCTTCAGATGGTTTCATTATTTACGAGCACCCTTGGACATTTTAGCGCTGCATGGGATTCTTTTAAGAATGAGAGGGAGGAATAAAAATGAGTTTTATGATATTGCAAAATTACCAACATGTGGTGTAAAACCTAATCCTCTCTGTCCGCCAGTCAAGGAGAGTGTCATGAATTTGGAAGTGTGTGTGTGCTGCGTGTTTGAGGTCTTTGAACAGAAGACTGTGCAGTTCTTCAAAGCACAGCCTAATTTGCATCGCTGTTAGACAACATGTTGGGCCCTTTTAGTACAGCTCAAGCATCTTAATTCTATTTACAAAAGGTCAAATTGACGATGGGAATTAAAAGCCAAGGAAACGGAGAGACCGAGGAACGCCTTATGACAGAACCAGCGAGGTGAAGGGAGGTCAGTAGTGAACACTGTTCGGCCAAGCATAGCACTTCAAGTCAAACATGTTTGACATCAATGCTGACTGAAACCGATTTTTAAATTGATGTGCCAAATCACCCACATAAAACACACGTCCACCATATCATGTCAATGGAGGAAGAACCGAGAAAAGATGTTTGAGGCTAAAAACAAAAGAATCGGGACATCGACATGTGTTGTATGATGTCTAAAACATCTGGGACTGGAAACAGTCGGTTTTGGGTTATTTTGGTTAGCTTCAAACTAATACTTCCCACAAGAACTGGGGTCTGGGACCTTTCAGATATGCTGACAGCTAAAACATGAGGGGAAAGCCCAGGTAACAAGTACGCTTGGTACTTTTACACATCCCTATCATTTTATGATATCCCAGACTTTTCTTCCACTTGGGGAGGTCATTCTCTTGCATACAGTACAAAGCCTTTTCCCAAGGAGCTACACTGATCCGTTGCTGTCCTCACACCATATTCTCGCCATTTTAGTGTGCAGGTGGGTGGAGTAAATGCAGGGCATTTCTAGCTGGTGCACATCCATTAGTGCCCTTGCATTTGCAGTGGGGTCATCAGCTGGGGAGAACCAGTACTCCACTTTTTATTCCACCATTCCACGCTACATTTGTGGGGCATTTCCATTGTCAGAAAGCAGCGCAGAACCACGAAACAAACCTTTGTGGTTGTTGGAGTAAAGGAGTAGAAATGCAAACAAGGACATATGTCAGATCTTATACAGCTTCTGAGAGGCTCTAGATATGAGTTGCTATTCCAGTGAAGACGACTGAAAACTGCAAGGCACGAAAAGTTAGCATTGACTCTCTGTCCAGATTCATAATAGTTTCTACTCTGATCAAATAACACACACTGGTTGCATTATATGCTGTTATGAAGGGGATACATTTTGCCAAGACATTGCTATCTGGGGCTCAGTACCAGCACATTCTCTCTTCAGTGTTATCGCGGGACGCTCAACCTCACTACATCCATATTCTATCCATCCATCCATTATCTATACACCGCTTAATCCTCTGTAGGGTTGTGGGGGGGCTGGAGTCTATCCCAGAGTGAAGGCAGGATTCATCCTGGACAGATCTCCAGTCTATGCCAGGGCCACACAGAGACAGACAACCAGACACACTCACATTCACGCCCACACTGCACAGGGAGAACATGCGAACTCCGCACGGAAAGATCCCAAGCCAAGGCCGGGTTCTTCTGGCTGTGAGGCGAATCAGATCTAGGCCTTTGTGTGTAAAAGTGTTCTGCCTGTTGCTGACCTGCACACGCATGTGCTCCCATAACAACCCTGAAACCACAGAGTCCCTCCACATTACAAACCTCAGCTTAACCCCTGCTGTCAAGTGACGCCTGTAAAACACTCCAGACACCATACAGACAGGGAAAAAAAGGTACAAATCAAGGAACTCGGAAGTGCAAATTTGAGAAATGACTGTGATGAAAGTCCTACTTTGTTCAAGACTCACTGAAAATCAAGCCAAAGAATGTGGACAGTGGTGTGTACTTAAGACAGTGTTTCTCAGAAAAATAACCCAGAAAATAGCACGTGTTTATTTCCACTCCTGATTAATTATGAGATTGTTGTCTGTTGGGAACAAAAGATCAAGCAGGTGATATATGAACTCCACAGAAGTAAATAAATGGGACAACAAAATATCTTTCCCATGGAAATCCACTGGTCACTGCCAGTTTCCTGCTGCCTGGACTCTCACAACAACAGAGTCATGACTGTAACTGTTATGGTCAAACCTAAACATGCCACATCACCAAACAGATTCATCTTTCAGCAGTGAGTTGTAATGCAGATAGAAGATGCTTCTACATGTGGTCCTGTTGGGCACGAACAAACAGATGGAAGTCAATCCGCGGCCTGTTGACCTTCTTCTTTTATCGAGCGCAGTGATCAAAGATATACATGTGATACAGGACATCTTCTGTCATCCAGATGTGCGTCCAGTTGTGTCTGCTTTATGTCTGAGACGCCCTCTGCTATTTTCAAGGATACTGCATGTTGGACTGACTGTATTCTGCTGTAGTTGGGGATTTGCAGATGCTGGCCTGCAACCTTCCCCAGTCTTGACCCCTACTTAGCTCAGAGGATCCGTGAGAAACACATATTCCGGACCATCATTTCCAAAACTGTAACCCCTGACCTCACAGCTTCACGGTACTGAGACACTCATGACACCCAACACCTGAACTTGACCACAATAATATTGACAAGTCTAATGGAGGTCAAAGGATCCACTGCGCTAACAGGTTTGAATTGGCTTACCGCAATCCTATTCAATAAGCTTCCAAAAGCTGCTGCAGAGTCATTAAAATATACACAGGCATGGAGCAGCGGGGCGAGAATCTTCACTATATGTGTATTCTCAAAACACTGATGCTCCCTTCACTTTATTTGGATAGTTTCACTGCGGGATCTTTGCTTATTTTCGTCCATAAGTGCCCGGGAGTAATCAAATCCCAACTGAAATATTTTCTTTGCCGCCAGTACCTTTCTGCCTGCCGTTTTCACTCCCAGGGAAGCATCCTTAACTTTCTTTCCAACCGGGGATTTACGGAAGATTAGGGAAAACTATGTAAATGACACTGCTCCTGCAGAGTCAAGCGAAACGTTAGACCCCAAAAGAGAGGGGCTGGGAGTCGGGAATAAAGCGACAAGAGTGGGAAGGAGGGGAAAAAAGAGCACATCCTCTGGAATTTCCCTCGGAAATCTGTGGATTATCCCACTAGTTTTAATGAAAGTTGTCAGGATTAAGAATGCTAAAGTCCACTGTGGCCGGTGCTGTGGAAGGATAGGGATGGGGCACTGGGGGAAAGAAGGAGGATAAAAACCAGGAAACTATTATATTCCTACATCACCAAATTCAAGGTAAAATCTCCTTGAAGGGACTTAGTGAAGGGGCCTTTGATGAGATTCAGCAGTGAACAGATGACATGATGGAGGAAAATGATGCTTACAGACGCACCAGAAGACAAGTAATGGTTCTCAGAAGGTTCTTCAGACAGCTCTGTGGTTCATCACCAACTAAAAAAACTCTTTGTTTAGGTTATGGCTCTTCATGTTACTTTCTTTTTTTGGTTAATCTGCAGATTGCTTTCTCAATTATTCGAATAATCACCAGAAAACAGTAAGTAAGGTCCATCCCAGGTTCCCAAATTCAAACATAGTATCTTGTAATATGTTGTTCTGTCTGACCAACAGTTTAGAACCCAAAATAATAAATGTATTATAATAGAAAGGACCCAGAGATGCTGCAGCTTCTTAGAATTCATACATTAAAGTCCTCAAATGCATGAAGTGTTTCTTGGTTTTTAGTTTGGGTCCAAAGTTAACTGAAGGTTTTTGGGGCCTGTGTTCCCCTCGAAGTGACTGGTTTTGTGTTTGTTCTTCTGTGAAGTTGACTTTTTAATACTTTAAGTAAGTACGGTATTTTCTGCACCTTAAGGCGCACCGGATTATAAGACTCAGTCTCAATTATGGGTCTCTTTCTGTATTTAAGCCATACATAAGGCGCACCAGGTTAAAAAGTGCATGCTAAAATAAGGAAACGGAAATAAAACAGTGAGTTTGTTGAACTTTATTCTACTACGTACCGTATTTACAAATACACTCACATTATTTTTTGATCAATCTTCTGTCAAAAACCCTTCAAAGTCTTCGTCTTCCATATCTGAATTGAACAGCTGGGCAATTTCGCTACCAAGCATGCCGGGTTCCCTCTCGTCATTGTCGGGAAAAGCTCGTACAACAGTCAAAGCAGATACCTTAGTCAGATACCTTGGTTTATGGATGCCAGCGTACTTAGTGTACGTACTTTACATACCTATGTCGGCAGGAAATGGTCCAACAGTCAATGAAGCTTGGAACTGAGTGAACTGAGTGCACACATAAGGCGCAGCGGATTGAAGGGCACACCGTTGATCTTTGAGAAAATTAAAGGCTTTTAAGGTGCCTTATAGTGCGGAAAATACGGTAAAAAGGAAAGTTACTAAATGACCAACAACTTTGTTCATGTTCTCATTTTCAAGCCACACAAAATACTTTAGATTAGAATCATTTACTTACAAAATTGACAGAGGAACCATTCGAAAGTGGTTTTTTAGTGAACCAGGCAGGTGCAGAAAGAACTGAACCGTCCTGAAGATGTTTGTCAAAGAACCTTGGAGCACCTTTTATAGTCCATTATCCATCATCTATACACCGCTTAATCCTCTGTAGGGTCGCGGGGGGACTGGAGTCTATCCCAGTCGACTCAGGGGGAAAGGCAGGAGACACCCTGGACAGGTCACCAGTCTATCACAGGGCTACACATAGAGACAAACAAGCACACTCTCATTCACACCTACAGACAATTTAGAATCATCAATTAACCTCAGCATGTTTTGGACTGTGGGAGGAAGCTGGTGAGAACCCAAGGAGAACATGCAAACTCCACACAGAAAGATCCCAGGCGTCCTAACCGGGACGTGAACTGGGGATCTTCTAGCTGTGAGGTGACGCTGGTAACCACCAAGCCACTGTGCAGCCCACCTTTTATAGTGCCTAGAGAAACCATCTTTACTGGTCCGTTAAAGAAGTGTTTACAGAAATGGTTCCTTAATGAACCTCTTGCTAAAGGTCTAGTAGTTCTTTTCGGGGCTAAACTGGTTCTTCGTAGCAGGTATCCTGTTTTGGCCTCCAGTTGGCACCTCTACTTTTCCGAGTGTGTCAGATTTGCGTCTCGCTAAAATGGCACTCAGACAAAGTGCAGCAGTCCTCTTGGCCATACTGATTAGCTGGAACGTCTTCCACTCCTTACTTCTTTCCGTCTCTTGTCTCTCTCTGTCCGTTATGAGACGGTCACCTCGGTGTCAGTGGAGACGGCTAAGTGGGAGCTTGAGCACTTCCTTAATCAATCTGGGTAATAGAGAAGAGCCCGCCTTCCCCCCTCCACCCCCCCCCCCACATTCACATCCTCAAAGACCTGTCAGCTCTGATTCTCAGTCGTCCCCCCGATTCATCGAGGCATTGAGCTCTCTCTCATACACAATGGCAAAAGAAGTAAACAGATTTGACACATTGCTGTTGATACACCTGCACAGGCAAAGAAGCGCATCAAGGATAGATTAGCACAGTGGTGCATGAATTTCGCAAACACACACAGGAAATTATAAAGCCTGGAAGACACACACACACACACACACACACCCATTTCACTGTCAGAGGGATATAGGCAGACAGCTGGGAATGTCACGCATGCACACTCGACAGGCGATCCAATAAAGGAGAGGACACAGCGAGGGCGAATACCTTGATAAGCTGTGGTATGCTTTGCGTAAACACTCGCCTCTGTTAAAACGGAGCATTTTGAGCGCGCCGTGGTGACGAGGTGGGAGGGGCCTGAGGAGTGGCCAGCTGCTCATCAATATCACAGCAACAAACACAGCTGTGCGTGGAAGCACGTATGTATGCGTGCCCAAATGAAGACGTTCCCCAGACGAGGTCCATCAGCGCATTCCAACCCTGCTGTCGATATCCGGCCACATCTGCCCCCCCTTCCTCAATATATTTCCTAAATCCCGCTCTCCCTTCCTCTGTCTGTCTGCATTCAGGCCTGCCAACTCATACGTCTCCCAGTTTTTTTTCTCCCCTTCTCCGTCTTTACACAAACATCTTCCCCTCTCTCCCTCTCTTCTCTTCTCGCTTCATCCCTCCATCGCTGTTCTCAGCCTCTGACCCTGTCCAAATGGCCTCAAGATGTTGCTGCAATTCATTTGCATTTACTTACATCTCAAGTACACACACGGCCAAGAAAACCTCAGAGGAAATGTTGACCATATTCTGTACGGCGGCACACAAGAAGTGACGGGTTGACGGCTGTCTTGTGTGACGTCCAGAAGTTGGTGAAGTTTCCTAAAAGTCGTACATGTCTGTGTGGAATTCTCCCTAATTATAAGTGATACCGGGGCCAGTTTTGCTCAATATAAAGCAATGCAGTAGATGTACAACAATCAGAAAAGAAACGATAAAAGATGTAACACGGTTGCTGTAATTCCGCTGACTGGGTATCGTTCACCACAGCTCCCGTGCCGGTGTCATTTTTCTTAGTTTTGTATTTGCTTTAACATTCTGTGGACTTTTGATTAATAGCATCAGTAAAAAACAAGTGCCTTCTTCTGGAGGGAGCTGGGGCCGTGCAGAGGTAGCGCTAGCTGCTAACATTTCACTGACTTCCAGGACTCCAGACACAATGTTCACACATTTTGCTGATGGCATTCTATCAATTTCTTCTCTTGCAGATCATCATGGGCTTCTTAAAACGAGTATGTGACTCAGAAAAGTGATATATCTCATTATTTTTAACAGCCGTATTGATTTTACACAAATTTCATGGAGGGTTTGTATCTGTAGTTGTGCATCCATGTAGCCAAAACTCTGACTGTCATATTAGTTTTCTAACGTCATGCATCTTCACACCCCTAGACCATACACTTACTCAGCACTTTGGGACCATCACCATACTAGTAACGATCCAGGGCTTGTTTTGCTCTCAAGACGGCTTCGGTTCTTCGTGTCACGGATTTCACAACATGTTGGAAACTTTGAGGTTCCTGTTGACATGATTCCATCACATCTTTCCTGCAGATTTGTCAGCTGCACATTCATGCTGCTAATCTCCAGCTCTGCCTCTTCCAAGAAGTGTTCTACTGGATTCACATCTGATGACTGGGGAGGCCATTCAAGTCCACTGATCTCACTGTCAAGCAAATTGACTTTTGCTTTGTGACATAGTGCATTATCATGATGAAAGGAGTCTCGCTTAGCCAGCCTATTTTGTAGAACATAATGGTCTGGCCGCACCTCACTGCCGTCCTGCTATGGGAGAAAAAAAATGCTCTGGCTTGTTTGTACCCTTTAAACCAGTCACAGTTGTCTTGGCTGGAGCTGAGCGAGGGATGCAAATTGCCTTTAAAATAGTGATGGGTGGAATCATTTTAGTGGAAGCGGAAACTGTTGATAAAATGGATAATTAACCAAAAAAAAGGTAGGCTGCTAGCCCGCACATTGTTGTCGTTTCCCATAGCAAGGTGTATTTTGAAAAAGAGAACATGTAGATAGACAAGTTGAAACCTATCTCAAATGAACAGCCAATGGTAGGCCTATACCCACATTTGGTAAATCAGGCTACTATTCACTACCAAGGACCACACCATGAAATTGAAGCTTGATCGTTTGTTTGATGCAAATGAGCGTTAGGTTTGCCTTATGTTAGGAAAAACAAAAGAGATGAAGAGGAGGCAGAAGTAAAGGGAGGGTTGTTGGGGCACGAGAAGCAAACAAGTGGGAAGGGCAGAGTAGTACGTATAGACGTAAGACAGGAAGGGGAGTGACTGAGGTGTGGGCCTGCTCCTGAACTTCAGCTAAAGATTTTATTTCCATTAAAAGCAGCCGTTCGTTGATTGTAATTTGCGACTATAAAGAGATGTGAAGAACGTGTGCAAAGGATGAGCCTGCAATTGCCTGAGAGACACTCTTTTTGCCGTTGTAGCTGCATAAATATGAGTAGCCCATAATTGCTAAAGTTAGACCAAATTAAATCTCCATGTCATCCACACTTTTATTACTTCTTCATAGTCATTTCCCCTTGGAGTGTCCCAAAGATGTAAAAACAACAACAGCAAAACTAATGTAATGCAGCTAATGTCCTCTGCCCCCGTCCTCTGGCAGTGTAGCATCTGAACTAAGTATTGTTGATCCTAAGAGAGAGTCCTGGTCGAGTCTTTCGAAGTTGTGGAAATTTATGACAACTGGTGCAACTAATAACACTCTCTGTGAATATAATTGACATATATGCTTCTGAGCAGTAGCCAGTTTGAATTCTTCACATGGCTTCTGCTGCAGGACAAGTATGCCATGGCATCATACAGGTGTACATAACTGACAATCAGAGATGACAGTGTTAAGCTCAAGGTGCATCATCATATCGCTTAATTAATTTACAAAAAACTTTATCAGCATTTGCATGTGTTAACCTACAGTGACAGTTTTTAGTTTCATTAGTCTTAAAACTATTTAAATATAACATTATCCCGATGCCCTTTTCTCAGCCCCTCAGATTGAGACATGCAACAATAGAATGTGGCATTCAAACCGTAATTGATTGGTAATAAGCGGCCTAAAGTGAGCCAAGAAACCCCTCCCCACACTGTTTCAGCACCATCTCCAGTCTAGACTGTGACACAAAGCAGGTTGGGTCCATAGATTCAAGCTGCTGATGCCAAATTCTGGTCATACCATCTGCATGCCTCAGGGGGAACAGATTCATCAGACCACTTTTTCCGGCCTGCAACTGTCCGGTTTGAGTTACCAGAGCTTTCCTATAAGGTCTAACCGTGCTCTCCGTTCACAGAACTTCCACTCCACAAGTGTTTTATCGTGTTTGTTTTCCTCACTGTTCTCAGACACTTGAATTTCCCAGGAGATCTGTAGTTTCAGATCAAATCAGCCCGGCTGACACCGACAATCAGTCAAAGTCACTGGGATTGCATATTCCTCCATTTTGCTGTGTGATTTGAATATTACCTGAAGCTCTGTATCTGCAGGATTTTATGCTTTGCACGCTGCCATGTAATTGGCTGAGTGGATGAACAAGCAGGCTTACGAGTGATCCTAATAAAGTGCCTGGTGAGAGAACATATATCAGAGTTGAATCCATGCTGAAGCAGTTATGATGAAGGACGAAGGATTAGGACGAGCAGGTCTTATTTACTGAGGTGTTTCCAGTCGTTTCTGTTGCTGTTTGAAACACGACGCCTTCCTCTGTTTTCACACCAAAATGCGATCCGGTTCAGTTCGGGAAACAGAAACAGAAAAGTCTTGAGTGGTGACTTCATCGGGCACCAAAGATCGCGCATAAAAACCTCAAATAAAAGCATCACAGGTTTTGAACACGTCTGCTCCAACATCTCAACCATCAAATAAAACTGCCTCTTTCTGGCTGAAGTCCCGTTCACACGTCCAGCAGTCCCTCCTCCTGGTATACCTTCCCCAAACATTCAGGGTCCAACAGGAAATACACCAAACGGAGGCGGTTTTATTGTGACTTTGCAAAGTTTTTGAGAACGAGACCATAAATTATGTTTGCTGGAATGAATTGGAGCATCCTGATACCAGAACACCTCCTTGTCCAGCTGCTTTGTGACAGTGAGGTTTTCCATTTTTCATGTTTGGATTCCAGAAACAAGTAAATACAAGCCAACTGTAGCAAAGTCCAGGTGCTGATTTGGCGACTTCTCCTCCTCCTAATCATCCCTCCCTCCCCCCCCTCAGCCCAGAGTCCCCTGTATGTCTCCCCATTCCCTTTCAAGGGAAGAATTCTCCCCTGTAATCCATCCCAGCTGTGGCAGATTGCACGGGCAATTAGAGAAAAACCGTTTGGCTTGCCCCAAACGAGCCGACCACATGTTGCAGCACGACCTCCCCTCCGCTCTGCCCTCGTCTCCCCCCCTGGGACCTCACCTCTGCGGGGTTAGGGGTCACGGCGTTTCTTCCTCGGTCGAGCGGGGAGGAAAACATCGAGACTGCAGACAAACAAGACAATTAGGCCTAAGTCTGACTGAGCATCTCAGGTCAAGAAAGCTAAGCCCCACATCCACACATACAGTAAAGGGCATCAGTCAACGAGGTGATTTACCCCCTGCGCTGCCTCCCCTTGACCTGCTGACCGTTCTGTGTTGTGCTCTGTCGGGTTGGAGTGGGTAGAGGTTGAAACCGCAGGGAAACAACACAGTTTTTTTGGCGCAGATTGCTTTGGACACCGAGTGAAACGCTTCTCTGCCGCTGTGACGGGATTATGGTGTGATTACCCCGGAAAGTTTTGGACGACCGGGAACGTGCAGAGTCGAGAAATGGAAGTTAGCGAGCAAGGGCGTCCGCCTCGGCCGGGTAAATGAGGTTATAAATTTATAATGGCGTCGCACAAAAAAAAGAGAAGCGGGGGTATCAGTGCACAAAAACAACACCGAGAACAAATACAGGTCACCACGATGAGGCCATGGTGCCGTCCTCTCCGTGACTCCGCTACGGGTGCACCATGTCCGCCACGGTGTTTGTTTTCCCTTTTAGGCTCCGTTGGTGCCCCCCTCCTCCACCCAGCATCGGGGGGCATGAAATCGAAGCGGGGCACTTTCTTCCCATAACGCACAGCGTAAACAGGAAATCTAATCACAGCACCGCAGCAATGCAAACCCTGATACTGTAAACACACATAAGCTTACAGTGCGCATGCAGCGAGGGCATATATGGGGATAAAGTGCCCACTATAGACTCCCTAAGACACTAAAGCATTCCTGCTCACTGAGGTCTGCACAGCATCATGCAGGAAACAGAAACAGATGCACTGGACGTAACCATATTCTATACAATAAATGCACGGCTCTCAGTCTGGAAAACTATGACCGTTTGCGGCCTTAGTGACCTTACATACGCAGCAAAGTGTACAAGGTGTACGAGGCATGAGGTAGTTCATAAAGGTATGCAATGAAAATACACAGGCTGAGAGCTTTCAGTGCTAAATTCCAGTTGGCATGAGGTAAGACTGAGCAGCACGCCAAATGATTTAACGCTGGGTAGTTTATAAAGCCGTACATCAAAGGCAGACAGAACAAGCAACGCCATCACATGTTTAAAACAGAGGCTGCAGCTCATGTTGTATCGGCTATGTCACTCGCTGCAAGAGTACGTCTGCCTGCATGTGAGTTTATATGACGGCGCGTTGGTTTTTTTCCCTTCTTTTTTGCAAGAAAATAAAAACGCCTGAGACAAAGTCTGAAGGGAGGAGGACAAAAAGAGCAGACGGGCAGAACCACCCGAAAGAAAACAGACAGCGCTGCTTTCCCCATTACCGATTCAGACTTTGATACGACCCAGAGAGCGAGAGCGGTGGCGAGTATATCAAACCCAGATCTCTCCTTCCCCGCCTCATTTTCGCAGTCATCTGTGTAATAGCAAGATCAATGCGAATGAAGTCAACCGGCTGTCTCTATTATGACTGTCCTTCTGTTAAATCTCGAACAAAGGCGAGAGCAGTTTGTCGGATTCTCCAGGGGAGCTGCTCAAGCTACAGGCCAACTGCTTGACGAGGCTGATTCATCCAGCGTGCTCCGCGATAGGAAAACGTCCTCCTTTTTTTTACATCCCCGCACAAATGTCAGCACCCTCGCTGTTCCTCCTTTCGCTGATTTTCCCCCTCCCCGGTTGTTTTTTTCCTCCCTCCTCGCTCTGAACCTGCTTTCAATTCCCTCCGTGTGTTGACAGACGCTCTCATCTGGGCGACCTTGCTTTCTTCCTGTGTTTCCAGGTTCGGGGAGGGTGAAAGGTGAGAGGTCGGCCTTGTGCTGGGCGCTGTCTCGGCCTCTGTCAACACAACCTCTGCTCTGTAATACCGTTTCCCCCGGATCGCACCGAGAGAGAGAGGAGGGGCGACGGGTTAGCAGTCAGGACAGTCAATTAGCTGCTCTGTTGCCGGCTGACACACCGCAGAGCGAACGCTTCACATCGTACCAGACATGCCGGATCTATACTGCATCATGAGGGAATTCAAAGTAACTGCTTTACGACCTTTTGTATACACATAAATCTTATGGTTGCATTTTATTGGCATTCATAAAACACTTGAATGGCCTATTATATGAACAATAAATTAGTGTGACGGACCACATGCCTTAAAGAGACGGAATAATCAATCAGCTTTTTCAATTTTTTTTTTACATATATCTGAATATTGAACACAACGACACACATCACAATACTGATATAATGCATCAACGCATGCCTTACTGCGCGCTACAGTTGCTGAAATTCTCCAAAATCCGAATGCAGCTTTGACTCACTGCATCAACACACGAGGATATTCAGATATTCTGCCTCATTGAGCCGACAGATATCTGAATCACAGATTTTTACTGCATGCTGCATATTTGAGTGCAGCTCCTGTAGCCCTGAAATATATCAGAAAATTAGAATAACAGCCGAATATCGACAGAGAAGAAACACCACCGCTCGCTCGCCGTCAGCTGGAGGATCGGCTCCGGCCCCCTTGTGACCCTCACCAGGATAAAGCGAGCCCGGCTAATGAAGGGATGGATGGAGAAGAGGACCGGGCTTGTTTTATGGAAGCACTTTTACTCCTGATTTCACCTGCAAACTCAGAACTTCCCCCGTATTTACCGTCCATTTTGTCTTCTTGTTTGTTTCTTCTGTGTCATTCGCGACGATATTAAACTCAAGCATGGCAGTTTTTACATTTTACAGAAGCCTCAGATGAAGGCTGGAGCTGGAACTTTCTTCTTGTTTTCACTTGCTGTTTGATTAAGTTTAGGATTAGGGTCAAATTGTGGCTATTAGGGTTTTGTGGCATTACAAAATGAATCTGTTGGTACCTGTTGTATGTTTTTTTTTGCACTATTCATCTATTTGCACTATTTCATAGTACTATCACCATGTGCAATATTATTTATTCAATTTTTCTTGTTGAATATTGCTTTCATATTCATAACTCACTTATTGTATATTTAAAATGTTTCTTTATAGTAGATTGTTTATTTTCTTTGTCTGTGTAGGGTATGTCGTGTGTTTTTCTGCTTTTTCTGCTGCTGTAACGAGGAAATTTCCCCATTGTGGGATTAAAAAAGTATAATCTAATCTAATCTAATCTGAAAGACGACATCAGGTGACAGAGTTTGCCGTCTATTTCTGACGTTCACAGAGTTTTAAAGGTCTCTCCACCTACTCTGCATATTCATTAATTATGCTCATGATTATGCTAAATGGTTTAATATGACGACCAGGCTTGTCGTGCTGCTTCTCTCAATAAGATCCAGTTTTCATTCACCGACTAATTTCACATTTAAACTTACAGCATATCCCATTATTAGTATTAGGTGTCGACTCCAACTGGCGATAACTTACCAGTGGTTGAGAACAATGGAAAAACTGAATTATACAGGTAGACGAAAGAGCAGCAGAGTGACTGTTGTCTGTTGTTCTACTGCTGCAAACAGACACAGGAATTTACACATTATTCTGAAATTAAAGTGAGCTACAGGCAGTTTTACTCCTTCAGTTTTATTGCTTTATGTTTTGAGGCCTTGTCTGTGTTAGCAAATGGACTTCTTGTTATTTTGTGACGACCCTGGCTATTGTTTGGACACCTGAAGGTTAGACTACGAAGCAAGTTCAACATCGCCAGACTTTCTTTGTTGGAAGTCGGCTCAACAAAAAACCTCAGTCAGAGATAAAAAGGTGCCGCAAAGGTGGTTTTTAACTTGCTTTGTCCACTCAGACTCACATAAAAGGAGGCGTTTAACTCGTCACGTGGCCCTTCTTCTGCACAGAATGAACTGATGGTGTTCAGCTGCTTCAGTCAACAAGTTGTTTTAATGGAGAACAATGAGGATTATAAAATGTATGAAGGTAAAAAAATTAATATTCTTTAGGATAAATACTAATAAACTAATCCATTTTCTAATTGGTGTTCTATCAGTACCAGCAGAGTAAACATACTCGACAGGACGAATGCCATTTCTGCATCACTAACTAAATACATGTGGGGTTCCCATGGCAACGTGATGCATAAAGCATTTGATGCTGCGACGGCACGGCTTCAGTCGGCTCAACAGGTTTGCACATAAAACATTTTCCCTCAGCTGAGCATCTGAATCGCTCATGAATAAACGTCAGGAAACGATTTAGTGGAAGGGAGACGCTTCCTTCAGACACTCTGAACAGAACCTGGCTCCATAGCATCAGTTACCATGGTGATGTGGCAGGTTAAAAGACAGCCACCAGTACAGCCTTCTACAGTCAAGCTTAGCTAATATGTTACAAATGTTGTTGGCTGATGTTGGGTTTGAAAACCATCATCATGATTTTCAGCTGAGGGTTTTCTAACTATTCCCAATAACATTGTCTAAAATGTGAAATTATTCCACCCCAGCAGATGTGGAGTTGCTAAGTGATTTCCTCTAACCCCCCAGTTTGACCTCTAACCTGAGGTCACCTGTAGGAGGAATCGAAACTCCTGTGTGACCCTCCATGTCTTTCTAATCAGACATCAGACAGAGCACAGGTAGGGTCAACGCAGCCTCAACACGCCCAGACCACGCTCCCTGACCCCAGCGCTCAATATGAAGCCTTTTATGGCCTGTGCAGTTCACTGTGATCAGAGCTGTAGCCTTCCTCTGAAAGGTCAGAGGTCGCAGTGATTATGAGCGCGCCGTAAATGAGCCGTCCCCCCGTCAGGAAATCCCTTAGGCTCCTCCGTGACTCCGCCCACTCAAATATCCCGCAAGGTGCCCGTCACTGTGATTGATTGCCCCCAAATACTGGACGGCCCCATCAGCGGCCGGTTTCCGTGGCAACTCTCAGCGAGCTGTGCGAATGTTTGTGTACGCGTCTGCGGTCTTTATTAAGATTAGTCGCTCTCATATACACGAATCTCACCCCGCAGCCCCCTCGCCGTATGAAGTACCACGCAAACCCAAACACTGGCTCGTCAGGAGTTGCCAGCATGTGCGCGGGCATCTGTGTGTGTGTGTGTGTGTGTGTGTCTCGTGTGCATGTGTGTGTTTTTTGATGTCTCAGAGTGTGAGAGCAAAAGACTAGGTTTCAGCAATAAGCGACAGAAGGGATTATGTTTTCCTTTCCATTGCCAGGAGAATGGAAATATCTGAGGTGTAATGACTCTATCCATGAAATGGGAGTTAAACCATAATAATCATTAAGGGGCGACCACACACACACACACACACACACACACACACATGAACAGAGACACGCCAGCTGCTGCGTCCTGCCCTGCATTCCCCCCTGTGAAAACAGTTTGTGGGGTACTCGGTCACACACATCCATGTCCTCAACACACACACACACATCCTTAGGTCTGCCGTTTCTTTCAAAGCACTTATCAGTCGCTCTGGGTAACATCAGCACAGAGTTTGCATGTGTGCAAACAGGAAACCACTGTTTGTTTACATTATTAAAATATATGGTGCATTTGAGTTCATACAGGAAGCGAGCGGCACAAAACTCTATATTTCTATTTTTTTTAAACATTTATCTTGGCTTTTCTTGCCTTTTTATTGGACAGGACAGTTGACAGATTAGGAGACGGGAGACAGTGGGGAAGGACATGCTGTAAATGACCAAGGTCGGACTCGAACCCAGCACACCCGCTACGCCTCTGCACGTGGGTCACGCGACAGAACCACTAGTCTATCGGGGCGCCCCAGCAAAACTCTATATTTCTAATGAATCAGATAATTAAACCAGAAACTCCCTTGAATAAAGATTTTTTAAGAATAAGTTTAAGTCCAAACTTTATTTTCTTCTTATGTGTGCAGAACACAGTGATTCAACAGGTGTGTGCTCCTATAGATGATAGAAAAGTAAGCTGTGTGCAAAACATTACAACAGAGTAAGGAAGTTTTGTGGATGTGGTTCACACTGTGTTGAAGTCCCTCTCTGGTCATCGATTAAACCACTAAAAGCTCATCTCAAAGTTACATATTTGAAAGCTTGTTCTGATAAAATAATCTGTTATTGTCTTAAAATGCCACGGATGCAGCTCCACACCGTTGCTTCAAACCATATTATAAAGCTATTAAAGAAAATCCTCCTCTGGCCTTTAAGTCTCATCCAAAACAGAAATCAGAATACTTGATGAAGCCAGCTTCAGATGTGTTTTTATTTTTAATTTTGCTGATATGTTAGACTTAAACACTAAAAAATAATGTCGAGGTTCAATAAAAAAGCAACAGTGTGCACCAGTCTTTTAAAGTTAAATTATCTTCAACCAACAAACTCAATCTGGGGTAAATTTGTCTTTCCTATACAATTAAATGCATTTTAAACGACCAGTTACTTAATAATTGGTAGCATGAAAATACGTTTTTAAAATCCCGAACTCAAGGTGGAAAAAATATTAAGAACGTATTCACTATGACTTGAATTTAGTTTTCAGTCAACTACACTGCAAATTACTTGGCACTTGTCAAGATTTAAAATCTTATTTTCAGACACGATAGATAATTTGGCTCGTTTTAAATGTTAATTACTCATTTTTAGTCCTTGATTTTACAGTACAATCTTATATTTGAGAAAAAAAACTTATTTCAAGATTTCTTACCAAGTAAAATTTACTTGCTGCATGGACTGATAATTTCACTGCTTTTAAGCAATTTCTTCTCAAATTCAGTCTTTTTATCTTATATTTAGGCTACTCTTTTTTGCAGTGTACAGCTGATATTGAGCTCAGATTATATACCATGTTGAGTTGGTGTGATTTACCAAGTCAACTCAACAAGATAATGTTTGCAACTTGAAAAGGTTTATCTGTCTTGCAACCATGCATTAAAATAAATGGTGATAGAATGTTTTTATAGAGGGGATCTTTTTTTTTTTATCACTCCATTAGTCACCAGCCAGGGAAAAACAGCCAGTTTCAGTACAAATCCCTTTGAGTACAGACGGGAATAAAACTCGCCTTTGCTTCATTTTATTCCCGTTTATTTTTCTATAGGACTTTGTTTTGCAAAATAATCCAAAGAGAGAGAATTATAAAAGACTAAAGACTTGTACTTTGAATATTTCTTAACCTTATATCTGGAGGAACATGACAATGGTCCAACATGTTGATTTGACCTCCAGACTTCCTACAGCCCATTCTGATCAAGCATCAACAGGATGCAGTGGAACCAGTTGGATTGACAGAGGCCCCACTGCACAAGCCAGAGTAGCCAAAGGATCCAGTGGTTCCAGACCCCATAGGACCCCCTGAGAGGTCCTCTGGTCCAATGGTTCAGAGCATTTGTGACCACATAAGGGGGACCAACACAGTACTAGGCAGGTGGTCAGAATGCTAGGCCTGATCGGTGTATATTACTTTCCCCACTGACCAAAACTGGGACCTGAAGTATCAAAAAGCTCAAAAAGACATGATGCCGAGGTCCTCTTGTCCATGCCCAAAGGTTGAGATCATTTTGGACCACATAAGAACACACTATTAGGCAGGTGGTCGTAATGTTGTGGCTGATCAGTGTATTCAAAGTGTGACACACCTCGTGACCAAAGATGATTCCATTCAAATCCACTTTGGTTCTGGATGTATCGACACACAGACCTGAGACCAGCAGCAGTAAAATCAGACTGATGGGGCCTATGAAGACCTCGTAAAGTCGCTTTAATAAACTAGACCTTCAATCCACTGACTGTGATACAAGATCTGAGGATCAGAAGGCAGCGGCATCAGTGCGTGTTTCAATCTGACTGAGTTATGACTGAGAAGAAGTATGTATCCGTGCTCAGAGTGCATCATCAGTTCAAATCATGTATTCATATTCACCTCATTGCTCGTTCGTGCTCCTGTTTGTGTTTTGCGGACGGTGAAGTGGTCCTTGTGCTCTGATCCTCCAGCAGCTCATTTGGTTGGTTTGTCTGTTCGTTACCTGATGTCGGCTTCGTTCCTCCCTCTCTTATCTGTTGCCATGTGAGCCGGCGGTCTCCAGGGTGAAGCCACATGGGCTCCTAGTCTCTTTCTAGTCTCTCGTTTCATCGCAGCTGTCCGCTCTTCACCCCCTCCGTCATTTTAACCTTCACTCTCCGTCCGTCTGTCACTCCTTCGCCTCCTCTCTGCTTTTTGCTTTCATCATGGCTCTGTTTTCCTGCCAAGGTGAGTGCTGATAGCTCCCATGTTTTCTCATCCTCCCCGCTCCCTCGCCTGGTCCGAATCAGACGACACATCATCGCCAGAAACGTGCTTTTCTCAAGGACGCGGCACATCGCCCGAGTAGCTTTCTTCTCTATTCTTACCACAGCGCTGTCACCGTCATTATCTGGGGCCACTCTGGGGTCAGTCTGGGGTGACACTCCTCACTCTCACCACACCGCTGATTGTTTGGGCTCGGCGATACGATGACACACACCACGAGGCGATGGGAATGACTCTATTAATGCAGCCGTCCGTTTAATATACGTGGATGTGTTAGGCTCTGATTGCAAGCAACGATGCAAATCATTAAACAGGACAGCTTTATGGCAGGAGCCCCGTGTGAATGATTTGTCAGGTATTTAATGCCCCGAATTAGACAGAAACAGACGTCACTAATTGGCTATTTTCATCAGAACATAAAAGCTGTGATGTTCCCCAGAAGGGCCGGGGGGATAAGGGGAGCAACAATTAGATGTAAAGAGAAAGGACGAGGTGACACGGAGGTAGGGAGTCATTTTTATTCACAGCTCAAGGAAAATTACTTAGAAGCTATAAAGAATCCCAGATTATCTGCAAGCCACAGATAAGCAGAAACGAAAGGAAAAGATTAACGAAACATGGATCCTGCTCCGTCCTTTCACACCACAGCAAAGCATGACGACTTATTATATAATAAAAAGTGTCCTCACGGTGTGATGTACTGTAAAGCCACACGGACTGTCAAAAAGAACTAATATAAAACAAAACGTGCAATTTTTGTAATGTATATTTGTATTGTTTTATTGCTGATGCTCTTACCTTTTTCATTACAGTGGTCTCTCGTCTATGGCGGGGGTTAGGTTCCAGAACCCCCCCCGTGACCGACGAAATCTGCGACCTTAGCGACTTTATATTTATTTTATTATTTACATATATTTTAAGGCTTTATAAACCCTCCCCACATTCTTAGAAACACTTCCTCCACTCTTAAACCTTCCATCTAGAGGAGCTTCTACAGCCGTGTCCGATAATGGAACTAGCGACGCAGCGATCCACTTGAAAAGCCCACTTGGGAAAAAACTTTGCCGTATTCTAAACACACCGACACCGAGGACGTCCGGCTGCCTACCTACCAGGAAACTGATGATGATGATGTTACGGTAATCCTACAGACCGTCACCGGTTCTCTGACGGTCATTTCCAGTAAACACTCACCGTGTGGGACCAAAGGTTCTGGCTGGCTTCCATCACTGCCGATCAATCAGAGACCGACTAGCTCAAGAGGAAGCGGCCGTAGATGTGTTTTCCATACATGCGTCTACTCATCTGTTGTACGCTACGTATTTTATATACAATTTAAAAAGCTGTGATTCAATGAGAACAGCAATAAACCTCCATTCTATTCTATGTGGTTGTATTTTGAGTTCATCAGAACAGTGTCAGTTAAATATGATCAAACCAGTCCTGAGGTCTATATCATAAATTCTGAGTGAGGTACCTTCAGGTTTAACTCAAGTCTATGCTGATGATGGTGCCCTTCTTACATCACCATGGCAACTTTTGATGCCTCCTCTAGGGCAGCTTCTGTTCCTGATAACACGTCAACCTACTGGCCAATCTGCATAACCCTTCCTGAAAGATCCGGTCCAGCTCGGTATCTGGATAGTTTGAGGATGTTGGAGCGCTTTTAGATGCCATCTAAAACCCCTTTTGTTCCCCGACGAGCCATGAGAAATATAGATTCTCAGTGGAGGGAACTCTAGTCGTCTTTGCTTCATTTTATTCCCTTTTTGTTTTCAAAGCCTATTTATGTCCCTGTAGGACTTTGAGTAGCAAAATAATCCAAAAATAGAGGTTTATAAAGGACTAAAGAGTTGTACTTTTTAATATTTCTTCTTTACCACACCACCACATTGCGGACCTGCAGAAGCACTCCTGTGTAAATTACAAGTAGTTAGGGACAGTGGCAGCACAACAGTTAAGTCCCTGGGCTACTAATCAGAAGGTCAAAGGATCGAACCCCAATGTGGCCATTGTTGGGCCCTTGAGCGAGGCCCTTAACCCTTCCTGCTCCAGGGGCACCGTACCATGGCTGACCCTGCACTCTGATCCCAACTGGGATATGCGAAAACAACATTTCACAATAATGTAAAAATGTATTTGTGACAGTAAAGCTTTCTTCGTTTCTCAGGACCTTCATTGTGTCACAGATTGGATGAGAGGTGATGGATGATAACTCTCCCCTTCACCAGCATCCTCCGCTGAGTCCAGGGGTCACTTCAGGACAGAGACGGCGTTTCTGATTAGCTTATTTGGTCTAGTTTTGTCCCCACAGTCCCCAGTAATATGTAAAAATCATACTTATAACTGTCAAGACAACCAAGTTTTTCCTGCTTGACTTGATCTAAACCTGAGTTATGACTCTTTTTTTTTAGTTTCAGCTTTCAGAGGATTGTTATTACACCAAATAGGAATGGTTCATGCTTTATATGTTATATGAACTACGCATGAAAGTTTCCAAATTCAACACAAGCTTAAGTACTCATTTATTTGGGATTAGGGAGCAGACACAGAGCAGCATATTTGTCCAGTGTAGTTAACTATCTGAAGTCTCTGAGACTCAAAAGCACAAGTATGCGTTGCTTTTCGTTCGGAAAAATCAGTTAAAACATTAAGTTTGGTTCACTTGTGCATGAACTGCTCTAAAGGTAGAACACACCCAGATTTATGTCTTTCTACTTGATATGTTCTGATAAAGAAACATCCAAACACACTTCTATTACACAAATAACTTGAGCTACAGGATTCCAGGCCGACAACAGCAGCGTAAGTCATACAAACACTAAGTTATTTTAACTCTTTAATGAATCGCATGACGTGTTTGTTAATTTATAAGACTCTGCTGCTCCAAGAACACCAAATAAAAGGTGAAACTCAATCAGTAGAGGAGTTTCATGCAGCAGCGTCGTCCCTCCTCTGTTAACCGGGACTGTGAGCGGCGTCGTGAAGCCGCGAAGAACTCGGCCCGAGATCCGTCAACGTTCCTGGGTGAGCGGCTGTTCTCGCCTGCACATCCACCGTCTTGTTCCCAGGAGTTCTGTCAACAGAGCGCCCGGCCCGGAGAGAACATACGCTCCCTCTGTGCCCGTGTCTGTCTGCTCAGCCAGAGCTTCGGTTACACTCCCCTCTCCAGAATACAGCCAGGAAAAACAAATGACATCCTTTTTAAAGTTTGGAATCCAAGGCAAAAAAAAAAAAAAAAAGATTTCCCCCCATTTGCCTCCAGTTTGGATCGTAATAGATCCATCAACGTCGGCCTCCTAGTTTGAGCCAATTGTTCTGCCTGGCCATGATTTGATGGCTTCCATGTGAGTGGGTATCCTCTTATATTATAATGGGAACTGCAATCAGGATCAGTGTGTGAACGGTGGCTGACATCCTGCCATAAAGCAACTGGAGCAGATGCTTGCAGGCGCAGGCGTGTGCACAATGAGAACCTGTGAGTGCATCGTCGCCGTGCACTTCCAGACAATAGTTCCTCACGCGGAGACAGACACACACCCAGGGCTGCCGTTACCGTTGTCATTCTTCATCTCGTATCGCTGGTGCGCCGTCAGCAGCAGTTCCAGCCTTCAGGACAGGGATAGTCCTGCAGACAGCACTTTTACGGTGAGGTAAAATGGTCCTGTCGTTCCCAATCCCAACTCAAATCCATCCAGCTCTGCTGCTCCCATCACCCAAAGAAACTGAGAAGGAAGGACGGCGATCAATTTGGCAGGCGCCCCGAATCATTTGGAAAACGTCACAGGGACCAAAACCGATTCCAGAAATAGACCCCTCAACAGAGTAACGTTGAAGAAAGAAAGCCATAAGTAGAGGGCTATTGGAAGCATGATGAAAAATAATACAGTGTGGGAATGGAAAGCTCGAATCCTGGAGGCTTCTTAAATGATGGCAGTGAAACGACTAAACACTGGAACCATGCAAACTGCACCAGGAGAGGTATTATAAAGAAACCGCAGAGCAGGAATGGTTCAGCACATTCACACAAACAAGCAGGAGACTGTTGCAGGTTTAGATTTAATTTGAACATTAGAAAAGTGTTAAAATATGCTCTTCTGGTGGAGATTTTAAAGACGGGAAAGATGATATAAGTGATGAGCTAACATGTCTGATCATTTATAACAAGCATTAAAACTATTTGTTTGTAATTTGTGAAAGTCATTTGATAGAAAGTAGAACAGTTCCAACCACCATGAAACCACACAATGAAAACTCAAAGTCTGGTTGTACAACAAAACCCCAAGTTGGTCATATCCCTCGATTAAGGAGCGTCTTCACCCTCCTTCACTTTTCCCTCAGGTTTTACATGCTTTCTTAATCTTATTTTATATGTATCTTTTATTTTTGCTGTGTGCAAATTTATTTATTTGTGTCTTTTTTTCAATCATAATACACATTTGACTAATGTGCTTGATCAAAAGTGAGGCAGTCACATTCAAAATAAATCTTTTCTCTCCTGGTCTTTATTAAAAAATAGGACTAATTGTCAGTATTATTATTATTATTATAATAAACCGTTATTAAGCAATAGTACTTAAATTACCAGTGTGTTTATTTCCAAATCAAAATCAACTTTTTAAATTTTTTTTCACATAACTGTCTTTAATTCAGTCCTAATTTCAAAATAATAGCACCAGTTGCTTTAAAAAAACATAAAAGGTTAGCACTCCAGCAGCATCAGGCTTTTTCACCTGTGTGTTTTCACGAATATTTTGCATTTGCACATAAAGAAACTCCTGAGTAGAAACAAGAAATTCTAAAAGATCTTAGAGGCGGTTGCACAAAACACTTCTGACATTACGGTTCAACGTAAAGTCCAAGTTCAGGAGTCCTTAAAATAAAATCAGGTGCACAGAACACCTGTTAGTTCAGGTTTTACCCAGAAAAAGCCGTACACACAATAAACAGTTAAACTTCAAACTTTTTAAAGTTCTTTTTTAAAGATTTTTCACATAACTGTCTTTAATTCAGTCCTAATTTCAAAATATTAACAATAGCTGCTTAAAAAAAGCTTGTTCTATATTCCTATGTTTCAGATTTACAATATATAACATAGGAGGAACAGCTGAATCACTTTTTTTTCTAGTGGTTAATGCAAAATGTGCAGAAAATCAGAAGTAACACTGAGTAAATGGAAAATGCAATCAGTCACAATCACTTAAAATGAATCAACATGGGTCTGTAGCAACCAGTTATGTAAGTAGAAAAGCCCTCAGAGAGCTCATACCTCCGCCAAGGAGCTTCAGTCCACCCCCAACACAATCTTCCAATTCACATATTTTCTATGTAACGTTACAGATACAAATGTAATTACATACAGCAATACTACAACAGGCGCAGCTTCTAGCGCGGCAGCTCCTAACAGCCTCCCAGCTTCTTAGACAACTGGAGATAAGAATGCCGGCCCAACTGTGCGTATGTCGCTCAGGAAGGAAAGAGAACTCCGTCACTGTCGCTGTCTGTCGTGTGGAGACCCAAAATGTCATGTGGTCAGAGAGGGTTACCCCAAAAACAAGAGTGCCCTCTGGTGGCTTTTAGAGTAAACCGCATATAATTGTCCACCTGGTTACACTTAGATAAAAAAAAATTCCAGGATCCAAACGGTGATCCGGATCAGTCCCAAAATTTCATCATTTGTTCCTTGTCCCATTTCACACATTTCCTGAAAATTTCATCCAAATCCGTCAATGAGTTTTCCAGTTATTTTGCACACAAACAAATAAACTAACCAACGCCGGCCATCACATAACCTCCTTGGCGGAGATAATAAGTTATTACGATAATGGCCTAGCATTTAAAAAATCCTCTGAAAATGTAATAACTACAGTCGATAATGTAGTAATACATAAACAGAACTGCATTTCTTGGTTAACGGGTATACTGGTTGGCATAATGGTCATATTCATTCATCAAGGATACGTCCCATGTAGCTCTCGCTCTTCTTAATTATGGTTGGAAGAGCCAGCTTGACAATTATTTGTTGTACAAAATCTTTATTTAGAACATTGTTTATGTGCTTAGATATGTAAATTCATCATTCTATGTCAGTGTCTCTGTTGGATGTTGCGTTGTCAAATGAATTTACCTCATTTTTTTTCTCGGAAAACGTTTCATTAAAACTTTTATCAAACATTTCTCAAGTAAAACAATTCAGTCCTTGCTTCAAACTGTGTTTAAAGAACTGGACCGGCTCTATAATGGCACCTAACTCCAATATACAACATAGAACATGAACACTGAAGAGTATTATGAACGTTACTGGTTTTATTACATTTAAAATGGCCAAAATTATTACTTTATTTGTTGCTACATGGGTCCATAGACAAAATAATTAGCATAAAAGGCTAAAAGGAAAGTGAAGGGATCGAATTTTCATCCATAGCGTTCAAATCCGAGACTCAAAAAAAGACATTTTTATTATATTTGTCTAATTGATGAGCTTATCGCACTAGTTCAGGGTTTGTCTTTGTTCATGATGTGAGTCTGATCATATGGAGATTTTGCCGTCTCCCCCTTGCATACCGCTAAATCTGGGCCATAATCACACCCTAATTCACACACTCATAAATCTTCTCCCCCAGGCTCTGATGTCAGCTCTATCCTCTGAAACGCACACAGGGTTCAACATAAACTACTGCGGGAGGATATTTTTAACAATTCATTTCGATGCCTTCCCAGTGCCAAAGTTTGGGGCCTTTGAAGTCTAAGTGGAAGTGCAAGGGAGCGCTAGTTTAATTTCACTTCGGTATAAAGGCTGCCGAGGTCCACGAGGACTTTCAAAAGCATTCAGACAGCTATAAAATTAAGCCCTGCTAAAAACACAACATAATGAAAAAGTGGGGCGGGTGGGGGTCAGACAGGAAAAAGATCAGGGCTTTCTACATGCACAAGTTGAAAGAGAATATTTAGGGGAGGGCTAGCGTTTCAAAACATCTATCAGATCCGTTGCAGGACGTGCATTGGTGTGTTTACGGCGCCTGCGAGGATACAGAATAGCCTGGTACAGTTTGGGAAATGAAGAACAGATCCGCTGCAAAGAGCAATTTAGGGCAAACTGACAGGACATTTCGACTTCGGGGATATAAAATTCTGGCATGTCTTGCACTTCAATCGCTTTGAAACAATATCCAATCACCCTTCCTCTCTCGGCTCGGTCTCCGAGAAATGAAAGGTCAGGAGAGCGAGGTTTTGATATATAGGAAGGGCCCGAGACAGATGTACATAGAGATGAATGCAGAAACGACGGGAAAGTAAGGGAAGGAAGGGAACTGGAGGCCTCCGTGGATGGAGATCTGAGGAAGTTGTGTCTCGAAGCTCGATCCATTACCGGAACATTCAGAGAGATTTATAGGGGTGTTATCAATGCAGTGTCTCAAAATACAAACTGATTTACAGCTTAGGCGAAGCAATTAGTGAAGTTTGATTGCAGCGGCTTGTCCTTATTTATTGCAATCGAAACGTTAGAATAAAAACACCTTCAGAAGGAAGTTCGAGGTCTTTCTTCAGCCTCCAAATATACAAAAGCGAAAAGTGTCAGGTTTGGATTAAAGAGGGGTTTTATCTGTTCTAATATAAGCTGCAAATTGTGCTTCCTACTCACAGAATTAACCATCTACTAGGCCACATTATTAGACCTAAAAAAGAGCCAAGTTAAGGACTATTAACTGTTTGGATGTTTGGATCCAGACGTGCGGTGGTTAGCGTTAGCCTCACGTTAGCAGCTCTGTTCTGTCCTTCAGTGGTCTTTCAGAGGTTTACGCTCCAGCAGCATCAGGCTTCTTCATCTGTTTGTCTTCACGAATATTTTCAACTCGTGCATAAAGAAAATCTAGAGGAGGCAGTTGCAGGAAACACGGATGAACCCGAACCCTAAAATCAGCTGCACATAGCACCTCTAAGTTCAGGTGTTTCCCCTTTTTTAAATCTCATGACTCCTCAAAACTCTTTCCTGTGTAGAAAAGTTAAATGTTTATACGTTTTTTCCAATAAAAAATGCCGTGCCTTAAAATGTCTTGCACGCTGCAGCTCAGCACACCAGCTCACCTTCAACTCTGGAAAACTACTCCACATTAAATAACGGCATGTCATGATATCACGGTGATTCAGTCGATATGTTCGAACCGGAAAATGATTCTGAAGAGAAACAGTGATGCAGAAAGCTTGTAACGTACATCTAATATTGTGCTGGTCCCCCTTATGTGGTCCAAAATGCTCTGAAACATTGGACCAGAGGACCTCTCAGGGTGTCCTATTGGGTCTGGAACCACTGGATCCTTTGGCTACTCTGGCTTGTCCAGTGGGGCCTCTGTCAATCCAGCTTGTTCCACTGCATCCTGTTGATGCTTGATCAGAATGGACTGTAGGAAGTTTGGAGGTCAGGGAGTGTGGAGTTTATGGCTAATAAAAGAGGAAAATCAAAGATCCAGACTTCCTGAATTAATCTCTTAATTCGCTGTCATGTTTTTTCCTTTATTGTTTTCCTCTAGAAGTATAATCTTTTCCTCCTCTGACTAATTTGCTTGTCTTGCATTCTTTTCTTCTGCCATTTTTTACTATCTATAACCCAACTTTACGAGACAATAACCAGCATCACAAGCACAACAGTCTTTATAGAAACTGTAGAATTTCACTGCTGTAAAATCTGTGTATCTGCAGCAAATGCCTTGTTGTTTCTCCTTAAATAAGTAAAACCTTCAACTAGTGGGAAATTAAGCCTTAAGTGAGGAATCGTGAGATGTTTGTGCAGCCGACGAAGGAGCAGGTAGGAATGTTTTGTATGCACATGTTCGCTTTAATGTGTCATGTGGGTTTCAAGTACGTCACGTAGAAACACAACTTTATTTGTGTTTCATTCCAGCTATATCAGAAAACTCAGATATCCAAGCTGTAAATCTGCTGCCTTTTTCCTATAAACTACCTGTTACCTTCCTACTACAATTCATCCTGATGTTTTAGGATTCAAGCTGTAAGAGACATAGATTGACAAACCACACGATACAGAGAGAACACCGTCGCCGAAAATGTGCTGCATGGGCAATATCATCCATCATGGTTGTACAATTAAAGCGTTGCCAAATACAGGAGAGCAACGAGCGTCATCTGTGAGTGATCGAGGAGAGAGACTGAAACCTCCTCCTCCTCCTCCCATCGGTCTCCAGCACATTAATTGAGTTTGGATGGATTGGAGATCGATGGCGGGGAGGCCCCTCGATTGCTCAGCGGTATAGGAGGGATTAACATTTGAAATCAATTAGTTTTGTGTCTGCAAGCCCTTACCTCCGCGGGAAGGGAAAATCAATTAAGGAAATTAAAAGTTGAAGCAGCGACAAGAAAGTCATTTTCCGCGAGCTCCTCCGCTTTCATCTCGGCCGGACGCCGAGCGGCACCGGGGATCAGATGGTGCCTTCATCCCCGTCCCTTGAAAGAGGCCCTGTGGAGAGAGTCAGGGGAGACGGCTGACCTGTGAACTGCTGGCGTCTGAAGTGAGGGACTCCCAGCCTCACCTGGCTCACAGTGGAACGCACAGACTGAAATGAAATGAAGCCACGGCTACATTTCCAAACTGGCTGCACGAAGAAAGCTGGAAACCCACAACATCAGAAGTGCTTATTAATGTAGAACAAGTAAAACCCTCCACCTTTCTGCCTTTGCTATGCAAAAATATCACTTTATTCCATCCTGAATTTCACAAAAGGTCTTTTACATCAGCCTTCGAGCTTTGAAGGCTCTCGAGTCCCCTCACGTAGCACTGAAATCTATATGCTTTTAATCTCACATGGCTTTCATATGGGAGTGTGCTTGTTGTCAAAAATCACTACTGCAGCTCCTATTAGCCGAGGAGAGGCAGACGCACGGCGATAAAGGTGCAGATAAATGGAGGGTACAGAGATAGAGAGGTTAGAGGTAAGGAGACAGAGTGTCTCTTTGAAGATGACAGTGCTCTGCCTGGAAACAGACCACACAGCTCAGCCAGTCGATGGCCTTCGTCCTCCCTCACGGCGGGGAATCATCACGGGGGTCGGAGGTCGGCCGGGGGCTGGAAAAGAAACAGGAGTGGATGTGCAGGGTTGAGGTGAAAGATCGTGTAGGTTGCTGTACGGTTGAGCAACATGTTGAGAGGTGCAGCTCTTTAAAATTCTTGTTTTTCATTATAACTAGGAAAGAGATTGACTCTTCCCACAAGATCTGCTCTAATAACTAATTCCTAGAAAGCAATCCCTAGAATACTTACAGCACATGTAGCTGCTTTGTTGTTGTCTAATGCTTTGCCGGTACGGTGCTGTGTGTCAGTCCACAAGATCTGTGGGCTGAGCTCATAATAGGTCTACGCATTAATATCAGTAGGACCATTTTATTCTTCCATTACCAGCCTTACTGTGAGCACAGTTCTAAAGCCAAAACTAACAAAACAGCAGACAAACACTGTCCAGCTTCAGTAGAGCTGCACAGTTCATATGAGGTTTGTTCAATAAGCCGTGTAGTATTTATAGAAGCAGAGAACGAAAAGCAAATACTTGTCCCAGCATTTTATTTTATATTTCTTTGATATTCTGCGATCCTTATTTCTATGCTGTCGCCGCAGACAATTGAAACCTGAGAATAAAAACACCTTCAGAAGGAAGTTTGAGGTCCTTCTTCAGCCTCCAAACATACAAGAGCAAAAGTGTAAGATACAGATTAAAGAGGGTTTTTATCTGTTCTAAAATAAGCTGCAAATTGTGTTTCCTACTCTCAGAATTAACCATCAATCAGACATTATTAAACCTAAAAGAGAGTCACTTTAACGACTATTAACTGCTTGGACGTTTGGATCCAGACGTGCCATGGTTAGCGTTAGCCTCACGTTAGCAGGGGGTTTACGCTCCAGCAGCGTCAGGCTTCTTCATCTGTTTGCTTTCACAAATATTTTCGAGTAGCGCATAGAGAAAATCCTGAGTGGAGGGTTCGGGTTAGTGACACGTTGTCAAAACATAAACAACTGTAGTTTCAGTTGATGTTTGCAGTGATTCTGGTGACACTACAGTACAGTAGAGTGAAGTTATTGAATATATGTGTGGTGTTTCTCTTCGCTGTTGCAGCAGTTTTGAAATTTGCAGACGGTCCCTGGACACTCATCACACATCCAGCTGCTCATAGACACCAGTGTTATTTATGCAGCCTGAAAGACAGCTACTGTTGATAAAGCTGGGCTTGTAGCACATTGTCTACCTGACAACGATGGAAAGAGGTATCGTTTATGATTTGACAATGTGTCACTGATGAGTTATTGATGCTGGAAGTCTGAATCTGTGAATATCTTTCCAACTTTAACAAACTCTCAGTCGGTAGTGTGCAGCAGTGGCAGAGCTCCTTCTGGTCTGACGGGTTGGTTTCACTTTGTACCTCACCGGAAAATTAAGTCGTTATAACGAGAAAACGATTTTGTTTTCTCCAGAAAACAACATAATTTTGTCGTTATAAGGAGAAAACGGAGCGAAAAAATGAAGTTGGACCACGGCCGCTTAGGGCTTCCGTATCTGAGAGCCAAGACAGGGATGTGAATTTAAACACAAAGTGCGCCCACTAGGCTCGAAGGGTTAAATAATAAAAACATATGAGGGATTTGGAGGAGGAAGAAGCTTCCATATAAAAACCTTGCAATAATGTAATAAAATGAAAAAGAAGGTAGCAGCTTTTTTCCTTTTTTTTGCAAAATTGCTCACCAATTTGGGTGGAGTCGAGAACAATTAGGAACTGACAAATGGTTCCCCTAACAGCAATTAGCGATCACTTTCACTCAGTGTCTGGTAACATTTACAGGAGTGATGGAGACCGACGTCCTGAAGGCACAAACTTCTCCTCAATGCCACTGTTTTTTTTGTATGTTATGCTTATTATATCACGGGTCTGATTGTAATTACTCTGCATCACAGTGTGCTTTTAATGCCACCACTTCAAGAGCTGCTCACTGAAGTTATAGAAGAACACACACACACACACACACACACACACACACACACTCAGCGGATAAAGGAGCTCTTATGTCAGCGAGACAGAAAGAGAGAGAGAGAGAGAGAGAGAGAGAGAGGGGCAGGAAAAAGCGCCTCCACTCTGTCTCCCTACAAAAGAAGCAAACAGGCTTTGATATCGGTGGAGAGAAGTTCCCTCGGAGCGCCGTTGGAAGTAATCTATTCTCTACTTATAAAGACACAGAGCCATTTCCCTGCCCCGCGCTCGTCCCGCAGTGAAGGGCCTTTCCGAAAGAAGCGAACGGAGGCGAGCAGAGGAGCGTGATGGAATGAAAAGAGGGGCACGGGGTAAAAGGATACGAAGGGGGAGAAAAAGGGGGGAGCTGGGAAAGAGGAGATGGGAGGAGAGAGGGAGAGAGAATGGAGACAGGAGGGGAGAAAAATCATCTTATCCCAAAGTATCTGCACCTGAGAGCAATTTGTCCCCAATTTTGGGAGCTTAATCACACTATTGAAGTGTGTCCGCACAAAAACTGACGCGCACACACACACACACACACACACACACACACACACACAGCCGCAGTGTTTGCAGGGTCTGGAGGGAGTTAGACACGCGGATGATGTCTTCTGGGAAAGCTGCAGGGGTATTTGAAGAGATACCCAGCTCTCCAGCGCTCGGCACGCCAGACGGTGGGGGCCTCTCATTTCTAGTAGTGCTGTGTGTGTGTGTGTGTGTGTGTGTGTGACCCTTTTCCTTAATACTCCACAGACTCTCTTTTATGGCATTAAGCTTTTTCCTCCTTTCTCTCGTTCTTTTTTTTTCACGTGAGGCAGCCTGGGTGGAGCTCTTCTTCTGGACGAGGGGAAAGAAAGAAAGAAAGAAAGAAGCAGCACCCTCGCCTCACTTCTCTCCATCTTTCTTATCTGTGTGTCGGAAACAAGGCATTAGCCTCTGGATTGCAGCCAGCGCTGGTTCTTTATGATTGGGCTATAATAAAAACTGCCCCGAGATCAGATGAGATGATGGAATCGGCATTTGGGATGGAGGAGGAGGAGGCACTTTGAGGGTGAGGAGCAGGAGAAGGAGGGAGTTCTTGCGGTAAGGAAAGTTTGCTTAAAGCGCTGAGCTGTTATTGCAACGGGTGGCTCAGGAATGCGACCGCTGACGACTCCGACCGAAGAGCGAGGGGCAGAGAGGGGAAAAGAGAGAGGGAGAGGCTGGTAAACCAGAGTACGACCGGGCTAACCACATTATGTCATCAGAGCTCTATGATCTGCTAATAACCAAATCGTATTAAAGAAAAACACTCTGGTTTCAATTAGAGTCCACAAACGTTCGGATGGAGGCTCCATATCTGGGAATGTGGACATGAAAAGTCAGGAGGAGGCTAACGCTAAATCCAGAAAGGATGACAAACGTCGGCACGTCTTAATTGGAACTCATGTGCCAGTGAATGCAATCCAGTCTTCTTAAATTGGCAAAAAAAAATGTTGAGGAAAACACAGGATTCTGGTGAAGAGATGAAAATGAGCCTTGGAAGTCGTGTTCATTTAATGGGACATGAACCCGTCTCACAAGGATGAGCTGGGTTTGTTCACATGAGCCCAGCCGGCAATGAGTTTAGATTCAACTTTTAAGACATACCTGGAAGCGACTGAAGTATCTGCTCTGTTTTCATGACCAGCTTTCAGTTTTATTCCTCCATCCTAACAGCCTCAAGTTGAGCAGACTCTAAGGATGCGACCCTAAACTGGCCACAGCCAATACATTTTAGAATCGTTGTTAAATCAGGATCAGATCAGACGTCATTGTAGTTTGAGAAACATCCCAACAGCTGATCGATCACCTGAACGATTCACAATCTGGACAGTCAAAAATTCTTGTCAGCTGTCTCCAGTTTGAGCAGCTCCCTCACGGCTGCTGCCATAAGACACTTTATTAAGTTTAGCGACCATCTTTTAATATTATTGCAGTAAAACTAGAGTCCTGAGAGCTGAACTTCGCTGCAGATCGATTGAAACATCTTCTTATACTCCACTCACAATGAAGCCGAACTCCTGTTTGAATGAACTTTATTGGAAGTTGCCTGGACGACTAGGGGACGCTTGTGCTTACCACTTGATTGATATGCTGCTCCTGATTATGAAGTGTAGTTTGGGTTGAGACGAAGTACAAGATTAGTGAAATCCCATAGCGCCCAACAGATGAAGCACCTGGTGATTTATTGAGCTACAGTATAGTAATAAAACTGACTTGAATGGTCCATAAAATGTCTGAAAACAGGTAAAACACCGGGTAACCTGTCTGTGTCGTGAGATGAAATGATTCCCTCGGTGTCCACACTGGAGGGAAATAAAGAGGTGGTTCACGTGTATAAATACCCGGGTGTCTTGATTGATGACCCATGTGGAGAAACCTGAGAAGAAGCTGAGGCTAAAATTGGGTTTTTATTTTCGAAACAAGTGTTTGGAGATCTTTTGTACACTGTTTGCCATGCTTCTCTGAGGTTTATTAGGAATTATAAAGTACTGACACAACACTGTGAGTTGAACTCCCAGGTGGAACGGCCTGATCGAGCCACCCGAAGGATCCAACATTGGTCATATTCATATATAAGGCAATACTTGGACTACTGCCCACCTACATTTGTACCTCAGCTGCACAGACAAGTGATCATCTGTTGCTTTCTGTTCCATACTCAATTGAGCAAAACGGCTTTCGTTCCCTCTGAGCCTTTTGCATGGAATACATTACAGAAAGACTGGAAACTAACCGAGTTAATCTCACTGAGCGCTTTTAAATCCAAACCGAGAGCTCATGAGGCCGACTCCACAACATGCCCTCGTTTTTCATGATTTTCTCGTAAAGTTAATCTTTCTTTATTTGTCTTTTGCTTCTGGTTTAACTGGGCAATTTTCTAACTTTGTTTTGTATTCACTGCTGCCTATCCTAGTCCCAGGACTCCCTTGAAAAAGAGGTTCTTTATCGCAGTGGGATTTCTCCTAGTTAAAGGTTAAAGGTTAATAAATGAAAATAAATTAATTAATAAATTAAAGCAGATGAAAAGAGTATGAAATTGTGCAGATGCCTTAAGAAACCCGAAAATTGATTATTCCATTGAGGACACTATGACAAATACCAACTGGATCGAATCAGTTTTTTACAGTCTTCCTTAATCTTGCATTAAAATTAATTCTTGCATCAATTTAACAGCTTTAACCAGACTAAATCGAAATTACTACCTCTAAAACTTCGCAGCCATCCGATGCCGACTCTTGCATGTTCCTTCTTGGGTTTGTGTCTCCTGTCAGCTGCAATGTTGATTAACTTATCGAACTACTTAACTCCTCAAGGGCTTCGACTTTCTGTAGATCACAAACTAGAGAGGTCACAGCATCCCGACTCCTCTTCTGCTATTTTGACCGGTAACTTCACATCAGATGTGTAAAACTTCGAACCTCAGCGTCTCAGAATTCCAGCACCTCCTAATTCTGTTGTTGCGATTCATCAGATCATCGGTTGTGTTTGTAGAAGGTAAAGCCTCAGACGCCTCAGAGAGAGGGCCGACTGCAAAACACTAAAACACTGAATCCAATTAATGTTGCATTGCTGCTTGGAAAGAGCCTGAAAAGAAAAGATACTGTGGTCCCACCTCCCTTGAGACATGCCAGTGTTGATCATTTGATTAGGTACTTTTAATTAGTGGCCGACACAGCCAGAAAGCTTCCCGAGACAAATCGCTTGGAGCAGCTCGAAACCGAGGGCGGAAGGGAGGGAACTGGGCGGCGCTAAGCCATCCATCACCCTGTCTGGAAAGGTCTCTAATTAGCAGGGGCCAATCAACAGAGGCAATCCATCAGCCTTCACGTCGGCCTCGGCCAATCGCAGGGCTCCATTAGTCACCGTCTGAGGCTGCCCAAGCCAATGGCGCGACTGCATGATGGAGGGAGGCGAGGGCTGGCTGCCAGGGATGCGGGGGTTTTAGAGGACGAGGGGTGGAATGGGCCGTGACAGCTTTATTCATCTGACGCTTAAACGGCCTCCGAGGAGAGGCAGAGAAATGTCAACGTGGAGAGGACGATTACGAGAGATATCGATCCCCTTTTCTTCCCCGAAAAGAAAACACTCCTCCTCCTCCTCCTCGACAGTCCCCGAGGTCTGCTCCTGTACATGCTGCGAGATAGGTGCAGAAAAGAGGGAGCAAGGAAGGGAGGGGATGGAGGGAGGATGCTCTGAACCTCTCATTTATTCTCCTCTCTCGCTCCTGCTGGCTCTGGCTTTTTATGCTGGCGGTGCATCT
Source organism: Dascyllus trimaculatus (assembly GCA_024666655.1). Taxonomy (NCBI): domain Eukaryota; kingdom Metazoa; phylum Chordata; class Actinopteri; family Pomacentridae; genus Dascyllus; species Dascyllus trimaculatus. The sequence continues at coordinate 33,372,076 of CM045453.1, forward strand.
GCTTTACAGCAATACAGATAATGCTTACCCAAGGCCCTTCCCTCGCTTTGGACGGCCGGAACAACCGTGGCGAGCAGACGAGGGCTGAAATGACAGAACAGGGCTGGAAAAATGAGCTCAAATGGTTAAAACAATAGTAAGAAATGAGCGGCGCAAAACACTTGTGACACGGCAGACTTGTCTGCGGAGTTTAATGAAGCCAAAAGCCATTAGGATTATATTTTGTTAATGGTAATTGCGCGCTCATATTGCTTTTTAAGTGTTTCTTTCCGTTCATTAAAAAGCCAGGCAGGCTTAGAGGAACAAAGCGGTAAAGAGGGAATGACAGCTCCAGACATGCAGAGTCAGTCGCGGCCCACATCTGAAACTCACACCGGCTTCAGAGCCAAGTGTCCTCTGAACACTGAAACTCTGGTCATTGGCTCTGAACAGTTCATGATAGTTGTCACCCTGTACCCTGTTTGTTTCTTAATGCTTGTGTGGTGCTATAAGCATATATACTTGTATTACAGATGTTTTAGTCACTCCTTCTCTGTAATTTAAGAGGTTAAAGTAAACTTTTTAAACCGCTAGTTGTGCTGAAACTTTTGGATTCTGATCCTGAAGTGAAAAAAAATCCTTCAAACTTGACTTTAAAAGCGAATAACTAAAAGCACAGCCTTGGAACAAAGTAAGTATGTGAGGGGGAAAACAATCTGATATTGGTGTTAATTCAATATTTAATTTAGTTGTATTCATATTTCACAACATAAGTCACATTTCACATTGTAAGCTGAGGACTGGGAGGAAAAAAAAACTCTTTAATGATGATGAAACCTCCAGGAGAACCAGGCTCAGGAAGGACGGTCAACCACCTCGACTGGTCGGGGTGAAGGCAAAGGGGAGAGAAGAAATGATGGCATAGAGCAGTGGTTCTCAACTGGTGGGTCGGGACGCAAAAGTGGGTCGCGAAGCCATTTTTAGAGGGTCGCAGAAGCATGTCCCCCCAAAAAGTAGTGGTATAAAGTCTTTTATTTTAAAGGAAGTGCTTCTTATGACACAGTTTGCTTTCAACAGCAGGATATTTAGTGGCGGTGACACCAGTAGTTGCCCACTATTAAACTCTAGATTTGGTTCTGGAGAAATTATGCTAAAATAGTGCCAAAATTAACCAAACAGTGCTCAGACTCTGCCAAAATTGACCAAAATAGACCCAAAAACTTAGTAAAAACGTCCAAATATACCAAAATCAGCAAAAAATAAGCCAAAATTTTCCTGTGTTGTATCAAAATGCGTTGAGACTCCACCCAAATAAAGCTTAATTTGTTAACAGGAACAGCAAACTTCAACGATTTGGGTCGCGACTTATATTAATAGAGACATAGTGGGTCCTGAGGCTGGACCAGCTGAGAACCACTGGCATAGAGAAACAGACAAGCAACGCATGAGAGACCAATTAATAGCGAAGATCAGAAACATGCAGAGATACCTGCATGGAGGACAAAATGGCGAAGAGAAGACATTACGCTAATGACATGCAGTGGTGGCATATAAATAAAGAGAAAGGTCATAGAGAAGAGGCGCTCAGGCCTACAGCAGCATAACTAGGAAAAGTTTTAAGCCGTAACACAAAAGTAGAGTTTGACTCTAGGAGTCTGACAGCTGAACGATCTGCTTCCTTGGTTGTTAAAGTCTTTTGGAGACTCTAACAACCACAAGTTAGCCTGCAGTCTGACACTGAAGTGTTCTTTGAAATGTGGAAATATGAAGGCTTTAAGAAAAGAAGTTCACGAGTAAACATGTGTTTTTCTTCATTACACAAACCTACATTATTTACTTTAATTGTGCCTTTACACAGTTTACACAACACTTCTTCTGGCTACCGATCGGAAGGTCAGAGGATCGACCCCCCACAGCGGCCACTGTTGGGCCCTTGAGCAAGGTCCTTAACCCCTGACTGCTCCTAGTATGTATAGTTCAGGTTAACTATGAATAGGATGGGTCAAATGCAGAGAAGGAATTTCCCCAAGGGATTTAATAAAGGATAAATTATTGCTATTATTATTATTATTTTTATGACATATTATATGTTTCTTTTATTACACACGTGGCTTGTTTACAGCCTGTCTGATCATCTGAACGTTCATTTGTCTTTGCCTGTGGGCTAAATTATAGCGAGGCTGCTGTGTTTCCAGACCTCAGCAGTTACTTAACAGATGAAATAAACTATGAGGAAAAAAAGATCCGGGTTTTAGGAAACCACAATAATCCTGCGACTCGTTTGAAAACACAAACACTGCTTTGAGACTGTGCACGGTACAAGTGCACCTAATTTTCCTGACACCCGTTTACACTGGAACCTATGTCACGCACATTATCATGGTCCCAACATGTGCGAGCACACACATGGTTGCTTCTTTGTACCCTATTTTCAGCCACTTTCCTCTCCTTCACTTTCCCCCCGCGCTCCACCCACACACATGCTCCAGACGCTGCGCTGTGGGTGAACCTGGGCGGTGTTTCCTGATGTCATTAAGTGCGGGTTCTCCAGGGCCACATTGCCACATTTCACTCTACTACGACTGCTGCTCAGGCCAAGTCCAGTAATCACTACTTACCAGCCACTCGGAGCCACAAGCACGCCAGCACAGAAAGGCTCCAGCACCGGCAACTCGCTGGGCAGACTCTCTCAGCCGGCGTCAATCAAGTCCACTCAGAAACGAGCCTGATACCGAGAGCTCCCTCCGAGCCCAAACACATTACATGAAGAGAAGAACGTCAGCTCGTTTACATGAACTGGCAGCGCTGACGAACAGCTGTCTGCTTGCCAGCGCTGAGTTCTCGAGATTTTGCGAGCCAAGACAATTTGAAGCCGACATTTTGAAAAGGAATTGTCCCCTCGCTAAAATGGTGGACAGCTAAAACCACAGAGCCCAACAACGGCCCGCTGGGTTTCCTCATGGGCCTGCTGCTTTACTCATTTCTTCCCCCTGCAGCTGTTGTTGGAGCTGACCCCTCACCTAGCCCATCCAGCTGGTCTGAAGCAGGCTACTGGTTAAAAAAGCCAACAGGAAATGACCACACAGACAGGAGATATATAACATTTCTAAGAGGTCGGCGAGAAAGGAAAGGGCAAAAGAAGAAACAAGGGGTCAAACAGCCCGATTACTTAACGAGGAGCTGTTTGTTTTTGTTGTATTAATTGCACTTCAATCTGCAGGAAACGTATGTAGTGTTTCTGAGCGCTCTCCAGAAGCAGTGTTCTTGTGGTTATCAGCGTCTGGCAAGAACAATGGAGGATGTGTAATTATACTGTACATATGTGGAGGGATGTTGGAATGTAAATTGGTGTGTCTGGCTCTGAAAACCAGAGCTAACACGTCACAGCAGAGTCACAGCTCAGCCAACACATATCAGTTAATTTAGTTTGACTTGATATTCTGGGACCTACTCTTATTTGCTTTCCTGCAAAGATTTAGACGAGAAGATTGACTGCGCTCTGATTCCTGCCAGTTACCTGAAGCTACAGGCAGCAGGAGGCTAGCTTAGCTTACCTAGCCAGGCTGACCCTGTTTAAAGGTGTCTAAAAGGAAGCAAAATCCAGCTGAAAGCACCAGATATGTTTAAATGATGGTATATGCATTGTGTTATCTTTGAATACAGTCAGGCAAAAAGGAAAAACTAACTTTGTAACAGGAAGAAACCTCCGGCAGAACCAGGCTCAGGGAGGGTGGACGTCTACCTCAACCAATCGGGGCGAGGGCAACGAATATGAAAGTAGTATCGATCTCCCATCGGAAAAATGAACACTATATGGTATCTATTTTCATTCATTTTATGGTGTGTATGACCCAATACACTTCCTCATGGACTGCTAGCATAGACTATATACGAAAATAAACAAACATCTCCTCAGCCTCTTGCTAATTAGCGGCTAATCCAAGAACAAGCAAAGAGGTGAAGAGTTAGTGTAAATAAGTCTGGGTGACCACTGATGTCACTTGCAATGAAAATGGCCTTAATTATGCATAACTTTAGGCCTTAATGCAATTTAAACAGGTGATTTACACAAAAATCCACCCTGTGTATAGCTGACATGAACCAAGAAATAAGCTACAGAGACCAAAACAGTTCTTCATTCCAGGCTGTAAACACGTTTATTTCTGCTCTAAAGTTGGACATTTTAACATGTTTTCACGTCTGTAGGCTGCCTCAAGTGTACATTTAAGGAACTGCAGTGTTCTGGCTTCAGTTTTCAGGCCCAATGGTTGCTGTTGTTTGTTCTGTGGCACATTTATGGTGCAGCAGGAGCGAGGGGGCACATTAAATCTAGCATCTCAGCTACCTCAATATGCTAACTGGCTAAAATGTGAACAATCTTTCTCCTGAAACTGAAAACTCCATGTTTAAGTGATGCTAAGAGCTGGTAGCTGGACTTTGTTACTGTTGGACAGAGCTAGGATTTTTCCACTTTCCAGTTTGGATGCTTCCTTTTTCCTTTAAAAGATAACTTGCTGCTGTTTCGGCCAAGAAACTGCAGAACCCTTCGAAATCTAACTGCAAAAAATCTGCAAATGCTAAGTTTCTTCGTTGCTTTTTTCTCCCCAGACATGGCTGCTTCAGCCAGACAGGTCGGGCTCGGGTATTAATTTCATACCTGAAAAAGGAAACCAGCTAAAGCCGTCTTCAAAACACATCAAAACACTTTCTGCTTCTCGACAGACGCAACTCCAATCAGAGTTGCCAGCAGCAACACTTGCATGGGAGGAGGACGAAAAGGAAAGAGAGAAAGGAAAAGGGAGAACAAGCCGTCATCTCAGGTTTATTGCCTCGGAGCGAGTGGGATCGAAATACGAGATACTGGCCGAGTGTCACCGCCAAAGTTTATACACTGGCTGGTTTTTGAAGACAAAGAAAAGAGACAGGGGAGTAATTTAATTTCATCTGCACTAAAAGGCAGAGTGCTGGCACTGGTCAGTGATTCGCCTCGTTAGCTCCCTGCCTCTCTCACGCCAGCCGCCGCATATTTCACTTGTGAGTAATGCGGATCCTTCCCTTCCTCCTCCTCCTCCTCCTCCTCCTCATCGTCCTCCTTTCCTTCTTTGTTCCACCCTTTACTTATCTGTTCATCCCTCAAATTGCCCTCCTACGGTACGATTTATTCCAAGTGCAGATAAAGATCTCAGAGCTGCTGCAGAGAGTTTTCGAGTGGGATCCCGACATACGTGTGTGTGTGTTCACATGGGTGTGTGTGATGCAGTTCAATGGGTTATTGTAGCAGCTCCAGGAAGTGTAAAGGGATCAGCGACATTAAATGGCCAACAGGGTCAACTATCAGATTCCCTGAAGACAAGTCCGGGCAATTAGAGAAACAAGACACACACACACACACATGCATGACTTACTTATACAGTGTGTGCATTACACTTGTATCTGATAAAAAAAAAAAAGCAAGCAAAACCAGATGCACACACACACATGCACTCCCCAACCCTCGGCAACACACTAACCACCGCACACATACTTTTACGCCACACTCACACACACACACACTTCTCACTTCATCACCCTGCGGGCTTGTTAAAAGGCAGTTTGCAGCGTGCAGTAAAGCAGGGCTACGAGTTGCTGCGGCGAGTCAGGTAACAAATTGGCAGGGCTGTTTTCCTTTGCTGCTGATTGTGGGAGTGGGTGTTTTCGCCGCCGCCGAGTCACCCTGTCGGAGGCCCGGGTCTGCAGCGGAGCGTGAACAAAAGAGGGAAATGATGGAAACACTATTCATGTCTTCCCTCTCTTTGCCTGGGTTTTGTGCTCCTCTCTCTTTTCTCATCACTCCTCTGGCTGCCTCTCGATCCGTCTGAGTTTGTCTCACTCTGTTTCAGCCTGAGGGCCACCAGCCACATTATTAATCTATCACACCCCCCCCTCCTTCACTCATTTGCGCTGTCATCCTGCTTCCTCTGAAATGCTTTTTTCTTTTTCCTCCGACTCACTTTGTTGCTGTATTTAATTTCAAAGTTCAGAGTTTTAATTCAGTTTTGAGAGGAGATGCAAGAGAGTCACGTATGCAGAAATTCAGATAACACCAAGTACAACGAATGTACTTGCTTTAGCTATTCCAAAGTATTATTAAAATGAAACCTGTTTTATTACCTTTTCTTTCACATGTGGGGCAAAACAACAAGCTGTGAATACAACACTGACATATTAACCTTGTACAAACTGGTGTCAAGTCAAGTCACAGGTATTTAGTTGAGCCAAAGTGCCTTCAAATAGAGAGTAAGGACGACAGATTGAATACGAATATGAAGGTTAAGACAGTAAATACAGTAATATTTACTACAAAAATTCACCTGAGTCATTTTAAAATTACGATTATATAAATACAAATTTATATTGTCAAGATTGACCGGGCTAATTTACAACATATTGTTTATAATACACATTAACCTGGCTAACCAGGCACAGGGAGGTCAGCCATCTGCCCTAACCGCCCCGGGTGAGGGTGAAGTGGAGGAAGAAAACCATAGCAGAAGAAAAACAGACAACCATCAAGGCGTTATTAAGCAATTATTTAGCATTAGGTAATATTAGCTCTGCTTTGCTTGTCGCAAACTTCTGGGGGAAATATTTAGCTGCTAGCTAAATACTAACTTCGCTGTTTGGCTCTGGGAAGACAACATAAAGTAGGTTTCTCAAGGATTTTTGAGTACATTTGTGAGTTATACAACTAAAAAAATTATACACTGTACCAAATGAGTAATTTCTAATGCTAATTTTATAAATGAAGGGTAATACCCTACAAGAGATTCCCTATTACTCAGTATATTGGTGACCATGGAGAGAAAACTTAAGCAGAACCAGGCTCAGGCTGGTCAGCCATCTGCCCTAACCACTCGGGGTGAGGGTGTTGTGAAGGAAGAAAACCATAGCAGAGAAAGACAAACAACAATCAAGGCATTGTTAAGCAATTAGAATATTTTTTACCAATGAATACAAGACTAATATTAGCTCTGCTTTGCTCGCTGCAAAAGTCTGAGAGAAATATCTGGCTGCTAGCTAAATGCTAACTTTGTCTGCTGTTTAGTTCTGGCCACACAGCATAAAGTAGGTTTCTCAAGGAGTACATTTGTGACTTATACAACTAAAAAAATATATACACTGCACCAACTGACTTATTTCTAACACTAATTCAAAAATGAAGGGTAATTCCCTATTAGTATGCTGGTGACAAGGGAGAGAAACCTTCAGCAGAACCAGGCTCTGGGAGGGCAGCCATCTGCCTGAACCGCCCTGAGAGAGGTTGACACGGAGGAAGAAAACAATAACGGAGAAAAACAGACAACAAACAAGGCATTATTAAGCAATTAGAATAGAATCACATTAGCATTGGGTTGTATTTCTGCCTTGCTGATGAATACAAAACTAATATTAGCTCTGCTTTGCTCACTGCAATATTTGGCTGCTACCTGAATGCTAACTTTGTCTGCTGTTTGGTTCTGGGCAGACAGCAAGAAGGAGCTTTGTCAAGGATTTTTGAGCAAATTTGTGAGTTATACACCAAATAAAAAGCTGAATGAATATTAAAAGCCCCACGATGAACACAGAAATAGCTAAATTTAGGTAATTCTCTTTTGGTTAATCAAACCCCTTCCTTGATATAACTTTCAAATTAAATGCACTACAATTTTGCTCACAGTGACTCTGCTGACAATAAATGGTTAGCTAGTTGTAACTACATAATTAGCTAGCTAACTAGCTAGGTCTGAGTTTAGCCAAATTATCAAACTACATTTAATAAAAGAAAGAAAACTGAAATGAGTGATCCAGAAATGTTTTAAGATCTCTAATTGTACTGAAAAAAGGGGAAAAAGTAAGTTTAGGAGAACAAATATACTGTTTACCATTGGAAGTTTGAGCTATGCTGCCATGTTCCACAACGAGAACCAAATTTCAACTAATTAAAAAGGGCAAAACTGTGAAAACAAGACAAAAAAGGATTGAAACTGTAATGAACTGACATCTTAAGTTTACCTTGATTTGGAAATATTAGAATAATCATGTCAAAGTGTACTCACTAAAAGCACATTTTTTAAATTTCAACTTTTAACTGTGGTAGTCTTACTACTCTTTAGCTGTGAATCACTTTGTTACACAGTCTCATAGAATTTTTTATTACCTTTTCTTCCATTTTCCGAAGAAAAAAATAACAATGAGGCAAAAATACATGATCTACATTTTATTTGGTTGTTTTTTTATTAGGGGAAATTACCATGTCGAGTTTTTAATGCTGAATAAAATATGCTTTTTCAGACATCCAGTAACCATTTAAAATAAACACGCTCCCATTTACAGACACATAAATGTACTTTAAACGAGGAGAGCTGAAATACGTGCCTTCAGATCATCCATATGGTGCAGCCATTTCAGTCTGGCCTGGAGCGAAGCCTTTCCACAGAACCTTTAAAAATGACGACAAGAGCGTAAAGTATTTACTGTATTGTTTCATCGATAAAACAACTCTTCAAAACTTGAGGACGGACGTGAGGATGAAACAGATTCTATTCCGCTCGCTTGTTACGACTCTGTAAAGCAGCGTCCCACAACAAAAGCCTCCCAATAAGGCTGGGTAATTCTGCCGTAAAAACCTTAAATGGGCTGCAGAGAGGAAACCAGAGAAGAAAGAGCTGAAATGTTAAGACTCCACCACGGCACTATTTCCTGATGGGCAATCACAGGCTGCTCGTCCAGGCTTCGTGTGTGTGTGTGACTGCAGGCCAACCCCCAAAACACCTATATGATTACAGCCTGGCCGTACTCTCATAACGACTGCGCGTCCAGACAGGGCTGATGACCGGCCCTCTGGACGGACGCAGGGCCGAGCTGATTGGATGCAGCGCCGACAGATGGACGAACAGACAGCGAGGTGCAGACAGGAGACGATCCTGAGTCCAATTATGCAAGCCTCTCCCTCCCTTGTCTTCCTCTTTGTCTCTCTCTTTTTTTCCTTCCCTCTCGGTTCACGCTCCCCGCCAGACTTTCCCTCTGTCCATCTCTGCAATCCATCATCGTGAGTAGCATCATCGCAGCGGCTGATATTAATGCAGTCCACATCCGTCGGCGCTCTCACACACACACACACAGATGACATGCTGTAGTGACAGCCCATAATTCTGTGCGCTCTGACCCTGACAGGGTGAAACATAAAACACTCTATTTAAAGGGCATCAGTGGGTTTTATAGCAATACATGTCAGCCTATGCTCCTATATGAGGCATCCCCACAAACACATACCGTCGTGTTTTTACGATGTGTTTTGGGACACAAATACAAGCCCGTGGTTACCTCCTGGTATCTGAAATGCTGCTTTTCTTACAATGTGTGGGGCAAGGACGTCTGTTTAGTGAAGCAGATGGTGATGGAGTGAGCAAGAAGTATTTGGGAATCTTGCATGGAGGAGTTTATACTTTATGTCTCTCCAAATTGGAGCCCTTGGCAGCTCCCGGTCTTGCTCATACATACATGGCAGCAGATCAATCTCCCCCCGTCTCTTTTCAGACGCTGCCTATCTCCGCCATTAGGTATTGAAATCCACAACTTTCGTTCCGAGTTGCATGTGTCGCCGCGCATGAACTCTCTTGCGCGCGTACATATGTGTCAAGTTCAGAGCGACAGGGGTGGAAGCGTACAAAACAAAACAAAAAGGAAAATGAGAGCACAGAGAAGCCTGGTGCACTGAGGAGTCACTTCATGTCTTTCCAAACTGGAGCACTTGACTCCAGATCGTTGGCTTATTTCTCATGCCACCCGGCTGCCAATTCAGATTATTATCCGACTGTACTTGGAAAGTGAGCGCCGTTGGTTTCCCTCTGCCAGTCTGCTCTTACTGGGACATGACGGAGTGCTTCAGGATGCGGGGCGACGCATTGTGTGGCTCAGATTGTCCTTCCTCTGTGCAATCAAGAAGGTCTGATTTGGGGAGAAGGCATATTTCCGGATCCAATCATTAACAATTGCCCACACTTTCATGACTAACTGTATTATTTGGGTTTTTACGTCCACTTTCACTCCGGCTTAATGGCATTGAGTTTTTGGCTTTCCAGTCGTGCCCATTAATGTGTGCGTACGAACACAATTACACACACACTGAGCTTCCTGCAGCACTATTGTCTGGCTTGATCTTGACATTTCCTGCATGTTTTTTTTTTCTGTAACTGCTCGCGTCTCGCGTTAATGCAGTCTGGTGTCCAGTAGGAAGGCACAAAGGAGCACACAGTGTGAGGGCTGAGGCCTGTCCAAACAACTGGTGCAAAGATTAACTACCTCTGAGACCTGTTCTCGTTTTAACAAGAGCGAGGTTGCTAACAATGGGTTGTAGGCGGAAATCTTAACATGACGAATAAAGCAGGCGGGTTGGCTCGTGCGTGCAAAGGACATTTACCATTTTTAAGCATTTTGCAGGGTAACTTCTTGGCAGCCCTGGGATCTGTTTTAGTATCAGAGGGAAATATATATTCTTGTTAACTCAGGCATCTTATTTTTGTTGTTGGAGCAACTAAACGTCAGAAATATTAATGGGCAAATCTACATTTTAACACTGAAGTGTGCAGACATTTGTCCAAGGGCCCACTTTATGAGGTGGATGTAGTTCAGTATTACCAAAAGAACATCTGCATTTTGCTCTAACAACAGATGCTGCTTGTAGGCAAACATGAGCCACTTCAATCTGGGCATTGTGAATATTTTTGCAGTTATGTATGTGGATTCAGGACAGAATAAATCAAACCAAGACAAAAAGTCGATGGGAGACATGAGGGAAACATGCAACAAGACCAACAAAGGAAAGTATCTGCAGCCCCAAGATGTTTGTAAAATATGTATCTGCAAAACTGTAACAGACAATGAATTTTAATAGCATTGTTTAGGCCACAGAGCCAAGTGAATTTCATTTTTCATCTTGTTACAGTTACACCTGTCAAGAGGTGGGATATAATAAGACGCACATGAGCGGTTCTTTCTTGAAGTTGGTGTATTGGAAGCAGGAGATACACACAAGCAGAGGGATCTGGACAGCTTTGACGAGGACCAAATTCTGATTTGCAAGACAACTGGTCAGATCTTCTCCAAGTGTGCAGTGGTTAGTACCTACCAGAGGTGGTTGAAGTGAGGAGAACCAGTGAACAGAGAGGGTTATGATGCATGGCTGGAGTGAAGGATGGCCAACGTGGTTCAATCCCACAAAAAAAGCATAACGGTTTTATGGTGACGCAATGCTGTGGCTCTACCTTGGCTACTTGTCAATGGAAAAGCAAACAGGTTCTCAGGAGGTGCGAGATTTTTGAACCAACTAAGCACCAGCGCTAGCACCAGCACCGAACTAGCACCTGGTTCTTCTTGGTGGAAAAAGGGTATAACAGGACGTACTGCTAATATATTGGTGACTGATACCACAGTACACCTTCAGAAGCCTTGTAGAGTCCATGGGTATCCCATTGTAGACCCATCAAGGCACAGACAATGGGATATTAGGCACGTGGCTTTAGTGTTGTGGCTGATTTGTGTATAAACAAACATACAACCGAGTTGTATTTAACCCAGATTTTTAGAGTAACTTGACATCAGACAGAAAACAGCATTCCAGTGCCTCCTCTGACGGATTTATTACACTTAATGCAACGTGTAATATAATCACTGGCTGGACTATGTTCACAGGTAGCGGTGCAACATTTATGAAGTGCATCAGATACAGTGGGAGGTGGTTGGGGTGGATGATGGGCGTACAGAGCACTTGACTCAACCATCTGGAAATTTTCTGTATTAAACCAGACAACAATCTTTACCTAACCTCAACCCACTGTGCCTAAACAGAACCATGAAGACGTTCAAAAAGGCTGTGAATAGATATTGTACAGCAAGAACAGATTGTCTTGGAACAAACTGCTCATATGGTCAGGATCAATGTATGTATTTACATCTTGCCAAAAACATAAAACATGTTTCTGCATTACTTAATAGAAAACTTCTTCCAGTGAGCTTATATTTTCTCCACAATGTATTTGCTGTTAAATCCAGGTTCCAGACAGACCCCCTTTTATTTCTGCCGGGTTTAAACGCACCACCATGAGCGAAGCAGGGCAAAGCAGGCCGCTCATTACTTACTCGATGTGTGCACAGCGATCACAGAGGAGCTCCTCTCAGTTGCACAATTAAGCTGACCATTTTCTTATTACAGTCCATAAAGTTAGTCTGAGGATTTGGATACATGACTAGAGATTTCCTATTAAGCTCCACTAATCTGTGAAAGCAAGCAGCGCTAAGATCTCAGCAGGACCACCCACTGCAGAACAGACAAAAAGGCTATTGACAGTCTTCTGCATATCTGGATGTCCTTTGCTGCAGTTTCATGTGGCTTCAGTCGAACACAAACAATGAAAATTATACCGTCTGGATGTTTTTCTAACCCAGCAAAGGTTAAGAGCAGTGTTGTTTTCAGCTATCTATCATTCGTAGGATAAAAGTCAGTATCTAAGTCCAGAAATAAAGGCCTCCTTGTAGAGAAGAGGTTGAGCAACCTCAGAGGGAAGAGAGACGAGGTATTATTGCACATTTCATCACTACAGGACATGTTGCATTTTAAGCAAAGGGGATGAGTTTGCTATTCTTTGACTGCAACAACTTGCTCTTTCGCCCCCAGTATGCTATTACTCTCTCTGGGGCTTGTAGGAAAGCAAAAGGGGGCTTGCTGAAGAAAACGTGGATACACCAAAAGGACATTTTTTCATCTTTTAATGTTTCATGATGCTGACTAGTTTGCATAACCTTTACATAACTTACCAACAAGGGGAAAGGTTGAGTTTCTCTCTTACTATATTCGATATTTTTGCTTCTCTGCTGACTGGACGCAGGCAGGAAAAGGCTGTAAACATATGTGTTTTTCTAAACTGGGCTCCGGTTTTGCCAGTGTGGCTGCTGAGATACTGACTGATGGGGATGACAGCGCGGCCCGGCCTCTCTCAGCGACAAAGTGGACGGAGGTCAGGGTTCAGCCGGGAAGTTACAGAGTGATGCTGTCGGTGAGATGGAAGGACAAACACAGGCAGCAGATGAAAGGAGGCCAGAGAGACGGATGGAGGTGCGTGACGCTGCCAGAAGAAAATGTTTTCTGATCATAAAAGGCGAGACGGCAGTTGTGGGAGATTTGACTTTAGGTACATAAAGGAACACAATGTGGAGAACAGGGTGTGAGAAGGGTGCAGATGTAATGGAAATGACACTCTTGTGTGCAGAGTAGTCTAAAAATCACAAAATGGAGGGACACCCAAGGCCAGAGTATGTGTATGTGCTAGCAGTTAGCATTAGCGATTACCCTTAATAATACAAACTAAATCAAGAGTTCGACCATAACCCCAACTTTAACCAGCAGACTTTAGTCCGATCATGCCTCATACAACTTAGAAATATTGCGAAGATTAAATCAATCCTCTAGACGCAGTTTCATTTTCTCCCATCTGGACTATTATAGAGACAGAATGGGCTGTAGGAAGTTTGGAGGTCACATCAACATGTTGGGTGATCATCATGTTCCTCAACTTGTTCCTGATTGGTTGGTGTTGTTGTCATGTGATGGGGTGCATTTTAATCTAGTGACATTTGGGATTTCCATGTGCATGAGGGAGTGTGTTTGTTGTGGGACAATGTTTATTTGGGTGTCTGAGTCTGATCAAGGTTTTCCATCAGAACACCACATAGAACCAATATGATCAATGTTATTCACTTCACCTGTCAGTGGTCAGGATGTTGTGGCTGATCAGTGTATTCTAAAAGGGTGACTCCTTGTTCTTTTTCTGCATTTCATTTAAACAAGAGCATACAACACACCGCTAGACATCAGAAGTCTATGGAAAGTCTACTAGTAGATGCTAAAGAAGCAAGAAATGCTTCCGATAATTTCCCTCCATTAAGTGACAGGAGATTTAAAAAAAGTGTTTCTGAAAACAAATTGTAAAAAAGAAAAGAGGCAGAGAATAAAAACAGAGCAGTGATTTTCATGTAAGTATTATTGCCACGCAGTGATTTTTATGGGATGTGAGTAGATGTAATGTGTCATGGGGTTTCACCATATGTGGCTGAGAGTGTGGGAGCGTCGTGCTGCTCGCCGCCTTGTGTACCGCACACAAACAAACCCGGATTCATGAGAAATAGGCCGTCGCAATCTATCATCTTCAAACTTTTATTTACCGGGGAACAGCGTGTGTGACAAGCGAGATCAGCCAGCTGTCTGAGGAGAGCACACACACACACACACACACACACACACACAAAGGCAGACAGAACGTGCACAGGAAGGACTACTTCATATTCACATGCATGAACCTCTAAAGCGCACTTACAACAGGCAAACAAGCCATCAGCAGCACTCACTGCCAGTGAAGTGTGGTATTTCCTGCCCTGCTGACACATATTCGCGACGCACACGCCCTCCTCACCCCGACTTCCCTTAACAAATGTGCAGAGCAGGCCCCTGGATGTATACAGTAGTGCTAACAGCTAGAGCTTGTTGATTTAACACTTAGAGGAAAAAAGCCGAGGCCTGGGTGTTATTCTTAGCTATCCTTAACGATAACAGATATAGCTGAGGTGCATTTTGCATTTGATATGACTCGAGGGAATGCGACTACAAGAGGGAAAATGTAGATTAGCTCACGGAAATGTATAAAGTTGGACAAGGCTCCGTTCGCGTGGAGCCATATTTGCACTTTCGCTTCGTTGATGTTGGCTTCGCTTTTGCAGGGAGCGCCGTCGACACCAATCACCGTTTTAAAGAATATGAAAATCCATATTAAACCATGTTTTACAGCTGGGAGTTCTGGGATGTTAAACAGAAGCAATTCATCATTTTCTGAAGTGGAGCTTTCGTCCCTTTCAAATCAGATTCTTAGCGAGAGAACGACGACAAAACAATGTGCATGATGTTTTTGGGCTGTGGGAAGACGGGAAGAACTCCAGAAACAGTGACGACTTAAGAAAATAACATTTAAAAGTTGCTCAGCCAAGAAACCTACATAAGCTGCAAAACCCAGTGACTCCCCATTATGATTATTATGCATAAACAAGTCAGATCTTTAGATGAAATCACTCAGTTTGGACAATCTCACACTTCTAAGTTAAGCTAGTTAGCTGTCAGCAGGATCCTATGTTAGTTTTTCCTCATGCATGAGGCTTAATGAGGCTTTTAGCATTAAAATTAACTGCTCATTTATGGAAACTGAGGCTGAAACAGTCTTTAAATTATAAGTCCAGCTATGATTGCAGCCAGATTTGAGAATGAAGTCACTGGTGTTTGATTTTTATTCATTTTCTTATTCTTTTTATACATTTTCTCCAACATAATTTTGAATTCAAAGCTAATAAATATGAATAATAAATAAACTACAATTATAAATATGACTTTGTACAACAGTAGAGACTAAATAAAGAAAGATTCCCACATAAAAATCTGACACATAGGAAAATACAATATAGAATAGAATAGAATAGAATAGAATGGAATAGAGTAGAATAGAATGGAGTAGAGTAGAAAAGCATAGAATTGAATAGAGTAGAATAGAATAGAGTAGAATAGAATGGAATAGAGTAGAATAGAATAGAATAGCATAGCATAGAATTGAATAGAGTAGAATAGAATAGAGTAGAATAGAATGGAATAGAGTAGAATAGAATAGCATAGCATATCATAGAACTGAATAGAGTAGAATAGAATAGAGGAGAATAGAATGGAATAGAGTAGAATAGAATAGCATAGCATAGCATAGAACTGAATAGAGTAGAATATAATGGAATAGAGTAGAATAGAATAGCATAGCATAGCATAGAATTGAATAGAGTAGAATATAATAGAGTAGAATAGAATGGAAATGAATAGAATAGAGTAGAATATAATAAAATAGCATAGCATAGCATTGAATAGAATAGAATAGAGTAGAATAGAATGAAATGGAATAGAATAGATTAGAATAGCATAGAATAGAATAGAGTAGAATAGAATAGAGTAGAATAGCATAGCATAGCATAGAACAGAACAGAATAGCATAGAATAGTATAGAGTAGAATAGAATAGCACAACATAGACTAGAATAGCATAGAATAGAATAGAATACAATAGAATACAATAGCATAGCATATAATAAAATAGAATAGAATAGCATAGAATAGAATAGCATAAAATAGAATAGCATAGAATAGAATACAAAAGCATAGAATAGAATAGAATAGAATAGAATAGAATAGAATAGAATAGAATAGAATAGAATAGAATAGAATAGATTTTTATTTCCATTTGCACGGGCAAATTACATACATACAGTACAGGTGCATTGCAATTCTTTGTGCATTTTCTCGAGTCAGCTTTATACACACACACACATGTGTATATATATGTGTCTGTGTGTGTGTATGAAGTAATATGTTGTGCCACCTTTATTTTGTAATATAGGAAAAATGGGCCTTTTCATAAATGTCTGTGGACATGTGCTGTATGTTTTTAGAGATTTACACACCTTTCTAATGTGTAAATGTCCTAAGCACCTTTTGTGTGTAATTTTACTTTCTGAGCCTTGATTTTGCTTTGATGTTTTGTTTACCTCAGTGCCATTTATCTAACGGACCAGTTTAGTCCAAAGCCTGCCAGTAAAGACACCCCCCCCCACACACTGCAGACTTTAAAGCTTGCAACAGATTAAACATGCATTAAAGTTTTCATTTGAATTGCACTAAATGAAATCCAACATGGCAGACTGGCTCAGGCTCTTAGAGGTTGATATACAATTTATGTGAAACTATCAAGACAAGAGACACTTCAGGGTTTAGTGTAAACTCATTTCTGTGATTTAGTGCCGTTCAGAAGAGACGTGAAGCCAAGAACAACAAGCGTCTCTGATGACTTCAGAGCGGCCGCTTATCAGATGTCACCCCTCGCACTGATCCTACATCAGGCATAAGTAAATACAGTGTGAATGGATAGGCGTCATTAACAGTAACCATATCTACTGAGCCCGGACATTCATACAGTAAATCCACCTCGTGTGACACATTCAGACACGAGCCAAAACACTGGCTCATCTCTCAGCAGCTGCCAGCCGAGCGTGATGGAAGACTGTTCACTAGCAGCCTCTTATTATTTCTATTAAACAGAACATGAAACCAGGTGATTACCTGCCATGCTGCGGCAATAAACTGTGCTCAAGTGTATCACAAAATTGTTCGCCTTTAATGGAGGGCAACACAAATGCAAATGGAGGGCAGTTTTGCTAATTGTCGCTGTCAGCTAAGAAGCTTGTAGCTCTAAATTGTCAACCTTTTAGCCTGAAAGCAGTTTAATGGATTTTAAAGGTTTCACAAGGCCGTTAGGTTGGGGTTGTTTTCTCAACCTTTCTGCAAATTCTTTAGAAACAAAAGACATCATTTGTTAAATGCAAAATGCAGGTTTGGTTCGCTGAGCGCAGATTAAAATCAGAAGTACGTGTGGCTCAATAAACTCCATGTGAAACCTCCGATTTTTCCACGGTCGTCTTTTTTGTTCCATGTTTGCAGCAACAACCCAATTATCACAGTTGTTTTTTACACTGCAGATCTGTCATTATTATTCTAACTGATTTCGGCGAATGTTAAAAAGTTATGGGATAAAACCTGAAGTGGAACCGCAAATAGAATAATGTTAAAACTCCAATATAATCATTGCATTGGCTCCCTCCTCGTCCCAGAGCTTCATATTTGTGTGAACTTGTCGGATCGCGTCCCATTAACCACTTTCATGTTGGCAAATACCGGATTCACCAGGTGCCAAAGCTAACAAGTCTCTTGTTTTCAGTTCTTTTTTTAATAGCAAGGAGCAGTGCCGGCTTTTCATTGTAAATCATTTGACAGATGAAATTAGAACACATTATCAGCGTCAGTTTGCATGAGCTGACACCACTGTGGTTACAGGATAGGTTTGCAATGTTCTGTTCTGTCCTAAATGAACACTGAAACTATTCTGGTTTGCTGTATTCATTCCTCGTGTTCCTGTTGACCATTAAAAGGCCACAAAAATGCGTTCAAAAAGTATCAATATGTGGCTTCAGTGGCCGCAAACTGATATGTTTTGGCGGCTCGCTACAGAAATACTGTGCATGGAAACACTAAGAGGAAGACACTTCGATTTCCCACCCATTAAAGTTTATTCACAGGTCTTTAGGAGTACTACTGTACATGGGACAATAGGACTTGCCTCAAGTTATCAGCCGTCTTTTGCATCTGCAGCCTCCTGATCTCTGGTTGAGGCGAGCAGCTCTACTTGTAGCATCTTAATCGCATCCAAACCGTTGGTATCGATCCATTTTCTTCTGCTTTTCCAGAGTCAGGTTCCTGTGTCAGTTCGCAACAGATGTCATCTCACAGCACTTCACATTGTAAGGTAAAGACCTTACGAAGTTTAAACAAGGAGCAGAGAACCCAACAACAGTGAGAAAGAACATTTCTCTCCCCTTGCTCTTTCTAGGGAATCTCAAGGTGTTCCAGGGCCAGATGAGATACGCAAACCCTCAAGCAAGTTCTAGGTCTTCTCCGATGTTTCCTCCTTGTTTGACGCGCCTGGAAAAACAGCTATACTCTGAGTTGGATGTCCAAGTTTCTCACCCTCAGAGATCCTATTCTCGTGGTCACTGCCCAGGCCTCGTGACCATAGGTAAGGTTGGAACATAGACAAGCTGGTGAACTGAGAACACCTTCCTCGTACCAGCTGCGTCTTGAGATCCTGTCCATGAACATCACAAGCAGGATCGGAGAGAACCTTGGCAGAGTCCAACACCCACCAGAAACAAGAATACAAACTTTAGTTGTGTAAGGACCAGATGACTCATAGCAATGACTTTGGTATACCAACACTCCAGTGCTAACAGCGGAGTATACTTTTGCTGTAGCGTCAGCTCTGTTAGCTTTGTAACTTTTCCAATGGGCAGAAGCAAATGAAACAATCTCGCTGATTCCATTACATCAGTTTAAATAGCTGGAATATCATAGCTTAGCATCACTGTTGGAGGATGATATGTAAAAGGCAAATCCAGATTCACTACAATGTAAAACAATCCAATCACAGACACCTTTGACCTCCGTACTTTCATCACACTGCAGCACAATACTGTCTGTGTTGGTGCAGGACAAAAAGCCCCACATGCAAAAATGGATTTTCTAGCAGGAGAACAATTGTGTAGAAGGGAGAAATCCATTGGCCCAGCTGCACAAGCTACACAAAGAGATTTGGCATGCATTTGTGATACACAAACACAATCACGACTGCAGATTGGCACTGGAGACGTCAGGGACACACATGCTCCCTCTCTCTCACAGCCACACACACCTGCGATGATTTCCCCCCAGACTCCTTGTCCTCCACAGTCGAACACATGTCATTTGTATGCCGCCCTTCCAGCGCACTGACAGAACGGCATTTGGAAACACTCATCTCCTGATCACATCCCCGCTCTGCTCCCTGTTATTCCCAGACAGGTGTCCCTGCACACGCACACACACACACACATAAAGAAACGCAGACACCAACATAATTCAGTACTGTATACTCATAATCAAATGGAATGAGATTTTAAAAAAACCTCATGCATAAGCCAACGCGTTCAAATATACATGAACCAGTTCATACACATTTATGCTCCCATACACATTTACACTTCATTTCTATGGCAACTGCTGACAACATCAAGTGTGTTGCTTCTTCATTAACACACACACACGGGAAGGACACCCAAGCATGTGTTGGGTGATGAGGCGCCTTCCATTCCACTGACTACTGTCTTCACCTTGCAGAAGCATGCATGTGTGCACTAATGTGTGTTTCAGTATGCTGATCCAGTACAGGATTTTCAGCTTCAATATGCATTCCTGATTGAGAATTTGAGCCAAAGAAAACATGCATCCCACAGTTGCATGTGCTGTGTCGTGTGTGTGTGGTGGTCCCTCTGCATCTGCTGAGAGCCGGCTTAATGTGCGTGACTGCAGGTCACATGAGAGGGCTGCCTGGGTGACACGGTGATATGTGAAGGGTCACGCACAATCTCCCACCCATATGGAGCTTACCACACAAATGGAGCACACACCGAACAGGAATGGGGTAATTAATAGCCCCTCTACACATCACTGATACACCCAGGAGACCTGGCATTTAAGGAGGGGTGTCACAGAGCACTTTATCACAGCAGGTGTGTGTACTGAGGTCTTTTCCAGCAGCAGCTCCAGTTACTGTTTATTCGACACAAAAAGGGCCCATATTCCAAAAAGCATCCTCCATATGTGTGAAAAGTGATTAAACAATTACCACTTTATTAATTTAGGTTACTTTAGGAGCAGTAAAAGCAGCAAAAAGCACCTGTCAATCATCTTCAAACTCTTAGAATTCTTCCCAACCGCTGCTGCCTGTTTGACTCAGGAGGCGAAAGGAAGCGGTCGCAAGGTGCTCTTTAAAAGGCGCCATACCCGGCAGCTCTTTTGGCAGAGTGGAGTGCTTCCAAAAGTGAAAAAATGCTCAACTTACCAGAAAAGCGCAGAAGAAAGGTCAGCCCGCTTTTTCCTCCGCCAACCAATCACTAAGAAGAAAGCGCTGAGTTCAGCTTTTCCCCAGAGAGAAACCGAAATAGAGAAATGCCGGCAGAGAAATTGGTCATAGGAGGTAAATACTGTCAAGTGATCTCGTATCTGTAGCAAGTTTAGCAACAGGAATGTGCTACATGGCGGCGCTCGGGTAAAACGGGATCAGCTCTTAACAGAAACAAGGTGAGCCATCTGTGCTTTGTTTTCCCCACATTAGGCACAGAGTTCATGTCAGCCAGGAAAATGACTCTATGAACTCAGTTTGAAGAGCAAAACGCCAACAAGGAATCTGTGCTGTCAGCTGGCTTTCCTTAAAGCATATTCTGTCACTCACTGCATTGTTGGTATTTGTAACAATCCCTTTTGGCTGTTGTTTAACCCTCTCAACTCCAAAACCCAGCGCAGGTTTGAAAGGCATAAAAAAATGTCCAAAACACACCGTTTATTTATCTTTCCAAGCGTCTGTTAAGGTATCGTGTTTGATGTGCGGTTCAATCAGGAAAAATCATGAAATGTAAGTTTGAAAATGTGATCAAAATCACTTCACTCTAATAGGACAAGACTCACTTAAAAATCAGCCACTTGTGGCCAAGTACCCCTGACTGCAGTGTGCAGTTTGGGGCGGAGCTCAACGTTGCTCAACGTCACTATTGGCTGAATCTAACATTTGACTCCGCCCACGGGGACATTGCCTGCATGTAAAAACGAGCGTCGTCTTATGCTCCTAGCATAGCCACAAACCTCTGTTTGGCCCTTTACGTGGTTCCACTCTGAATTGCATTAGATAAACACGTTCCTGAAGGGTTAGGGTTAGATTGCCACCAAACTGTTGCAAAATGAAGTAAAGTTGTATGTAATAAGACTGAACGCGATTGGTTTATGGAGCGATGAGATGGGTGGAATCAAATGTTGAGCGCCGCCCCGAACTGCACACTGCAGTCAGGGGCTTCTCCTTGGGGCCGCCGTATATCTCGCTGAGTTAAGGCGCTACCACATGGGCGCAGGTCGCCAGCAGTGGTCGTGGGTTTGAGTCCGGCTCACGACCCTTTGCTACATGTCTCTCTCCTCTCTACCCCCCTTTCACTCTTGAAAAATCTCCCTCCCAAAAAAAGTAATTAAAAAAATCAACCACTTGCATTGGATCCTGTAAAAAAACACAACATTTTGCACTGCAACCAACAGTCACGTGATAAAAAAAATACAGGGTTTACACATAAAAGAGAGGAAAGGACAAGAAAGATAGATAAAAACATGATAAAATAAACATAGCGTGGTTCACAAACAGTACACAGAGGAGCAGGTTGTTAGAAGATACATTCAGTGTGGTGAAAACTTCATGTGTAGAGGCCGGGAAAGTGTAAATCTAGCTATATCTACACCTGTGACGGTCTACATATTTTTGTTTATATTTTCTAAAATGCATCGTAATAAACAGAGAAATTCAATGTTTGTTTTTTCTGCTTCTAGCCATGCTTGTGTTGTTTCCATAGAGGCGCAGGACTTTATACTGCAGTAAGAAATGAGGCCACAGTGAGGAAAAATGTGACAGGAACCAAGCAGGGTTAACACAGCTGTAAATGCTATAATCAATGCGTAATAAGTTGCTCATGAATCAGTCGTGGTTTGATTTTCTGCAGCCCTTTAGCGGAATGTAAGTAGTTTGTTTCACACCTGAAGACGTAGAGCCTTAAAATTCATCCACAAAGCATTTATTGATGTTCATAAAGCCAACTTCGAACAGCCAAATCAACCAGAATGCTTGTTTGTTTTTCCGATTTCAGCCGCGCATTCTCCGCTCTCCCTCCCTGCTCTCCCTCCTCTTCCTGCGTTTTGGTTCGGTCCGGCAGCTGCTGAGCAGATAGGTCAGGAAATGTATGCGGGAGGGGAGGCGGGGGAGGAGGGAGGAGGGAGGGAGGGAGGGAGGGAGCGGGTGAGAGACAAAACTGAAAATGAGATTGGCCAGATTAGATTGCCTGATTGAGCAATTAGCTATCGTCTCCATCATTTGGCTGAGGCCTGGCGGCATCTGCCACCGTGGGATACACACCGCCGCAGCGCACACACACACACACACACACACACACTTGCACGCACACACACACACACACACACAACCGAGTCTTACACATGTGTGGAAGGCTGCGTGTATGTGTGAGCGTTTCAAAGAAAATCTGTCCAACCAAATATGCTCAGCTCTTTCCAAATCCAGTGTGAGCGCCCACCAGTGTGTGTGTTTGTGTGTATGTGTGTGTGTGTTCCTGTCCTGCCTTCTCATTGTGGTTAACGTCGGAATAGCTAACATAGAGCTTGTCAGCCGCACTCCTATTTTCATTTCCTTAATGTTCTTCCATGTCTATCTCTCGCTTTCATTCCTCTCCTTCTCTTATTTCCGTTCGCTCGCTCGCTGATGTGTTCTTTCATCACCAACGCCCCACACACGCACTCCTTCAGGGTAACTCTCTCTTTTCTCCCATTCACTTCCCGTCCGTCGCCACTTTACAGTCACCGCTTCAATTTGAGCCTCGATTTCTCTCCTGCCCGCTGATAAAAAGCGAAAGGATAAATTCGACGAGCACGGCGAACAAGAGAGGAAATTGGCGCCTTTTAAAAGAGGGCACCGTCCGTTTAGTCTTACTCGCTCCTGAGGCCGGTGGAGTTTCAAACAACGCCACGTATAGCGAGACGTAACTCACGTTTAGCACCTTGAGTTTTGTCCAGTATCCAAACCCAGACTGATAACTCCTAAGAATGGCTTCAGCTCCTTCTCTCCGCTGAGGCCCACTAAAAAATGCGTTTGATGAATTGGTCTCTATTGGCGCTCACTTATTCTCACATAAAGGGGGTTTATGGCTCAGGAAAGGGGACGGGCTTTTCCTGCACATGATGAAGCTAAACTCCATTGGTCGGAGAGCGAGACGAAGGGGGGGATCTGAGGTGGTGCATGGGCGTTCGTAAAATCCGTGATTGAGTGCATCGGCGCTTGTCCTGCACTTGTGTTTGTGTGCTTTAGCGTGTGAACTTACAAGTGGCCGTGTGCCGATTTTTGCATGTGGCTCTTGTTTGTCCACGTTTTTTCGGCATGTGTGTGTGTGTGTGTGGTCACAGTTAATCGCCGGGCAGGCCGTGAGGATGAATGATGGCGGCCGTCCCTCGCAGACAGTGGAGAGTTCACCTGTCAACGTGGGCTACCTTAAGACGGATGGACATCTGGAAGCCATTGGCGCGCCGAGCTGGACACACACACACACACACACACACACACACATATGGTCGTAGATATACATTTTAAGTGCGCGCATAAATGTTGAGAGAGTTGACAAGGGCCCACATAGATCTGAGACCGGGAGACACTGAGTATAGACATAAATCACAAAGCCCTTGCTCTCTTCCTCATAGAAACACATGAACACACTGCTAGCTAATAAGAGAACCATGAGTCATTCTCTGCTTGGATTCCCCTCTTCTTAAGTGGCTGAGTGAATAGCTGGCAGGTGCTTCCATTGCAGCAAAGTAAACCGAGCCGGGGGGAAAAAATTAAAGAGCAATGATGATGATGATGATGATGATGATGGAACGTTAAAGGAATTTAGATTATGTCCAAATAGGCACCGGACTGTCTAAACACCGGATTGACTTTGACAAATGTTGCTAACGATCCCAAACAAAGGCGGCATTGAGCGGCAGGGATATTAGAAAAGCAGTTAGAGTGCTCATTATCTGTCTATGTCAGGTATTATTTTCTCATAAAAGCCGGGCGGTCCAAAGACGCACGGAAAGGACACGAGCGAGTGCACGCCTTTCACACGAGCCGCTATCCGCTCGCGCGCACACACACACACAAACGGGCAAAATCAATATGAGTAAACCCTGTGGAATTTAGATGCTGCCTTTAACACTCTCACACGTTCCCCGCGGCACACAGAGGAGCGCAAACACTCTGACATCCAATACCCTTGAGCTCTGATTGATCCCACCCATATTCACACACACACACACACACATTGAGAGTGCAGGTGGGCGACGGACATCTGGCCCAGCTGCTAAAGTGCCACCGTGAGCTGACCCGCTCGTTTCTTCATTTGGAGTCTGTCTGCCGCGATGGTGATGGAGGGAAGTTAATTCACTGTGCTCGCAGTTAATTCCGTGACTGGACGTACTCGGCGTAATTAGGTGGTACGTGGTGCATTTTTTTCCCCACGTCATTATGTTGCTGTCCAACGGATGGCTGTAATTACTGTAAACAAGCAGAAGCACAGCCGAGAGGAGTGGCAGGATGCACCTTTTAGTGCTGCAGTCTCAGAATCAAACCTGCTCCACATCCACCTCCGTCTAAAGGATACAACCTGTTCCAGCCTTTTATCATTTACTAATGCATTTAAAGCCGCTGTAACAGATATTTAAATCATAATAGCTCGTCAAAAACATTGTGTAACCCAGACACTGTCGCTGTCTGTTTCCCTCAGTTCTCTTTGTTTTGTTATTTTACTACCCACCAGCTACCGGTTTAGGTTCATTCCTTTTCATAGTATTGTTTTTAGCGAAACAAAGAAATCTAAAACTCCACTCTACACCACCTGCGTCACACTAAAAGGCAAACAGACAAAGATAGCAACAAGCTGATGAACAGAGTAAACATTCAGCAGGGAAACAGGTGGGCGTCACAGTGGAACAGAACTACTATTGAACAGGTTGGCCAGTAATGCTAATGATGCAAATGATCCTTCTTACAGCAGATAATGGGGTTTGTCAACATACACCGATCAGGCATGACATTATGACTGCCTGCCTAATATTGTGTTGGTCCCCTTTTGTGTGGTCCAAAATGCTCTGAACCATTGGGCATGGACCAGAGGACCTCTCAGAGTGTCCTATGGGGTCTGGAACCAGGACATTGGCAGTGGATCCTTTGGGTGGGTTTTCCACTGGGGCCTCTGTTGGAAAACCTTGGATTTTAACATTCGTGTTGATCAGACTTAGACACCCAAATAAACATTGTCCCACAACAAGCACACTCCCTCATGCAAATGGAAATCCCAAATGTCACTGGCCTACCCCCGCAGGAAAGTGTACCCCACCACATGGCAACATCTGAAAGAACATGACAATGGTCCAACATGTTGATGTGACCTCCAGACTTCCTACAGCCCATTCTAATCAAGCATCAACAGGATGCAGTGGAACCAGTTGGATGGACAGAGGCCCCACTGCACAAGACAGAGTAGCCAAAGGATCCAGTGGTTCCAGACCCCATAGGACACCCTGAGAGGTCCTCTGGTCCATGCCCAATGGTTCAGAGCATTTTGGACCACACAAGGGGGAACAACACAATATTAGGCAGGTGCTCATACTGTTATCTCTGATTGATGTATATACTGTACATAAAAGATGGACATAACCTCTGGATCAAACATTTAAGTATGTTAAACCTGCATTACTTCTAACAGCCACATGGGGTTGATTCTTCTGCTTGCAAAAAGAAGTCTATGAGAAAATGAACCTACTTGTCACTTGATTTGTTACCTCAGTAAACATTTTCCTAATATGTTTATGGTCTCAGTTGCTAGTTTAAAGTTTCTGCTTGGTCCCATTTACAATTAAAAAAAAGTAGATGAAGCAGGATTTACTTAAGGAACTACCTTGTGATTGACACATTGCCGTATTGTCCTTGAGTTCTTCAGATCCACTCCTCATTTGATATGTCCAAAATACAACAGTGTGTGGTGCGGTACAAGGTCCACAGATATATTTTAACTTTAGCTAAGATCTACACAGCACAAGCAAGGTATTTCTCATTCATACATTTACACATCAACAGACTTCCAGACAGACACCCAACATGAAGTCAACTAAAAGACATGTTTAGGGTAAAGGAGATCATGGGTTCTGTTAATAGTGATATAATAAAAGCAGACTTCAATCACCTATTACAAGGTGCACGTTCATCCCACACGGTACTCCTTCATTGGTACTGAATGTTGGTATTCGTCATAAATAATAATTTGTTCATCATTCATAGGAACACTAGGATCTTTGCGTGATGCTGCAAAATACAATTTCAGAAGCAAGCCATCATCTCAAGAGACGTTCTTGAGGATGTGTTTGCAGTAATTATGCCAACGTCTTCACATTTATACGTTGAACCTTCAGACGCTGCCAACTGTTAAGGCAACAAGACAGAGTGTAGAACTAATCTCTGCCGCGGTTCATGAATTATTCAACTAGGCAGGAAAAAGTGACACTGACACACCGAACGACACATTCAGCATTTAGCGTGCCCAGGTGTTAAATATGAAAACATTACTCACCATTATACGCACAACCTCTTGGTCCTGTGATCATTTGTTCTTAATGTATCCTCCTCAAGAGCCATTTTATAAAGCATCTCTTGAAGCTCTCTCGCGCTTTGAATGAGACCATCAGCCTAAAAGCCTCGACTGCGGCGCAAATGGAGCGGTCACGACTGGGCCGCCTCCACTCGCGGAGGGAAACTTTGTGTGGTGATGACTTTGGTTAAAGTACGTAGGACTTGTACTGAAGGCTGTGCCGGTACAGTGCATATATCATTTGGGAGATGAGGCACAAACAAACAGACAGGGATGCACACACATTCACACACTACAATTTGTTTTTTTCATTTCCTAATTATGGTGACAATAGGAGGGCCCCCTGTTAGAATTTATCTCTCCCCTCTCCTGCCTCCCATCCATCTCTTTCCTCTCCCTCTCTCCCCCACTCCCTCCTTCTAGGGAGTCAGGCTACAATAGGCCCGGGCTCCCTTCTCACTTTGCTGCAGAGGCAGGATAAGAGAAACTTTAGCCGCAAAGAGAGCATATGGCCTCCACCGCTGCACAGCAAACAAACCCTATACGTTATGGTGTGTGTGCATGCGTGAGGAAAGGGGAGATTATTAAAGGGTAATGAGGTAGAGAGGAAGAGGGAAAGCGGCGACAGAGGAGGGAAAGTGCTGCACGTATGGAAATAACCGATAGACTGTCAGAAAACCACTAATTCTCTTTGTCACGTTGCAAAGGAGTGCACCAGAGAGAAAATGAAAGGGCTTAAACCTGACAGTTCACGCTATATTAGCAGTACACAAAACCCAAGAAGGATTAGTAGAGCAAAAATCCTATTCCCCTGCCTGTCAACTGAAATAGACATATAAATTAGCCCATATGAGTGCAATTCGATTCTGCATTGACCCCAATTAGTAGGAATTGACCCAGTGGTACAGTGAGTCAAAGCTGGTGCAGGGAGACGATATGACAGGAAGACAAACAAGACGAATCTGGTAGCTCCAAAGCCACTGGGTAGACTTCTCACCCTGGGAGGCTGTCGCACTTCCCACCCCCTGAGGGAAAAATCATAGGCCTTATTACTTCAATGGGAAGATACAGTCCATTTAGGAGGCTCACAATGTTCTCTGAGCGTTTAAGACTAAGGTACAATGGCTTGTTTCTTTCTCTCCCTACTCCTCCTCCTCTCGTCCTGCCAAATCTGATATTACAGACATTTTTCTCTGCATGTGTGACTCTCCTCTCTGTGGTCCACGTAGGCCTGGCGAGCCGAAGCAGATAACAGGGCATGAATGTGTGTCCTCGGGAAGTTTAACTCTCTCACTGAAGTCTTTTTTAATGCTTTGTTGCCGAAAAATGAGCCTGCAGCAAGCAGTAAGTCTAAAATATGCGCTCCTGTTCATTGGAAGTGCTAATTTAAACCTGTTAGGTTTATTAAGTCGGATGTTTCAAGGTGTAAAACACTGAATTAGATGTATCATCGGAACATGAATGGGGCCATGCTGCAGTATTTGATGAATAAAGTGAAACTGTGGTGAAACAGAATTTAATTGTGAATTAAATCTGGTGGTTCAGTCGTCATGAGACGTACAACACGCTGATAAACGGATCAACTGAATAATATTGTCTGCAGGCACCATGCCAGTCAGTAGTTCAAGTAGAAATATAATTGGTTGTGGGGGTTTTTTGTCCGTTTTTAGCAATTCTCCGCTAAGCAGCAACCTCCAGGGCTGAAAAATGAAGCCAAGTGCCAAAAACTGCAGTTCTTCAAACGGCCACTTGAGGCCGACTCTGAAAGCGAGTGAATCCCAGCAGCCCTTCACATTAAAATGCTCAACTTCACACCAGACGTAAACATGTTTCCAGCCTGGGACTAAAAGCTGCTTTGGTCTCTGTAGTAGATTTAGTCGTTAATGAGCCCAGTATGCTGAGTGAGTTTTTATTTCACAAAATGTGTACTATTAAAAGTCAGTTTGTTGTAGTTTCAGTCAACTCAGTCAACTTTTCCGGTTTCATTAACACCAGTTAATGCTTTTCTCTCTCATAAGGAGAAAAGCATTCCATCCATTTTCGCATTTTATATTTTTCTTATTGTTTATCTGTACTTACTGCATTTTTTAAAGATATATTTTTGGCCTTTTATGCCTTTATTGGATAGGATTGTGGATAGAGTTGGAAACGGGAGAGAGTAGGGAAGGACATGCGATTACTGCATATTTCTGCTTATTTATCTGTATTAATGGTGGGGTCAACTTCACTCTTTCTGCTGTAACAACCAAATCTCCCCTCGGGGATTAATAAAGTATTTCCATTTCTATT
The DNA here is from genome assembly GCA_024666655.1 of Dascyllus trimaculatus. NCBI lineage: Eukaryota > Metazoa > Chordata > Actinopteri > Pomacentridae > Dascyllus > Dascyllus trimaculatus. The sequence goes on from CM045453.1 coordinate 33,401,301, forward strand.
TCTATCCGCAACCTTCAGGAGGAACAGACTGCCTGCATTGTCATGCCTTTGAACTCACCCAACCTCATGCAGAACTACTTAACTTAACATTCATGTTTAGAGAACATTTACTGAATTGGCTCCAAACTATCTGGCCAAAGAAGTCATGAGTGTGGCTGCATTTTGTTTAAACAGACGGCCAAGGAGTCAACTTAACCCTTTAAGACCGAATGTGTTGTTGGTGACACGTTTGGACAAGCGCACTTTGGAATACTGTGGCACAGTTTGCGCTATCCGAAAAAGTCCAACAGTTTACAAAAGCCGAGACGCTACACTTTACAGTCAATATGGTGTCATGACAGTAATTTCATATTTGCCGCCCGGCCAGGAAGTTTGCGAAGCAGCCCCTCTGTTCCCAGGGAATACACCACAGCAGAGAAGTGATACCTTGTACATAGCTTCCATTTTAAGGCCAGCTTTTCCACATTTAGAGCCATCCATCCATCCATCCATCCATCATCTATACACCGCTGAATCCTCTGCAGCGTCACAGGGGGGCTGGAGCCTATCCCAGCCGACTCAGGCGAAGGCAGGGGACACCGTGGACAGGTCGCCAGTCTGGGCTACACATGTAGACAGACAAGCACACTCTCATTCACACCTACGGACAATTTAGAATAATCAATTAACCTCAGCATGTGTTTAGACTGTGGGAGGAAGCCGGAGTACCTGGTGAGAACCCACGCTGCACAGGGAGAACATGCAAACTCCACACAGAAAGATCCCAGGCATCTTAACCAGGACGCGAACCGGGAATCTTCTAGCTGTGAGGCGACGCTACTAACCACCAAACCACCATGCAGCCCCATTTAGAGCCAAAGACTCACAAATTTTATTGTAAATACTTTTATACTTTTCAAATTTCAACTTTAACATACAAAATCTGTTATTTATGCTCAATTTCGTTGCTTTTCCCCACTAAAACACTAAAAACTAATTCCAATTTGGGGGTTTTCTTCATTATAAACTGTCATCACACTCAATTTACATGCAGTAGATTGGACCAGATATCGGAAGTTTCACGTCTTCTCAAAAATGGGCAAAAGAGCTTACTCACAGGACATTTTCTGACGCTTTTGTAATCAAAATAAGAAAAAAAAGACCAGGCGAACATTTTGATGCTTAGTTCTGAAACCAACCAACAAGGCATCTGATCTAAAAATGGTAGGCGAACTAACCAGCGTTATATAGAGACTGGTTGAAGAGTAGGTACAGTGTCAGCTGGGTTGATTCCAGCCCTAGAAGCTAACACAGGTGCATGGATTTATCGAGTAGTGGGAAAAAAGTACTGGTGGTTACACTGTTCTGCCACTTAACATGTCATAATGCTGTTTAGCTTGAATTAATTAGCAGCAGGTATGCATTCAAGAACTACTTTACTGTTACATACTGCAGCTTACTGGGTGAGAGATAAATTTCAAGTGGTGAAACTGAAGTTTTAGTTCCTATAAATTGGGAATAAATGGTGAAAGAGCTCACTGTCTGCAGCCACCTCGGCCTTTACCCCCCCTCATCCCTCCATACTTTCCACTCATCTCAGCCCTTCTCTCTCCCCATCCTTTTAATCATTCTAATAGCACTCCTCATCTCCTCCAAATCCAAACCCTTCCTATTACTTTCCACTCGCCCACCCTCTCAAGCATCTTTCCTCTCATCACGCTCTCGTCTCCTTCTCCCCTCTTCTCCTCCACCTTTCCTTCTGACTAATGCCGTCTTTTCTCTGGTCGTGGAAGAGTGATGCTATTCATTTGCGCTGTAGACAGGCCACTTCAGACCAACACTGACACCCACTCTGTTAAGAAGAGGAGGCCGGACGGGAGAGAAAGAGCATGGGAACCGTTTGGCACTAGAAAGAGGAGCCAACGAGCTGTCCGCAGCATCCAGGTAAATCAAATTATAAAAAAACTACTTGGGACTTCAAACTGCTGAGACCGGGATGTTTCAATTTTACAATTTCAAAATGGCAGTCGTCCACCTCGTTTTTTACCTCCTTTATCACATTAGCCACGGTTTGTCTCCCTTTCTCAGTATGTCTTTCTGTTTCTCCATGACAACCCCCATTCTGCCTCCATCCCTCTGGTCATATCTCCTCGTCTCCCATGGGTGCTGTGTAACACTATCAGCCTCAGCCACTCTCCGGTCCCAAGCAGACAGCTCGGTCTTCGGAGATTCCTCCCTCTCTTTCTCCACTGCTGCCATTTTCTCTCCACAGGGACCAGAAACTAAATATGACAGCTACACCAGAGAGACAGAGGAGAATGTCAAAGTCTTCCAGCCCAAATGATGAAGCTTTTCTCTCCGTCTGAGTCACACTGTAGGAAGATGCTGTTTGGTGTAGAGAAGATGTAATCATTCCTCATTGCATGTCACAGCCTCTGAGCTGCATGCTTACACTTGCTTGATAAGACTGCACAATATCTGGAAAGAAACCTACCCAGTTTTCATGCTTTAAGGTGCAGACAATGGGAAATTACAGAGAAATCTAACAATCTTGGCTGCGGGGACTTGCTCTACCACAACAGCACTGGTGTAGTCGACCACAGATGCAGGGCGATAAGGCCTAGACTGTATCCCCAATGTGATTGGCTGGGGTTAATGTCGGAGCACAGTGCAGCTCAGGAAGACCTTTTCATTGTGGACCTGGCTTTGTGTTCTGCTTTTGAAACACAGAAAAACTTCGCCAAGAAGTTACACTAACAATCCTTATATCCCATAATACTAAAAATCCCTTTTTTGGAACTACGGGATCATTAAAGCAACCCCAGACCAAAATTATTGGCCGCAGGTTTATATATATATTGTGATAATGATCATATTTTTGATATGTAAAAAGGAATCCAACTGTGTATCTTAAGGTTTGGATGGAGCTTGCAGGCTGCTATTACTAAAGGCATAATGACCGCTTGCTGTAGTGACATCATCACGAAGGAAACCAAGCGGAAAAGCAGAAGGTACTTAAATCCAGTGGTGTCGTTAAAATAATAGTATAGATTCAGTAATGAATTCTGAACCAGGCTGCTGAAAAGTCAACACTGTTTTGTACAAGTTGGTTGGTCGGTCCACCAATACTGGATGGACCGCCATTAGATTTTGATCCTCAGAGGATAAGTACCCTAACCTTTCCTCTGGGTCAGCAGTCTGCAACCTTTTTTGCACCATAGACCAGTTTCAAGCATGACAATAGTCTACGAACCCGCCATCGCGCTCGTAACAAATAATAATCGTGTTTTTAAATTTAAAAAAGAGTCTTTAATGAACAAAATTACTTTGTAATGGTAAAAAATGTATTCACTATTTGAGTCTCTCCCTCTTTTCAAAGAAGCTCTCCACAGACATTTGCTTTTTATTACCTCCGCCAAGGAGGTTATGTGATGGCCAGCGTTGGTTTGTTTGTTTGTGTTCAAAATAACTCGAAAACTCAGGGACAGATTTGGATGAAAGTTTCAGGAAATGTGTGAAATGGGACGATGAAGAAAGGATGACATTTTGGGACTGATCCGGATCACCGTCTGGATCCAGGATTTTTTTTAATGTAAGTGTAACCAGGTGGACAATTAAATGTGGTTTACTCTAAAAGCCACCAGAGGGCACTCTTGTTTTTGGGGTAACCCCCTCTGACCACATGACATTTTGGGGCTCCACGCAACAGACAGCGACAATGACGAAGTTCTCTTTCCTCCCTGAGTGACATACGCACGGTTTGGCCGGCATTCTGATCTCCGGTTGTCTAAGAAGCTGGGAGGCTGTTAGGAGCTGCAGCGCTAGAGACCGCGCCTGTTCATTAGGTCAGATGGGGTGAAGGCCGCATTGTTGGTAGGACATTTGAACTGTATGTAATTACATTTGTATCTGTAACGTTCCATACAAAATATGTGAAGTGGGAGATTGTGTTGGGGGTGGACTGAAGCTCCTTGGTGGATGTATGCACTCTCTGAGTGCTTTTCTAGTTGATTTTGTCAGGGAGTTAGATTGGCGAGTCAAGTGTGGGAAACAAACACAGACGGAAGTGAAGACGATGTAGTCATTTTTCAAAATAAAACACCCTGTAGACTCTGCCGGAAATAAAATTCAAAGTTTTTCTAAATGACCTACGGCCCAGTACTGGTCCGCTTCCCAGTGGTTGGGGACCTCTGCTCTAAGTCACCATGAGGTTAGCAACCATGAGGTTAACGTCTGCAGTTAGCATTTGCATCAGTCTGAGCTGGACATAGTGTTTAGTACTAATTAGCCAACGTTAACAGTCTGAGACGCCAAACTGAAATAGTATTTGTTCTTAACAAAGATCAGATTTTTAGTTTCATTGTTTTGACAAAAATGTCTAATATTGTAGTCAAGTTTTAGTCACTTCATTTTTGTCTCATTGACGTATTATTGTGACATTTATGCGTTTCACAGCTGTTGCCATTTTTTGTTAGCGGCCATGGTTGCATGTGTTATTCTCATCTGTTGGTGAGGTTAGTGGAAAAGACATCAGTGTCCATGTAACTATAACAGACAAGTCCCATTCAGGAAATCCGCTTATCATTTCCTAACTCGGGGCCGCTCTCTGGTCACCTGGCGTTAGAATTAGAATCACCATAACTACATATTCTCTCCGCTGACAAACAGCAACTCAATCAGCGGATGATTCACTCGTTTGTGCTGCCTGGGTCCGAGAAGAGAAAATCAGTTGGAAAACCTGTTATCTTTAGAGAACGTCTACAGGACACTTTAAATGGAGCGTCATCATTAATTCTTATTCTTATTAGTGATTTTGTTTATATAGCAAAACTACTCCTCCCACTCAAACTTTAGATGCTGCCAAATCTTGTAATGTATCCACAACGTGACCCTACAGTGTGTTTTCTGTCTGCAGGCCTATTATACACTCAGAAATGTATTATGCTTATAAATGTGTATAGGATATTAGGGATATCAGATTTTCATTTCTCTTAATGCCTCAGAAGGTCAAACTGGGCCTCAGATACATCACTGCCACTAAACACCATTTGTCAGTTTTGGCTGAAAACAGGATTGTTGGGTTTCTGTCACCCGTTTGCAGGACCTCTCCTTTTCCATTTAGGAAATCCCTCTTATCCCTTTTCTTCCTCCTCCTTGTCTCACTCTTTCATGCTTCTCGTCTCCCGTCCTCTCCCTCTCTTAATCTCATCATCTGTCGTTTAGTTTTCCTCCGCCGCCGTTCCGCCGCTAAGCTGCACTCGTCATGTGAAGGCAGCTCCGGTGCGATGGAGAGGGATGCCTCAGGAGGTGACACTTCTTAGTCAATGCAACAAAAAAAAAGTCTAAAAAGAAGAAGGAGGAGGAGGAGGAGGAGGAGGAGGGAGGTCTAAACAGATTATTGTGGGAGGTGCTTTGATTGTTCTTCTAATGCGTTTTGCTGCTATTCTATTTCAAGCCCTGGTGCCAGGCAGAAAAATTCAGCCAAGTGGAAAAAGGGAGAATAAGACAGGAAGGACTTAAAGACTACAGGTGGCACAAAGTGACCACACTGCCAGCGGCTCTGCTGCATGTGTGAGCATGGATGTTTAATTCATGTCGATAGTGTGTGTGGCTGCAATCAGACAGACAACTGGAGGCTGCACAGAAACCAACCATGCATGCTTTACAATTGCAACATCAATGTGTCGTGACATGCATGTCAGACAAGCCGACTGGTTTGGCTTCTTGTTGGGACACAGGTGCAGAAGAAAAAAGAAAGAATAAGGTCACATGTGCACAGATTTAAGGAAACAGCCACATTTATATGAGTCCCACTGAGGCACCCAGATATCTGTTGGAAAGTCATTGTAGTGCATGTTATGTTTACATGTGGACGCCTTGTTAGAGCCTGATATGTAACAACGACCCAAAATGTAGTAACTGGTTAATAATGTCACAAAAGCTACATTTCAGGTCTTATGCATATGGTGGATAATCGTTTGTGAGGGGACCATATAAGAGGGCGACCAGTGGGCAATCAGTGAATATATATATATAGTAGAAATCACTATCCAGGATAATCACTGATTGTCCTGGAAAAGATTGCAATCAGGATCTGTCCCAGGACAAACTCAAATTTAATTTAATGAGATGAAGTTAAAATAAATGAAACAACAATATTCTTACAAATACATCAATAAAACACTCCTCATGTGATCAAATACATTCACATTTATGAGTTTATTCTACTTATTTACAGTATTAACAGTCTATTCTGACAAACTCCAACACTATGTGTGTGGCACTTTGTTGAACATGGTAGTCCAGCTTTTCTTGCATCCCTCACCCTCACCCTGACCCTAACCATAGTTAAAAGGCCTGTCTTTAAGATTTATATTGCATTGTATTATTTGTATTGTTTTTTGTTATTGTCCTGGTAGAATCACTGTTTGTCCTATTCGGATCTGTCCTAGGACAATCAACAATTATCCTGGATCACGATTTCTACTGTGACATATATATAACAGTAGCATTTGTGTATGATACTACACTCTACATTAAAGCAATAAGCCCTTTAATCCTCAATTTATTGACTCACTCTATGATGTAATTAAATTATTACACTATTACAGGAAAGATATTTTGCCGGCCCTATAATGTAATAATGGACCCAAAATATCCAACGCAAAAAGTTTTTACATTTTGGGCTCAGCATCTTCTTACATTAATGACCAGTTATTACATTTCAGGTTTTATTACATTTTTTTTAATAATAATCCGGGTCATTGTTACATATCGGGCTCTAACACGTCTGTTCAAGACTCTTCCACTGACTTCACTCTGCACTGCTGCTACACACCATATACAGTCTATACTGCAAACACACTGCTGAGCTCACAGGCACGTTTAATAGGATCAAAACTGATGCGGCAGAACCGGAGATATCATCTTTATTTCACTCCCTTCTTGTCACACCCTGGTGCCTGCATCACCCACAATGCAACTCACTAACACCTCGGTCAGAGCTTCAGGTGTGCTACGCTTGCAGCTGCTAGTGTAGTCTGTGGACTAAACTGTGAACAGGTTTTGATGTGTAAAATTGGTGCTATGTATGTTAATGTGATACACAGTCATGGTCTAGTGCTTACAGAGGCATTAGACAAAAGCATTAATCCACAAGCTGACAGAAAATTATGTATTTATATATTTTCACCCAAAGACATGTTGTTTACTTCCTTGTTTTGTCAAACATGGCAATAAACTACATATTATTTTTGGATTTTGGCTTGTTGATAAGATTAAACAAGACATTTGAACATGTTCCTTTGGTCTGAGGGGAATTCAGATGAGCCTTTATGACAATTTTCTGAAATTTTAATGTAAAGAACTTAAAAATAAATTCAAGCACATACATGGCTGTGTGTGTTTGTGTGTTTGCTCCTCACTTTGTGGGCATATTGTCAGTATTACGTATTGATGTCCTCTGAAATCCATGCACACTTCCTTTGTGTATCCTGGCACACATCCGTAGCTCACATCTTGAACCGCGTGTGTGTGTGTGTGTGTGTGTGTGTGTGTGTGAGAGAGACAGATTAGATCACAGAGCGCTGACGCACGGATGTCCTTCAGGTAACAAGATTTGTCACGTTGCCGAGCGTGGCCATCAGGTGGCGTCGCTAAGCGGCTCAGCCGTGCACGGAGGTCACCGGGACGGTATCCCAGAAACACCCTGGAGAGGCTGAGGGGGTGGGGCGGCAGATGGAGGGCAGGCAGCGACACACTAATAACAAGACACTAATAACATGACAGCGCCGCTGGGGTCGGTGTACAACATGCTATTAACATGTAGCACGCCAGGCTAGCCAGATTATGCCAACCCACTAAAGCTATTGGAGAGGCATCAAGCACGTATGTGATGTGCTTCTTGTCGGATCGAAGCTGAATGAGAGAGGGCTGAACTGTGTGTGACAGAGCTGACAGAGATTATGATGAATATTAGAAGCTGAATAAGAGAGGAATGAAGAATGAGGAGCAGCATGTCACTCCTGTCTTCTCCGGCTGATCTGCATCGGGTCGCTACCAAGAAGGAAAAAAAGCCCCTCAAACTTCTGATCCCCTGATTGAGCACTCAACCCTTTCTCCCTGGCGGGTCCCTGATTAGAAGAAGATTGTTGATTCATGGAGGATTTCTCCTCTTCTCCCGCTAATATTAATCCATTCCATTCCAGAGGTTGGCTATTAAGAGGCGGATCACGTTTTTTGGACGCGGATAAAGAAAAATCCAATCTGGATCCAGCCTGGAACTCAACGTTTTCCAATTAATGATGATGTACGACGTTTTGAAAACTCGCAGCAGAGAACGCGGCGCCGTGTTTGCAGTGACTTTGTGCCAGAGATGAAAACTGTAGCGCATTACCATAATGTTGCAGGAAGTTAACAAATGAACCTGCAATGAATTCCAGGCAGCAGAGCTAAGGATGAGCTCTTCCCGGCTATTCGAGCCCTGTCCACACTCACGCTCACCCCCCCGCCGCTCTCCCTCCCTGCCCTCCCCACCACCTCATCTTTTCCTATCTCAGAGCCAGGAGAAAAAAGGCAGCTGATGGAAAGGAGAGGGGAGAAAAATGACAGAGATAGACAAAGGTTGATTAAATTGGTTTTCAATTCTGGGTGTCTCTGTCTGAAGCCACTGCATTAATTTGCTCCATTACATATTTGAGAGCCAGTGAGTGTATTAAGAGCTGCTGTATATCATATCAGTGACTGCTCCAAGAACCCACTGCCAAAATAAGAGCCCTGGGTCCATCTATTGGAGCATTAACTGAAGTGACTCAGCACGCCCAGGCCCAAATGCCTCTCATGCTTTATGTGAGGGAGGCTTTGTTCGCTGTGGTCGCCTTCACTACTGCAGGGAGGCTGGCATGATTCTGTCCAGTGTGTCAGGCTTAACATGGGAATATGTCTGGGAGCAGGTGACTCATGATGAAAATGTAATTGCAGGGGATTCTGCTTAGCAGCTTAGGCAAAGCTTTACCTTTGTATCGCCGTACTGAAGATTTCCTGGCTCGGCAGGAACGAGATATTAATTACACGCGAGGTTGTTGGTTTGATTACTCGAATCTACCTTTAATCCTCGGCTCTGGGTGCGTGTCAGATTTATCTTCTCTTTATCTTTCCGCCGTTTACAGTTCAAAGGCTGGGTAATAAAAATGTAATCATGGTAATTTATGAGAAAATAATTTCAAAAGGCTGCACACAAATGTTGGAGAACATTTATGAGATAAGAGCTGAATTTACTGGGTGAAAGCACACTTACACAGGTGTTTTCAATTACTGCAGCTAATTAGACCTCTGCTCGGGGTGCAGCTCAGTTGAGGACGGGCTTTTATTTTTTCCAAAGCATATGTTTTATAGCAGGGAAAGCGCAGGTGTTAGCAGTAGAACCGGTGATGGTTCTGTTATATTAAACTGTCCCAGTGCGTCATCCAGCATGAACCATACCAGGACCTGAAACTGAAGCAGCTAAATGGTGCCATTGTTTTGTTGTGCTTTGTGCTTTTCCTGCTGTGACATGTCAGAATGTCTACTGTGTGAGGTCACCAAAATGTGATAAAGGTTAGAAACTAGGAGTGGGTGATATGATGATCTTAAACTGTGGCATTTGCTTTTCAGAGGAGCTGTACAGATCATTTCATTAATGGTCCGACATGTAAATGTTTCACTATGATGGACTCCATCTCCACCGTCTCGAACTGCAACAACAGTCCTCGTTCTGCTATCTGGGGGAAACGCTGAGGGTGCTGGGCAACTCCGACCAGAACCTGCAGCAGGTGGAGAATCAGAATCAACTTTATTGGCCAAGTTTGTACAAGTCAACCAAGAATTTGACTTGCTGTGTGCAGTAATCTGGGAAAAAAACCACTAAGTACTAAAAATAAGGTAACAGAACAACAAAAATAGGAGCAATACCATGATAAACATAAACAGCCTGGTTCATATGCCACAACACCAAGCTGCCCAAGGTAGCAGTGCAGAACAGATGATTTGGTGATCATGGATCGTCATTCTAAATGGTATAGCGCTTTTCTCTACCTTAGTGGTTCCAAAGCGCTTTAAAATGTGTTTCACATTCACACATTCACACACCAATGGCGACAGAGCTGCCATGCAAGGCGCTAATCTACCATTGGGAGCAACTTCGGGTTCAGTGTCTTGCCCAAGGAGGGCTTGCGGAGGGGATCGAACCGCCAACCTTGTGATCAGTGGACAACCCGCTCTACCACCTGAAGCACAGCCGCCCTTTGGGATTTCCATTTGCATGAGGGAATGTGTTTGTTGTGGGACAGTGTTTATTTGGGTGTCTAAGTCTGATCGACACGGATGTTAAACTCCAAGGTTTTCTATCAGAACACCACATAGTACCAATATGATCAATGTTATTCACTTCACCTGTCAGTGGTCAGGATGTTGTGGCTGATCGGGGTGTATATTTATATAGGCTTAAGGACAACACTGAGAAAAATACTAGTCCATAAATATTTCTTGTGAAATAACTAAAGCAGTTCTTACTTTGGCAGAAAGTGTTCATGTAGGACCCAGTAATGGTCATGGCCTTCAAAGCATTTTGCTCAAGAGAATCTTAAGAAATGAAGAGAAACTTGAAGTGTGTTCCATACTACCACACCACTGAATATGCCAGAAAAAAATATTGTACTAGAATTAGTATGACTAAGTAGTGTGTCCCATTGTTCTAATTGTATTCATACTGCATGCAACAGTATTCATTTTTGCAAGGGTAGCTGTTGTACATGTTGAAAGATTTGGTACGCAGGGTTATCTTGTAATTACCACTGGTGGCCACAGGGGCCGCTGTTCAACTGAAGTCATCAATTCTTTGCTCTTTTTTTCTGTTCTTTTCCTCATCCTGAAGTTTAGCCACCAAAGCTCAAAACTCACACGTCAGAGCATTCTATTGACTCAACTTTACAAATTAGTTATTCTCCTTGACAATGAAGCAACGTTGCCAAAGTAGTAAAGACAACATATTTGTCACCGTGATGTATGACCTATCTCCACCAAGTTCTGACTTTGTCCAAGTTGATTTTTCATATGGAAATGAGTGGGAACCAGCGGCTGCCTGGAGGGTGGGAAATCAATCTAAAAACTTATTGTATGCTTTGGAAAACACTCAGCAGGAATGTAAAACACAGGCGATTTGTACTTAATGGGCTGAAACATGTAAAAACATTGGCATGGTCCCGTTAAATAAGTGGTTGGGTTGCAGACTTTCTGTTTATTAAATGTAATAAATTACCCAACATTTTGCCTGGTGATATGCTGCAGGTTTCCCCCCCCCCCATGCTTTAACCTCTCAAAGTCGTGGACTGAAAGGGAGCAGCGTGACTGCAATAACAAGATTTTGTCCTCGGATTACGAAAATTGAAACGTTGTTACCGCAAAGATTCGAACGACTGATAAAGGCTGAATGAGGATGTAAATTAAGGTCGTGCTTACCACCCGATCCCTCCATACACACTCCCATATGCTAACCCACCCCTGCACCCCCACCCCCGCCCCCCCCTCAGTGTTTGTGCATGTGAAAGGGATCTCTTCAGAGCTGTCACCCCTCTTTCAGCGCCGCCATTCATCGCGTTTTTCCATTCGAGGAGCGTGCAGGTGTTTACTGTAAGGGAGGAGGAGAGAAGAAAAGATGGAAACAAACGTCGGCGCCTGGGCAGCAGATGGAGAGGAGGACGGAGACCGAGAGACCCGGAGCAAGAGGCGAAGTAAAACAAAGCCAAGAGAGAGAGAGAGAGAACGGAACCAAATAGTCTCTTTCTATCTGCAAAAATCTAAAAAGGAAATAATCTGATCCTGGTGATGTTACAGACCACCCATTAGGTGAAGGGAAACTTCCAGAAAAGGAGAAGCACAGGGTGGATGCGAGTTTCATGGTTGTACAAAGAGAGAGACCAGAACCAGACCTCCACCGTGGTCCAGCTGAAAAACATGGAAATCATTTTATATTAGTGACGTAAGACCAAATCAGAAGAGGACACACAAGTACAACCACAGCCCAAATGTAGTTACAGAGGTTAGGGTCTGGTTCAGTGGGAGAACTTGGAAGACTTGCCATAAAACTACATATGTACATGCGGGGAGAAGTCTTTTACAACTCCCATGCAGCATTTCAGTGAGAAGCATCCAATCAGTGAGCTTAAGGTTTGGTTGGCTTCACTCTGTATCACCTGATGTAACTTTAGCAGATGAAATACGTCTGTCTGCTCCCAGTGTGGATGACTTTAGCCTTTTTTCTGCACAGCAGTAGTTGGGATATAACAAAACGGGACTTCTCAGAAGCAAAGCTGAAAATATAAACCAGTTGCCACAACCAAACTTGTGGTCAGGACCTCATTCCAAATGTTTAATTGACTTCTCTATGTTTTTATGCATTTAGTCACGTTGATAGCTTCATAAACATCTCTTATGCATAGGCTGTTGACAAGGGAACTCCAGCATCTTAACACCAGTACCTATCACTGTGTTATCCTCAGACTTTGTTCTCTCTTTCTTTTTATTCCTAAAACAACACACAGAAGTCGTCTGCTTTGTTAAATGCATGAATCTATGCTGGTTGTGAGAGGACGCTTGTTTGCTCGCCGCTTCTCCATCTGAGCCTTAGTTTCCATTTTCTTTTCCCTGATAGCACCTCTGATTGATTCTGCCTTTGCTCTACCTCATGTCCGAACTGTCAAACTCTACCTTTCCAACTGGATCCTGCAGAATCCTCTTTCTTTTAAAGGTCTTCAAAATTTTGAAATCCGCCTCCGTCCAGAGCGAGGAGTTTTGAGGTGGTGCCCATCGCTACGTTACCCCAGAAAGCCCAGAGTCTGTATCGTCTGCGGCCAGTCAGGATGACAAGCAACACTTTGTTCTGCAGCTAACAAGTCTTTAGAAACCCAGAAGCTAGTCGCCTCTGTCTGCACTGAGAAACATTAGACCTTTCTGTAGCAGGAAAATGAAGTGTCAGCTGGTGACCCTGGGGCCACACCTCGTCTTTAATACAGAGAAGTTCATATCTCAGGCCTTATACACACAAGTTGTTTGAAAGGCAGACTTTCTGTCAGGTGTGTGTGTTCGGTAAAATAACTGGTTCCAGATCGTGTCAGGGTTTGTGCATAATGAGCCAAGCCGGCCTCCCGACGCTTGTTTCAAAGGGTTCCTCAGATCCCGTGAATGCAGGCTCCCAGATCAGAAACACGACTGTCACTGCTCATATCGTCCCTCTGCTCTCGTTTTCACGTTTAACCTTAATAAAAGCAGCGAGAAACACATTCATGCGCTCACGACTCATTTCCTCTCCCCGCTCGCCGCTGAGGTCGACACACGTTTCCTGGCTTCAACCACTTCGGGGTCAAGGGGTCGTACCCACAATCCCCCAGGCGGTGCTTTGAATCCTCATCCTGCTTCCCCCGATGTGATGTCCAAACATCCTGATCGATAGATTTGAGACTTTATTTATACCTTCGGCGTTTAGCCTGATCGTGACTGGTGATCTGCATTCCAGCAGCGGGAGGACAGTTTGGATGTTCGGGGTTATCTGCAGCGGAGATAACTTGGAAATGGACGACTCGACGCATAAAAGTGTGTCACAGAATATGTGTGTGTGTGTGTGTGTGCCCTCCTCTCTTGTTGTAAACCCACCCCACCCTCCATCCGTCACATTAGCCTAATGAAAAGTAATAAGAGCGCTCCAAATGATCTACTCCCTGAGGTTGCCTTGAAGCTGTGTGAAATAAGATAACATTAACCTGAGTTATACGGCCTGCCAACGGGAAGTGCCATAACAAGACACACACACACACATGACCACACACATGTATACACACATCCATCTTATCTAGTGTTTACTCTCCAACTGGGAGTCATGGTGTCACAGAGACACCATAAACTAGCATCGATATGAAACAATAATAAACACAACTCAAACAAGAGGCAGAGTAAATATACATGCGGCCTCTTCCTGGCTGCAGGGGGATCCGTGAGTGTGTGTGTGTGTGTGTGTGTGAATATGTATGCTTTACTGGTTGCCGCATGTATTTTTATTTTTTTATTGTTTCACTGTTGAGTTTATTAGCATTTGGTGTTTTTGATGTGTGGTTTTATACAGAACACATGCGTCTCAGTGAGCTACTGTAAAGTGATATCACACGCGTTTGCGCTTTTATTCGTATTCGAAAGAGAAGGCAGGAAAAAGCAGAGAGAAAGGACGGAGGGAGAAGAAAAAGGAGGAGGCAGCAGCAGCAGCAGCAGCGCCGACGGGGTGAAGGACAGTGTAAATCTAATGATGGCACGCTGAGAGAAAAAAACACGGGGAGGGAAGAAAAAAAAAAAGAAGGGAGAGTGCACCGGCAGATCATCACACATCATCTGTGATAGCGGAGTAATCAAAGGGAGGCTGCATGAAGAGGAAAATTAGCCCCTCGCTCTGTGCAGGACACCAAGAGACTCGCGGTAACATTTGTCACACGTGCTGCTGGAGAAGAATAAAGGCTCACATGGGACGCGAGCGCTGTGATTATTTAAAAAAACGGATAATGGATTCACAGTTCACGGTCAGTGTTTTTTTACGAGGCAAGCAGTAACCACATTTGTACAAGTGCGTAAACTGAGGGCTGATGACTCGTTCCTTCGCTCGGGAATACATATGAAGTCATCAAGGGAAGGTAATTATTTATTCAATTGGAGGGTAGAAAATTTGCATTCGTGGATCCGACAGTTTGCTTGATTTGATGACCTTCGGTGGAAGGTGATTCCAGCGTAGCGCATTACCAGCTGTTAGGGAAAACCTTTGATCTTTCACTTGATATGGAAGAACGAAACCTCTCCCAGCCTGGAGTCAAGTGGTTATTAGTGCTTCTTTAGAGGGATAAGGTGACGTTTCTTTCTGCAGTCCTTATATTGTATTATTGTTGTGAAGGGTTATCTAGCTTTAAAGTAGTGCTTACTGGTATTTATGTCCACCAGGGGGCAGAAAAACAATGTATTAGCTTGTTATCTACTTACAAACTTAGTAGAAACAATAATAATAATAATAATGATGCACTGGTTTTACATAGCGCTTTTCTAGACACTCAAAGATGCTTTACATTGCATTATTCATTCACTCCATACTCCATGGTGGTAAGCTACGTATGTAGCTACAGCTGCCCTGGGGTAGACTGATGGAGGCCAGTCTGCTCCATTGGCCCCTCCGACCACCACCTCTCAGACTGCATCCACCCAGGCTTCCTGGTGTTCCCTCGTGGCCTCCCATCCAGGTACTGACCAGGCCCAACCTCGCTTAGCTTCCGAGTTCTGAGGGGATCGGGCATCAACAAGGCCGTATGGCCAACATTAGAATTCCTTTGAAACTGTGCTCCTCTCAACCTGAATGTTACTCTTCTTTTATCTTTTCTTTTATTTAGCAACAGATGTTGCTAGGCTAACTGTATTATGATGGCCTGGTAGGTAGGTATTGTCTTTTTAGAGATTAGCATTTCTATACGATCCCCAACACAATATATGCTATACAATATGCTCCCCCTGGAACTGCTACCTTATCGTGGTGGGGGAGTTTGAGTGCCCGAATGACCCTGGGAGCTATGTTGTCGGGGGCTTTATGCCCCTGGTAGGGTCACCCAAGGCAAACAGGTCTCAGGTGACGGGTCAGACTAAAAGCAGTTCAGAAGCCCCTATGAGAAGACATAAGAACAGGACCGTTACGTCGCCCAGCACGGCGCAGCCGGGGCCCCACCCTGGAGCCAGGCCTGGGGTTGGGGCTCGCAAGGGAGCGCCTGGTGGCCGAGCCTTGGCCCACGGGGCTCGGCCGGGCATAGCCCGAAAGGACGACGTGGGCCCGCCTTCCTGTGGTCCCACCACCCGCAGAAGGACTCGTAGGGGCCGGGTGCTTTGTGGATCGGGCAGCAGTCGACGGCGGGGGCCTCGGCGACCCGATCCCCAGACTCAGACTCTAACCGTTGGGACGTGGAACGTCACCTCACTGGGGGGGAAGGAGCCTGAGCTCGTGCGGGAGGTTGAGAGATACCGTCTAGATATAGTCGGGCTCACCTCCACGCACAGTTTGGGCTCTGGAACCCAGCTCCTCGAAAGGGGCTGGACTCTCCATTTTTCTGGAGTTGCCCATGGTGAGAGGCGGCGGGCTGGCGTGGGCTTGCTCACGTCTCCACAGCTCAGCCGCCACGTGTTGGAGTTCACCCCGGTGAACGAGAGGGTCGCGTCCCTGCGCCTTCGGGTCGGGGACAGGTCTCTGTCTGTTGTCTCGGCTTACGGGCCGAACAGCAGTGCAGAGTACCCGGCCTTCTTGGAGTCCCTGGGAAGGGTGCTGGACAGTGCTCCGACTGGGGACTCCATTGTTCTACTGGGGGACTTCAACGCTCACGTGGGCAATGACAGTGAGACCTGGAGGGGGGTGATTGGGAGGAACGGCCTCTGAACCCGAGTGGTGTTCTGTTATTGGACTTCTGTGCTAGTAACAGTTTGTCCATAACGAACACCATGTTCGAGCACAAGGGTGTCCACAAGTGCACGTGGCACCAGGACACCCTAGGTCGGAGGTCGATGATCGACTTTGTAGTTGTGTCATCTGATCTCCGGCCGCGTGTCTTGGACACTCGGGTGAAGAGAGGGGCTGAGCTGTCAACTGATCACCACCTGGTGGTGAGTTGGATGCGCTGGCAGGGGAGGAAGCCGGACAGACTTGGCAGGCCCAAACGTGTTGTGAGGGTCTGTTGGGAACGTCTGGTGGAGCCCTCTGTCAGTGCGGTCTTCAACTCCCACCTCCGGGAGAGCTTCTCTCAGATCCCGGGGGAAGTTGGAGACATTGAGTCCGAGTGGACCATGTTCTCCACTTCCATTGTCGAAGCTGCTGCTCGGAGCTGTGGTCGCAGGGTCTCTGGTGCCTGTCGTGGCGGCAACCCCCGAACCCGGTGGTGGACACCGGAAGTAAGGGATGCCGTCAAGCTGAAGAAGGAGTCCTATCGGGCGTTGCTAGCCCTCCCCGGGAAAGTCTATTCCAGGGTACTGGAGAGGAGGATCCGGCCGATAGTCGAACCTCGGATCCAGGAGGAACAATGCGGTTTTCGTCCCGGTCGTGGAACACTGGACCAGCTCTACACTTTCCATCGGGTGCTCGAGGGTTCATGGGAGTTTGCCCAACCAGTCCACATGTGTTTTGTGGATTTGGAGAAGGCATTCGACCGTGTCCCTCGTGGCGTCCTGTGGGGGGTGCTCCGGGAGTATGGGGTCCGGGGCCCTTTGCTAAGGGCAGTCCGGTCCCTGTACGACCGGAGCAGGAGTCTGGTTCGTATCTCCAGCAGTAAGTCGGACCTGTTCCCGGTGCGCGTTGGACTCCGGCAGGGCTGCCCTTTGTCACCGGTTCTGTTCATAATTTTTATGGACAGAATTTCTAGGCGCAGCCAGGGGCCGGAGGGGGTCCGGTTTGGGGACCGCGGGATCTCGTCTCTGCTTTTTGCAGATGATGTGGTCCTGTTGGCTTCATCGAACCTGGACCTCCAGCGTGCACTGGGGCGGTTTGCAGCCGAGTGCGAAGCGACTGGGATGAGGATCAGCACCTCCAAATCCGAGGCCATGGTTCTCGACCGGAAAAAGGTGGCTTGCCCTCTCCGGGTCGGTGGAGAGATCCTGCCCCAGGTGGAGGAGTTTAAGTATCTCGGGGTCTTGTTCACGAGTGAGGGGAGGATGGAGCGTGAGATTGACAGGCGGATCGGTGCAGCATCTGCAGTCATGCGGTCGCTGTACCGGTCCGTCGTGGTGAAGAAGGAGCTAAGCCAAAAGGCGAGGCTCTGTATTTACCGGTCAATCTACGTTCCTACTCTCACCTATGGTCATGAGCTTTGGGTCATGACCGAAAGAACGAGGTCCCGGATACAAGCGGCTAAAATGAGTTTCCTCCGCAGGGTGGCTGGGCGCACCCTTCGAGATCGGGTGAGGAGCTCGGTCACCAGGGAGGAGCTCGGAGTAGAGCCTCTACTTCTCCACATCGAGAGGGGTCAGTTGAGGTGGCTTGGACATCTGTTCCGGATGCCTTTGGGACGCCTCCCTGGGGAGGTGTTCCGGGCATGTCCCACGGGGAGGAGGCCTCGGGGTAGACCTAGGACACGCTGGAGGGACTATGTCTCTCGGCTGGCCTGGGAACGCCTCGGGGTCCCACCGGAAGAACTGGAGGAGGTGTCTGGGGCGAGGGAAGTCTGGGCCTCTCTGCTTAGACTGCTGCCTCCGCGACCCGGCCCCGGATAAGCGGAAGACAATGGACAATAATACAGCTACAGACGAACTAACATGTAGATTTGTTCCGTGATGTCACCTCAAAGGTTTTCTGAAGAGCGATTTTGAAGACTAGTGGGCGACCTGACTCCTCCAAATTCCCAACTAGTACAATTTAAACGGGTGTGTTGTATAGAAATCCACCCCCTGTGCCGTCATTATAAATGGGGAAATTAGCTGGAGAGACCAAAACTATTGTTTGAGTCGGGCTGTAAGCTTATTTTTTGTTGGTGTAAAGTTCAACACTTTAACATGGGGTTCTATGGGGATTAGCCTGGTTTTGGTGTCAGCCTCAAGTGGCTGTTTGAGGAACTGCAGTACTTACAGTTTGGCGTCATTCCTCAGCCCATCAGTCATTCCACGCCAACTCACCTAAGGCCTCCCAGTTGAGGTCATGGATTTCCTTGAATGAAAATCAGGTAAAGACTTCTACCTAAACCAATGGGACCTTGCAATATCCCACAGCTCTACTCCAAATACTTTTTGAGTTTTTGAAAATCGGCCCTCGGTGTTAAATTTGATAACTTCATTGATTCATTTAAAGGGTCTTTAAAGCCGCACCAGTTGATTATTTTTCACAGGATTTGGCTGTTTTTTACTTAATATCCAAAAACCTCAAGAAAAAGTTGGATCATGTCAGTAGATTATCCTGATTTTTATTTTTTACAGAAATTAAAATAATAAAAATCTAGATCATCTCATCACCAAAACGAAAAATCTTTACTTTTCAAAAATTCCTATCTCCATTAATATTCACTCAACACCAACCAAATCTTTGTTGTGAGTAGAAACAACTTAGGCTCCATCCACACGAAGACGAGCCCAGGCCTAAACACACAAATAGTCCATCCAACCCGTGTATCGTCCACACCAAGCAGCGTTTTGGGGGTCTGAAAACAATCATTTCTGAACCTAGGTCCCAGAGTGCAAAGATCTGAAAACGCCGTTTACGTGTCACCGTTGTTATGCCCTGTCCGCTTCTTTTTCTGACACGCTTGCGTCATACCTCCACCTCTCAATAAATGCGGCAAACTCAGAAAACGACAACATCAATGTCTCCGTATAGTGCTGCGTATGTCCTGCTGATAGTTCCACCTCATCGTCCGTCCAGACTAGAGTCCTACCAGCTCGTCCACTCCTATTTGCCGCCGCCATGTTCTATGTTTACATCTTATACAGATTTCTGTCTAAAGTCCCGCCGCCAGTTTCCACTTGTTTCTGTTACGGCGTCGTAGCGCCACCAACAGGCCTGGGATGTGTTTTACATCGTTTTCAGGCGTATCAAGTGAATTTGTGTGGACGGACACATTTACTGAAACAGCTCCGTATTTAAGGGGAACGTTTTTGAAACTATAGGCGTTTTGGCTTCATGTGGACGGGGCCTTAGTTCTGTCTGATCTAAACGTCATTTAGTGCTACATCAAAAACTGACTGGTCTTCCTGAAATTAGCGTCGGAGCTGAAAATCCACTTTTTAGGACGTTTTAACAGGATCTTTATTTCAGGAAGGATTGTTTTGATTTCTTTGAAACTTTTTGAAGGGAATGTCTTCATATCCATTGAAAACATATTAAAAACTTAAAGATGTTATATTACTCCTTCATTATTCAAACGTTTTTTTAAAAAATGAAGTTATACAATTTAACACAGAAGGCCTATTTTCAAATTTTCAGAATTCAAAACATATTTGGAGTAGAGCTGTGGGATTTTGCAAGATTCTGTGGTTTAGGTTGAAGTTTTTGAATGATTTTTTTCCTCAGCTGGGAGGCCCTAGGTGAGTTGGCGTGGAATGACTCCAGTATCTCTACCTCTGCTGCTTTGATTTTGGCTGTTCTTTCCTCCAGCTGCATTGAAATGCAGTAGGACATAACTCTCCTAGCTGCACACATCAACTGGAACACTCCGAGAACATTAATTCAAATGAACAAAAATAGAAGGAACAGAACAATATGGATAAATGTACGTCAAAAAGCGCTGAATTCTACCTTCTTGCAAGCAACACTGACACAAGATGAAATGCCTGGAAATACAAACGGACATTGTCATGCAGGGAAGCACATGAAGCACTTCGTCTTGCAAATCACTTGACGTGACGAGGAACCCTTTGTTCCTTGAACATCACTTAGCTTTGGCTGGCGAGCGCAGAGCATGGAGACGTTTACATCTTCTTACGCTGATGATCGTGTTACGTTCACAGCTCAATCAGCTCAGACGTCTGTAAGCTGAGGGAGAGGGGGGGCAAACGTGAACCGCCTCGTTAAGATTTCTGAGACGGCTTAAACGCTAACATCCTGTAAGCAAGCACAAAAATATAAGAATGTTAAATATGTTACTTTTTTTTCATAGCCACCAGGGTCAACGCATCAAAACACCGCTTTCATCATCTATCATCACGTTCACATGAATAAAATCCACAACAACAGGTAAGTGAATGCAGGGAGAATCGGTGGAGTGCTGGAGAGATGATGGAGGAGGAGGAGGAGGAGGAGGAATGATCTGCACTTCAAACCACCTGGAGAAGACCTCTGATCCATCTCTCTCTCTCTCTCCTGCTCTCCTTCTGTCTCGCTTTGACAGATTTATTAAGAGGCAGGGATCAAAACGAGTCCCCAGCTCCCTCCTCTCCTCATCCCTCGCTTTCTCCTCCTCTTCATCAACTGACAGCCTCTCCTCCCTCCCTCCCTCCTCCTCCTCCTCCTCCTCTCTCTGTCCCACGGCCCGAGCCTATATTCTTGAGCCCTGAGAGAAAGCATGAGAAGTAGGCGATGAGGAAGGAGATGAGGAGGAGGTGGAGAGGATTTTTTTTTTCTGTCCCTGTGGCCTGCTTTGAAAGATTCTCTGGTACTCACACAAACATAAAGTCGTCTTTTCATGTCTTTAGAACAGACTGTGTACTTCTAGAAAACTTTTTGTTGAGGAATAAAAACCATATGTCAAAATCAGCGGCGAGCACGGGCGGGCCTACTCAGGCAAACGTTATCTTCCCATTCGCCTCAACGACGCTCCGCACTGCATTCAAAGCCTGGACGCTGACAGATGGGGGTATTTCTCAATCGCCATTCTCCTGGAATGATGCTCCCCGTCACTTTAGCTAAATAACAGCCACCGAATCAACACAGAGGAATGTGAAAACAGACAGCAGTTGGACCACCCCATACTTAGTCTGTTGACAAATTCCATTTTTAATATGACATTTAAACAGAGATGTGTTGCTGTAGATGATGAGCTTTTTTGTTTTAGCTGAGGATAATCTAAAATTCACATCAAACATATTCTAATTTCTGTTAAGACCTTTCATGAATGAGAAATGTGCAGGTTTTGGGTCCACTTGTCTCCTTAGAGGGACATTAAAACACAAAACAGTGAATGTATTCCAGCGTCCAAGTCCTGTCTATTCACTTTTAGGCTACACAGTTGAAATTAGAGGTAGATTTAGATGTATATTCATGAGATGATAGCAGTTTGAAAAGTAGGTAATGATAGAAGAAATCTTTCTATTTTTAAAGAAAAAAAAGATTGTTTCCTCTTTAATTTTTATCGATACAGAATGGTGATGAACAAAAGAAACCCTTATATGGTTGGTTCAACTAAGAACATTGTCCAAAGTGTGTTTACTCTTTGAAATACTTAGTGAAGTCCAGTTCCTGGCCTCTGAAGACCCAGATACCAGAGATGCTACTGTCATTGTTGGTGCCAAACAAGATAAAACTGGCGAAGGCATTCCTTCTGAGTTTATCCAGGCGCTGGAACATACCTGTGATAAGGTTGCAGTTCTTGAAAGTAAGAGTGAGCTCCTTGGGGTATTTGTAGACAGAATACCAGATCGAGTATCCCTCACGGTCGAAGTTAGAACCATATGGTCCCTGATATGAACCTTTGGCCCGTACAGTGAGGGGATCCAGCAGCTCTGTCGGACATTTTACCGTCATGCTTTGGGTTCACTTGTCTCTTTAGAGGGGAGGATCCCTGCAGATAAATATGCACAGATCAGGTATAACATCATGACCATCTGCCTAATATTGTGTTGGTCCTCCTTAGTGGTCCAAGATGCTCTGAACCATTTGGCATGGACCAGAGGACCTCTCAGGGTGTCCTATGGGGACTGGAACCACTGGATCCTTTGGGTACTCTGGCTTGTGCAGTGGGGCCTCTGTCAATCCAACTGGTTCCACTGCATCCTGTTGATGCTTGATCAGAATGGGCTGTAGGAAGTCTGGAGGTCACATCAACATGTTGGACCATTGTCATGTTCCTCCACATGTTCCTGATTGGTTGGTGTTGTTGCCATGTGGTGGGGTGCATTTTCATCCAGTGACATTTGGGATTTCCATGTGCATGAGGGAGTGTGTTTGTTGTGGGACGATGTTTATTTGGGTGTCTATGTCTGATCAAGGTCTTCTATCAGAACACCACATATGATCCATGTTTTACACTTCACCTGTCAGTGGTCAGGATGTTGTGGCTCATCAATGTATGTTTTGGAAGAACAGTGTTCATCCTTTGGCTTGTAGAAAAAACACACTGATGCCATTCACATTGTATGTTGTCTTTACTTTGATTTGTCACCAGTAAGGTGTCATTGAAGCCTGCACAAATGTTAAACTCTGCCATTTGTTCTGCAGTTTAAAAAGACTTTTCAGAAACTTTATGTCAAATGCACAGCTGTATCAAAGACTTATACGAACACGAAAAAGCTGTAGTCTCCAGATAAAAGCTCGATGGCAGACTTTTGATATGTTTACTCGTCACGTCACTGCTGCGAACCCGAAGTCTGCAGGCCGCGGGGTTCGACTGCATCGTTCAGAAAAGAATAAATCTCCTCCAAACGGCGTTGAAAGGGACGAGACAGAGATGCCAGCAGGAAAAAAACAGAGACAAAGAGGGATGAAGACAGGGAGAGACTAGAGCCTGGGCTTCCTCCATTACCCCCTGGCCTCTCCTGTCTGGCGAGCGGCAGCAGTGGACGGACTCGACCAGTCACCTATCAAAGCCTGTCTAATGAATAGTCCGCTAATCCCCTCATTGAGATACAGAGAACAGGCTCGCTGCTAATGCTCTCAGACAGAGATGTGCTCTTTCCCTCGCTCACACACCAACAAGAATTATGCAAAAAAAAAAAAAAAAATAGCACACACACTATAAGGTGCGCACACACACAATGGACAGGAAACACACATGGTCAGCAGCGCTACATTCACATGCAAACGGCGTCTGTGTTTTCGGAATATCATGCAGGTGCCACGGCCTCCATCTAGTCCTCACACACACACACAGCAGCACAATACAACTTAACAAAATTCTGCCTTTGTACTCAGCCGTAAGCCGCCTTAATTATTCCCGAGCAGAGAGGATTTCAGAGAGGGAGGACAAGAGGCCCTCGTCTTTTCGGTATCAGTTTAACATGTTTGTTTTATTCCCGGCTTGTTTATGAGCTGGCGCGGCGAGTGAGAAATGTGAAGTCATTATGTTTAGATTGATGGAGAGACCTAAATCCTGCATTCTCCTTCACCCAGCAAATCACTCATGCACTTGTGTTTTGACATCCTGAGTGGATTCTTGGCGTGTCTGTCTTTCATTTCCTCCTTTTTTTTTAATAATGCACATTGTATATTCAGCCAAACATGAAATAAACTCACCCATCTCACCTTTCACTCTCTTTCTATTCTGTCTTTTTTCCCTGTCTTTCATCCTGGCTGTGTGCTCAGGCCAGATATCAAATTAACACAGAGACAAAGCAGCCTTGCAGGGCCAGCCCCCCACCTCCATCCCTCCCCATCGGCACCACCTGCCCGGGATGATGCACCTAGCAAGGGAGGGAACAGTGTTGGTCACCTCAGCTGTGGATGTCAGGTTTGTTTCCACTGCTGCAGGTGGGGGTGAGCTGTGTGAAATGTCAGCCAGGAGCGAGGCAGCCCGGACCTGGAGCGAGGTGAAAGACAACACAGGTGGGAGGCGAAATGAGAGTGAGGACGGGAAGGAAGGAGGGAAGGATGGACGGACGGTGATGATGAAGAGAAAGACGTGCAAAGAGATTAGAGCTAGACTGGAAAGATTAGCAGCAAATCACACAAATATGAGAGAAATGAATGACAGATTTGAAAAAAGGCTAAATTTATTCTCCACAGCAGTGACCTACGGGGGGGGGGGGGGGTCCAGGGACCTGAGCTCTTTATTTACACTGGCACCAGCCCTTCCACATTATCATGCTGGTGAATATTTATTTATATATATGTATCTGGATTTGTTCTTCTCTGAGGGGTCTTGTTTGGGTTGGCCCGACTCCGACTGGACCATCTGGTTGTCCTCAGGTTGGTTCTGAAGGACCGGACAGAGTCCAGGACCACAGCTCGCTTTAAAAACAGGTCCAGGAATATTTCTCTGATCCATAATTCATGCGGCTACGGCTGAGCTTGCTAGGCAGGGGAGTGAGCTGTAAAGCTGTGCTGGGTTCAGCTACGCGCCTGGAGGCGGGTGATGACAAAACACGGCAAGATTTTTGCTCTTGGAAACGTTTCCCTGGAACGGCAGAAGAACGGCGCTTTCACCTTTCGCGGCGCTGTGACTCACTGAGCTCCTGCCAGATCTCCAGGAAACACTGTTTAATAAAGCTCCTCTCAGATGACCCACATGAGCCGTACGGGTCTACCGCTGCTAGCGACTGAAGAAAACCAGGAGAAAGTCAGATGATTCATACGAGCATCTTATTTAGGGATATAGCAAGTTGTTGCAATCGGCCTTATTTAGGAAAACTAGTTGCAATATCTTTTGTTTCCCATAAATCATTTTGTCATTTCTCATTCGTTCATACATTCGACAGGACTTTCCTTTTGCGCAGTGGGAGTCTGTTCGAGCGCATTCCACCTGGCTTTGTTAGGAGTTCCACTTGTAATCTTGTGACTAAATGATGCGTGAAAGTGCGCTTGTTAAAGTTAACGTCCATCATCTGCGAAGAGCGACCGGTTCAAACACAAGCTTCAAGGTGAACCGGGAGAAGCTTCTTTTCATCTTAACGTATATAACTGCTCGTTTACAGTCACAAGGATGTGCACATGTGATGGATAGATAGTTGTGATTCCAATAATGTACACTGAACAAAAACGTAACACAGGGGGCTAAGTCTTTTTTTGTTCTGCATCTCTACAGCAAAATGGAAACAAACACCTCTGACAAATAGTTAATGAGGTTGTTGATGCTGCTAGTGAGGTGTTGTCTAACTCTTCCTGAAGGACTCAGAGAAGTCGGTGGATATTTTAAAGGACAGGACGTTATCAGGCACCTCCATCCCGAGCATCAAGTGTCATATCATACTGTCTGAAACAATCTCTTAAATGTCAAATGGTGGAGCTGTGGACATTCAAATGCCTTTAACTGACATGCCAGCATCTAGCATGCCAGTCATCCATGCCCACTTTCTACTGTGGGATTGTGCCTTTGGAATAAAGCTGCATTTTAAGGTGACCTTCTATAGTCACTAATCAGGAGGAATGTCGGTGTAGTAGATTTATTACCTCTCTGTAAGTCCAGTAGTCCAAACAAATCAGATTTTCAGTACCTAGAAAGGGTTAAGCAGCACAAAAGACTAATGCAGCCGAAACTGTCTTTCAAACTCCATCCCCACAGTTCGTAAATCAGTTTTTTTAAAAATCTATCTGCAGTCTCCAAGCCCAAGCCGAGATAACAGCATTAGGGGTTATTTTTGTCAAACATGACAAAGCTCCTCCATAATCACACGAGACATTATACAGCTGTTTTCAAAAGCTGCGGAGCATTTATCTTCACTAGCAAACAGACTTTTATGTGGGAAATTGGTTGAGTGATGTGGATGCAGATCTATATGAAGACACCCCGAGGGACTGACAATCGAGCTTATTAGTAGAATTCTGCTCCTTGGATTTCTCGGCTCAAGAACTGAATCCCCAAAAAAACAAAACTGCTTCTTTCTAGCTGGCAGTTATGAGTTTTACAGGGAGGATGTAACGCATGGGAGGTTCACAGCATCCTCCACCATCCCCTCCCCCCCCACGGTGCCCTGACCAACTAGTATGACTCACTGGCGCAGCAACAAGGACGAAAAGCCCTGCTGGCTCTCCACCAACAAACATGGCCGAATGTGTTCACTGGAAGGCACCAGGAAATGAAACCCAGGTCTGCTGCTGCGGCAGATGGGAACTCTACCTCGAATACAACAGATTAGATGAACTACCTTGTTATATTTGAGATCGGCAGGGCAGAGGTTGTCGGCGAGGTGTATAGAACTAAGTGTTGTATTTCATTTTGCTCCGAATGAAGTGACAAAAGAGGTAATTAATCCAGTCCTGAAAACAGACAAGCATAATTTTGTCTGAATGAAGGATGTCGATACTTATAAGGCATCTATAGCCACGGGAAGTTGCAGATATAGGGATATCCCAATCAGGGGTTTGTTTATTTGGTCAAAAGAGAGTCATTTAATATTTAGTATCTTCCAGTACCAAGTTCCAATCTGATTCATTCAAGGTTATAACTACCTAATTTCTCTGCAATGCATTCAGAAAAAAAATGCATTTTAACTTCAGACCAGTCCCTAATGTCATGTACTTGGGACTACCATGGCTCCTGTATTGTCTACATACGTTTCAGGAAATGTATTGTTGATCAGCTGCAGTACCGGCTTGAGCCACTAGGTGGAGGTTTCTATTGTTTAATACTGTAGCAACCCAAGGAGGCAGTGACTCGGACTACAGGCATTTCGTGTTGGCCAGCAAAGAACATTGTGGGGCTTAAGCTAACATTGGGCCACCATGACAAAGGCTTCTGTGACACTTAATGACATCTGGTCAGAGATCAAACTGGTTATATAGTAGTGCCATATGTAACAGAGCTGCCTCTATGGCTCATTTACTAAACAGAAATATCAGCACAGGACAAATGTCTGAGACCAAGACACTCCTAATTAGGTATGTAGCACAATTAATTCTGTACAGCAGGTATGTCATCATTGTTTGGTATAATATTGATCAAAACCCCCATGTCTGCTTTGTAACTGGACAACTAGGAGAACTAGATAAATGTTCAAAGATGGAATCCCATTCACACCAATAAAGTTGGGTCCACAGAGCAGACTTGAGTCTTTCTCCTGTTGAGTTGGATGAGTTCTCGATGGTTTACTCAAGTATTGTACTGCAAATTTGGAGGTACTTGAACTGTACTTGAGCATATCCTGATACTTTCACTACCTTCGCAAAAATGTCTGGACTGAACTCATCAAATCTTAAGAGTATTTCTAAGAAGTTTTCAAGTGTGTTCACTACTTTATAGCTGCTGTTCTCCAGTGATTGTGTATTCACAAAAAAATGCTTATGGTCCATTGTGCGCCCCATGATAAGTCTTGGAAGATATAGTAACACAGTTTGGCTTCTATTCAGTCCAGCTTTGTTCCTCGGGGCTTAGAGGAGACAATAGCATCCAGTTTCTTTTAAGCAGGTATTTCAAGTGTGAGACAGGTACGTCCCAGGTGCTCAAAACACTCAGAGAAGGGCGCAGTGCAGGTGTGAAATGGATCAAGAGCACGTCAAACATGGCCACCGAGGGAGAGAGGGGGATAAATTACAAAGCGGAGAAATAAAAAAGGGGAGGATACTGGTGGATGCGATGCTGCGTTCACAGAACGGTTCAAGGATGAAAATACTGTAGAAGGGAAATAATCAAAATAGTAGACGTCCTGGCTTTCTCTCAACTTTTATCAAGCATGAGCGGATGATCTGCTGTTTGTTTTACTTCATGCATCTTACCATAAATACCTCCCATTAATCCCGACCTCATATTTCACAGTTAAATACAATGAGGAGCCCTTCTTAAGGACGCATCAGGGAACAGACAAACCGATACTCCGCCTGCTTCTTTATTGCGCTACTTTACCGCCACTTACTCTCCTGTTTTCCCAGTGGAAGGTCAGTGCTCGGGGTCACAGTGTTAACAAGGTGATCAATGTTAATCACAGACGGAACGATCAATCCGGATGAATGAGAGCGGCATTAGTCAGAGCCGCTGGGTTGCTGGGAGCGTTGTCACCTATCAAAGCATTGACTGGGGTGATGTGTGGCGGCTGCATTCTGTCATTAACCCTCAAAGGCTGTAAATGTGGTCCAGTAGCATTGTTGCTTTTATAACACATCGAGAGAACAACTTTAGTAGGTTGTCAAACTTTAAGGTGCACCGCAGAATTTCTAATATCGTCCAGATCTGAACACACAGACGGACTTAGGATCTCAGATGCTGTGTCCATAAATAAATGAAAGCTCCTTGTAACTCGAGAACTTGCCTGAATCTTGATGCTGCTAAGTTTTCCTCAATGTCAAAGTTAATCCACGGACAGTTACCCAAACACCCAGTGGTCTATCAGACAGGAGCTGCCAGCAGGTACTTTGGTTTACGGAGGTTTCCATAAGCTGCTCATTTAAGTCCAGCTGTCTACCTAATTACAGTCACTTTCTGATCCTAATAAAACATGTCGCGAGTCACTACGCCTGTTTACGACCACTTTAAGACAACGAGAGCGTGATAATAGAGAAACGGTCTGCTCTATATGAATGTGTGCTCAGTCGTATTCGGTATCTGAAAAGTAACTGATGACAAAACACATTAAGAATTGCTCCGACTGCACAGATGGGACGTCCTCACTGGACGGGCTGCTTTGGAAAACACCAGAAGACGCTGGTGCTCAATGCATATTAAACTGTTTACTGAAACCACTGCATTTTTCCATGTATGAAACACAGACCTGAGTGTCCTCCATTAGTGAACAGATAAATGATTTTACAGCAGAAGACGACGAGAAGCAGATTCACATGATCGGAGTCAGGTCATTCCCTTTTCTTGAGTTATTTTTGGAATTGGTTTATTTGATGAATAATTTAACTTAAAGCCAGTGCATATGCTGGATAGACAGGGGATTCATTCACAGTTTTACTCACTGTGGGCTCATTTTTCACTGCAGTATAAAATCCTGCACCTCTATGGAAACAGAACAACTATGAATAGAAGTAGAGAGAACTGAAAAATGTATTCTGTGCAGTATAACAAAGTTATGCCACCATATATCCCTTGAAAAGTTGGGTTTCTTCAATTATTTATT
This sequence comes from Dascyllus trimaculatus, assembly GCA_024666655.1. Lineage (NCBI taxonomy): Eukaryota > Metazoa > Chordata > Actinopteri > Pomacentridae > Dascyllus > Dascyllus trimaculatus. The sequence continues at coordinate 33,430,716 of CM045453.1, forward strand.
TCACAAAAGCTAAAAAACAAACAAAGTTGGAATCAACACATGCAACTTTTCTTCAAGTGCCCTCTGGTGTTATCACTACTCGAAGAAATAGTGACTCTGCACATAATAGATATTGATCTACTTCAATATCAGTCAGATATACCCAGAATTTTTGTGATATGACTGCTGGTCACAGCTAAGTCACAAAGGGCTTCACAGTTGTGCCGAAAACAATAGAATTTTTTTGATTTGTTTAAAATAAAATCTGATTAAACTGTTTATTTTCGGCAAACTTTAAAAGGACACGTACAATAAATAGATTTTCATGAAATATCGCAATTGTAAGTGTAATTTTGATTACTTTTACCAATGGAGTAGCACCGATGACTAGCTTAAGAACCGCTGGAAAGCTCAAAATCATTTTTTTTTTTGTTTCTGTGATTTCTGGCTCTGATAAAAGATGTCGTTTTGGCATCATTTCTTTTTTAAGACAGCCTGCCTTTCAAACCCATCAACAGCTTTTGAGGTTTAGAATGTTAAAGCATGTTTTCTCTTAAGATACCCACGTTTTTTTTCATTAAATGTACATGCGTCTATGTTTATAATAACACAATGTAATAACAGTCGCTGTGGCATGTCCTGACAAATCTCACAGGGGAAGTAAGAAAAAAAACGGGGTTACAAAGCATTAAATAAAACAGTAAAAGAAATAAAACATCAACCCGGACGAGCCCCCATTTCTTACAGCCCGGATCAAGACTGCAACAAGGAGGGAGACAATGAAGTGGTTTTTCAAAAGTTAAAAGAGTGTTTATTTACAAAAATGCAAAAATAATGCCAGCAACACAGTGAAAACGGAACTGAGCTGCTGTTGTCTGCTGCTGAGCATCGTCCGGTGTGCCAGAGCCAGCCTCCTTACAGCAGCATCAAGACACATTTATAGTGAGAGGACGATCAGGCCCAGGTGTGTTTGATTGCCATCGGGCCCAGGTTTGTCAGCCACAACGACTCTGCCTGCAGTCTCCACAGCACAACATTACACAAGGACCCTGAGGGTCCAAACAGAGCCGGGTTGTCACAGTAAAAACATTGGCAACCTTAAAAAGACCAATAACCAAGCATAAACATGTATGAAAATGCTCGTCTGAACAGGTGTGTTTTAAAAAGTTTTTTAAACTGAAGAACTGACTCTGACAGTCAAGGAGAGCTTGTTTCATAATATATTAAAAATAATAAGATCTGATGATTCATAATTACCAATGTTCTGATCAGTAAATATGGTGGTTTTAATACAAGCAGCTTTTTACAATCATGGAAACATGCAGCATCAGTGTATAAACCAGGGCAACATTTTCCATGACCCTGGTTGCAGGTTGGAGCCCACATCCAACCAAGTGATCACTGTTTCACAAATGTAAGACAAAGAATAATAACAGGAGTGACAATATCAGCTCTTGCTGTTGCACTGTCAGTATATTCTTGAGGGTTTTATGGAGCCCTGCTGTGCAAAACACATCAATCCTCTCAGATTGAGGACCACGGTTCAGCTTCAGACAGCCTCCCTCTCCTCTGGAAGCGCCAGACCTTCTCTGGGAGTCTGTAAAGAAACCCTGCCTCGCTTTAAAAATGCTGTGACGTCACCGCTGACCCAATTCTTGCAACAAACCTGTGAGCAGCCTCGCGCTGCTGTATCTGCATATTTAACAGGAGGCAGCAGGGAAGGCGGGGGGGTGGGAAAAGAGGGAGAAGAAACTCGATGCCCTCTCTCAAAGCTTAGATTTACTAACGTATGACTATGAATTTTCACCCGCCATAAATTAGGGCAGAAGATGAACCTCAAAGTGAGTCCTCCTCCTCTTCCTCCTCTCTGCTGCTCGTGTGCAGTCATGGTGGGGGAAGAATCAGCGGATGAAAATGCTGTCAGGGAAAGAAGCTCACTCATCACAGAGCCAAAGACCCGCAGACAAATTTAAGGGAAGCTGTTGGCATAATCGTACAGTGTCGAGACAAGACCGAGTGCGTCCTTGTGCATTTAAAGCATTGCTTTATTGCTCGGCGAGCCCGTTTGCCCGCATGCATGCAAGAGCTGTGTTTGTATAATGTCTGCACGCATTTCGATTCTGAAGTACAAGAAAGTCAAGCTTTGTGCAAGTGCTCACCGGTGCATTTGTGCGAGTTTGAGAGTTTCTATTTGAGAAAACAACCAAGTGACAGCAACCGGCAGAGACGGAGGAAGAGCGTGATTCTGTTTGACGTGCTGAAATCCTCAGCTGTCTGTTCAAGAGCAGCAGACACAGATATGGACGGAGAGGGAAGATAAGTAGAGCGTAAATGTTCCTTTACCACATCATATATTCTGGGCTATCGCTGAGCATTTCATCCCTCCCTATCTCCTCCATCTCGACACACACCATACACCAGGCCTGGGAGGTAGACGACGTGAAGCTCTCAGACATACTGAGCAAATTAAGCATCGTTAAAGATGAAATGTTGCAGCTGAAGATACTATCAGGACTGTAAACTCAAGTCAGGAATCACTTCAGAAACCACAAGAGGCCTGTTCCTGCTTACATATAAAGTGTATCGTAACTGGCTGGATCTTCGCAGAGAGCTGAGTGTTTTATGGGACGACTCTCGTGTAAAAATGTGCCAGTAACAAGGTGATTTTTGCTTAAAGTCACTCTTAGGTTTGCCATGTTCCCGTCAAAAAGTCTTACAGGTATTTAGCCTTCAAAGGCGCAGTGAGACAAAAGTTTGGAGATGTTTGGAACCGTTTCTGTTTGACATGATCTAGGAGCTCTTGTGGAGCTTTGAACCACATCTCACCGCCTTAATCAGTGACAGGAAGTGCCTCAAATCTACTTTTGGAAACTTCCACCTGAAAAAACATCCTAAAATCTCATCAGTAACAGCTCAACTACGAGGCTCAGTGGATAAGAGACACTTGGGAGAATTTTGGAAATACAGTAAGTCTCCTTGTCTTTGTCAGTAGACTGTCTAATTGAAAGTGTAACCTAGAGAGTAAATAATAGCCTGAGCAATGAGACAGGGACATTGTAGTCTGACTCAACAAATGCAGACAATGGGTGTAAGCCTGCCATTTCCACCAAACATTTAATGCAGGATTCTCCTCCCATTTTGTGGTCTGTGCTTTCAAAATCCCCTCCACACTGGGAGGCAACAACAACAAACTCTGAGTTAGCAAGTTTGTTGTATTCTTTTGAGTGAATTAGCAATTTTAAGGACAGTGTTTGTCTCCCTGTTTGCCAAAGTTCCACCAAAACAACTCACCACCTCACTATGTTGCTGTATTCTGGGTTTGGCACTGCCCAAGATCATTTGGATTGGTTTAAAGAAATACAAACAAGCCAGAATGTTTTTTCCCTCTACAGTTAACCAATAATGAGGTGCCAGACCATTCTCCAGCAGCTTAAGGAAGCCTGTTTACTGAAGGTGCCATGCTTTAAAGTGATATTTCATTTTGGGACACATGACTTAGGCTAACGTTATACTTCGACATGCGTCCATGAGTATGAGTGGCTGTAAGGGGACTTAAATTATGCTTTTTTGCCATGTCTGCATGGACTCCTCCACTTGCAGCCAATATTTTGTCTCCAACAGCGATGACACAAGAGTTGTTGACATGTAATTGTTGCTATTGTCTGTTTTCTAGTCTGCATGGAGTCCACTCTTAGGACCTGGTTCCATACATGTGCACTGGGTCGTATCTACGTTTTCTACACATGAGAAACTACTGCCCTTGTAGCATTGCTGCTCAAAGAAAACAAATAACTGTTAGCTTATCTTAGCATAAAGACAGAATACACTCTTATTTGCATAAGTATGACTCTTTAACAGCTGGGGAATAAGTGGCTCCCTGGGATCTTGCAAACCAGTAAAGTCCTATATCGAGAAATAGTTGCTTTAAAAAAAACAGTACTGTACAACAAAGCTTGTTGGCCTTACACTTTGTTGTTTGGACGGATTAAACACATGAGATTGAGGTGGTGAGTTTTAGAGGTGCTTCTTAGCAGATGTTCTAACCTTCAGACAGGTTTCCTCCAAGTCTTTACGCCACACTTAATGTGGCGGGGTTACGAATGGGGGTGAACAGGAAAAAGAAGACTCTCTCCCCAGTTACTACTATATTAAGTCTGACTACTACCTTAGTCACATACAGGTCACAGAAGTTTGATAACTGAGAGAAGACAGATGTGGTTCGAAATCAGAATAAATTACATTTATTATCAATTTTATTGATGCTGGCCAAAATAAGCCACACCTTTGTATAACTGCCTCGTTACGTAGACATGGGCAGACAAACTTGGCATCACCAACCTCAGACAAACAGACACCAATGCGAGGCAAACAGGGCACTTCATCATCATGTGCATATGGATGAATAAACTCTTTAAAACATCCAAAACCCTTTAATCAATCCTGACAACAACACCTACCTCAGAGTCACAGAGGAGCCTATCTAGCAGCCATCAAGCAGAGGCAAATGGCGACCATGATGCCAAAGGTATTTTAAATACCGTTAATCAGGGGCGGAGAAATGGGAGGAGTCGATCTAATTCTCTGATGGTGTTTTCAAGAGCTGTAAGGAAATACTAAATTTGCCTCGAAACAAACTATCCCAATGGAAAACCTGCTACTGGCTGCAACATTGCATTTACTATGCTGTATAACCACAAAATGTCTGACTGGTCCTTTGACGCATCATTTCAACAAAAGCATCCCGTGCATCAGCTGTGAGCAGCTCCACATCTGTGAAACGAACGCTGGAAGCAGACAACGCCAGACCAAAACCTGCAACAGCCCGGATCGAGAAGCCGTCAGAGTCATCAACGAGGAGTCAGTCAAGACGGCTATTCACATTCACGTCAGATCTGACATCAAAAACTAGAATATCTGAGCTGAGAACAACCACTTCATCATGTGTAATGGAAGTAAAAAGCCTCAAACGAGCCAGTAAGTGGATCCTGAGCTCAAATCAAATTTATACCTCCGAAACAGGTTAATGTGAAAATGGAAGGAGCCTTCATCACATTTAAACTGACTCGTACATATTGAATTTTAAATAAAAAAGTCAATTTTGTCCTGATTTGTTGATGTGATATTAATCAACTGAGAGGTTTGATAGCTCAGCTGAGTATTTCTATAAAATCCAACATTGTCTTTTTCCACGAGAAACCCTACCACCTTCATCACGGAACCTGGCTCCGTTCTTTTTGGCTGCCGTCTTGATGTAACCATATCTGACAGGCTGAGACAAAAAACTAAGCAGGAATAACAACCGAATGAATAAGTCAATGATGTGTCTTGCTTTGGCCTCCAACAAACTGCTCTTCCCATGTGTTGTGCCTGTTCTGGCAGCGAGGCAGAACTCCATCACTCTTCCTGTGCAGACCTGTATCTTATTACCAGCAGCCTATAAGTTTGTGATGCATTAGGGAGTCAGCGTGTCGTACCGTGGCTCCGAACCAACTCCCAAACTTAGAAATGTGGGTTACATATGGGCCTAAGTGGGTGTGAAAGAGAATGTTAATCAGCTGAATGCTCCTCTCTGCCTCCGAGGGTGGAGTTCAACGTGTGTGTGCGTACATAGATGTTCGCCTGAGCTTCCATATGTTCCCATGCACAGCAGGGGGGGGCATGTCAGGACGGTCTACGCTGGCAGCTGGAGGAGACCAACTGTGTGGCGGGCGCAGGGGTGGTTCACACACCATCCTCACACCCAGCGCCTCAACCAGACTGATCCATTTTGCTGTCCTCCAGTGTGGTGAACCAGGACGTCCTCTTCAATCACTCCTGACCACAGTCATTCTTTCAGAGGACACTGTGTGCGAGCTTACTGTAAGTGCAAGCTTTGCAGGCGACACCAGGGAAGGGAAAAAAAAACAGTCTGGAAAAGCTCCAGGTCTACAAAGCAAGCGCCATTGTGTAGTTTCTGGGCCGCACTGCAAGTGTTTGTGTTTCTCATTTGAGTCTGGTTTGCGGCGGATGACTGAGTCAGAAGGGAAATGCTGGATACTCCCCCCTCGCCTCGGCACTTGTCTCATAAGTCCAGCGTCCCCCCCATCATTCTGCTTCTCTTTTAGCTCTTCCATTTGTGACATTTTATCTTCTCACCCCTTGTGGGCGTGGTGCCTGCTAATTATTATTTCTTCCTCTTCGCTTTTGTCTTTGTTTCGCAACTTCTCTCCCGTCCTGTCTCTTGCTCATTCTCAAAGTGTCACCCATCCTCAACACCCTCGTCTCATCCCATCTCTCAGCGGCGCGCAAGAAGTTGTTACTCTTCTGCTTCCCCGGAGTTTCCCTCCGCCAGGCTGTCTGGAGACAAAACACTTACGATACTTTAGGAAATAATTAACACCCTGCTAAGCTCCGAAACAAAGCTAGGCGTTGCTTCAGACGTGGATGTGAGGAGAGAAACAAACTCAAGCGTGCTCTTCTGTTTCAGAAACTAAACACAACACCATGTGGCATTTGTGTCATCTACACACATGGAGGTACGATCACCAGGCAGCAGCAGGCCTCTCTCTGTCTCTGTTTGTCCACAGTCAAACTGAAATTAAAGGTGAAGAAGTGAAGAAATCAGAATATTTCACCTCTTAGATTTGTTTTGTCCATTTTCACCCAATTTCGACTGAACCTGCCAGTGCTGAAGAATTGTTGCCAGGTGTGGACAGAGACTAAAAATACCTACAACACTTCATTTCAACAGTGGCAACTGAATTTTTTTGTCATGGTTTTAGTCACACCTGTCATTTGTGTGTTTGGCACATTACTACCTGCTGCAATCCAGAAACAAACAAAAACGACGTCCAGTAAGAATTTGGACGAACATGAGCAAGGCTAGCTGGCGGTCAGCAGGGACAGCGACACTGACCATGTGCTTCAGAGCATTTTCAAACGGAAGAGATGCAATCAAAATGTTCCGAGACAACATCTATAAAAAATAAAAAACAGTACGTCCCAGTCCAAGCAGTCTTGATGTGCAGTCGTATACCTTGTAATGCTACCTGGAAGTCTATAAACCTGTCACGCACCACCTGTGACAGATGTTGAATCTTCTTAAACTGTGTCAAAACAGCAACTCTTCAACCTGAATTTAATTTTGGGAAAAGGAAGCAGTCGCTGGGAGGCAAACCTGGTCAGTGTGGCAGGTGGAGCACGACTTAGGATGTCTTGGCCAAAAAACTTCAGATCATTTGACCCCAGTACTCAGACACCACGTTACAGAAGGACTTTGCCTTGACAAGTTGACTCTGGGGGATTAATTCCTGGAGCGCAAACACATAAATGTTGAGGAAAGTATTCATCAGCTGCAACCAGCTGCATCGAATCTCTCGAACTCCACTGCAGGGATGAGCACCGTTGTTTCAAAAGATAATCCCTCATCTGATGTTTTGACGAAGGTGGTGGGAAGCACCGTCTGTCATGTCAGTCCAAAACCTCCCGTAGGTGTTCAGCTCAGTTGAGAGGTGGTGACAACAAGGACTAAAGCATACGGTTCACATCAGTTTCATACTAATCTAACTCTTCTACAGATTGGCTCTTGTCATTTTGGAAGAGACCACTCCTATCTTATAATAAAGGTGATCCCTCAGAACAAGTGGACTAATCCATACTAGCCAAATGTCCCCCAAAGCAGACCAAGCCAACAGATCCCCTACTATAACATGCAAAGGTTCAGGTTTTAGTTTTTCGTCACCCGTCTGCAAAGACAAGAATTACAAAGAAAGAAAATACTGGCAAAAATGGAGAGTTTTCAAACTAATATATGCATAATGGGGCACTGGTGGTGCAACAGTTAAGTCTCTGGGCTACTGATCAGAAGGTCAAACCCCAATGCGGCCGTTGTTGGGCCCTTGAGCGAGGCCCTTAACCCTTCCTGCTCCAGGGATGCCGTACCATGGCTGACCCTGCGCTCTGACCCCAACTGGGATATGCAAAAACAACATTTCAAAATGCTGTAAAAATGTATTCATGACAAATAAAGGTTTCTTCTTCTTCTTCTTCTTCTTCATTTGCTTCTACTTCTAGTTTCAAAACCTTTACTCAAAGGCTGTAAAGATCCTGAATGTGGGATTAAAATGTATGAATAGACAGGATGCAGAAACTGGAACACAATTCATTCTTTTCTTGTTACTCAGAGAAAATTATTAACTTGTCAAATGAGATAATTTAGAGCATAAACAAAGCTGAGGGAGTTCCCTGACCGAACCAGTTAATGAATAGGTACTCGCATTAGTGACACATTTGTGTTTTTGTCTCAGCTACACAGGAAAAAAAAAAAGTTACTGAGCTGGTTTTAAAAGTTGCCAGATCCAGTGAGAAAGTGGTTAAGTTGGCAACATAGCTGGCGGATTATATCAGTCAACCGCTGCAATTTAAAAACGCCCACTCAGAGGCTTGAATCTTAGATGTTGTTTCCACAAATATGCTTCACAGAAACAGCTTCATGCGCTTGTGAGAAATGGACGAGCATGCTGCCGTCTCATTACGACTGCGCGTTGGAGTCCAAATGTGGCCGTTTCTACACGTGTTCCTGCACTCTCAGGCCAACGTGCACTCATTAGTTAAAGTGTGTGCGAGGACCAACTCCTGCAAATGACAGAGAGACAGCAAGTGGCTTTGTGCAGCTCTGCTTTGGCCATTCAGTCCAACACAACCGTGACGGGCAGTCGGACCATTCAGCGAGCGCTCAGAAGGCCTGCATTCATGCATGGCCCTTAGAAACACACACACACAAACATGAACCATATGCAAACACGTACACACACACACACACACACACACACACACATGGATATACAGATGCAATCTCAAAATATGGTATGTATGGACTCAATTTTACCCTAATTCCTGCAACACACACACACACACACTGAAACTGGGCTCTGCTGCTTTCTCTTGTATACACATTCCCTTAGATGTAAACACACATGAAACAAGAGACACTGGCGATACAATCGGCAAAAAAGAAACACACACACACACATTTCCAGAGGCCCCTCGAACGCAGCCCTTTCCCCCTTGTTTTGTCTGCAGTGCAGTTGAGCAGAATTTGCGCTAAAATAACTTCAAAGGGCTCTGAAGGAGGGGCCACTCCGAGGAGTATGGAGTAATTAGGACCGTGGAAGTGAGAGAAGAAAAGAGAGAGGGAGAAGATGAGTGAAAAGAGGAGGCGAAGGAGGGGAGAAGGATCCTCTCAGCCACAAACGGCTGAATGGGAGGAGAGACGGTCTGGAGAGAGAAAGGACAAAAGGAGGGGAGAGACGGCGAGCACTCCACGATGACACTTGAACACACACATAAACACGTATGCAGATCGGCGGTGCGATAGCCCGCCACGAGACAGGAAAGTTTGGCTGCGGAATTTAGGCCCAGTTGTAAACATGATGCCGGATATATGGAAACCAACCACACACACACACGAAGAAAGTCATACAATCAAGTGGAGACAGACAAACAGTGGTGTCGACCAGAAGCAGACATATTTTTCTCTCTCTCTTTCTCACACACACACACACACACACACAGTCAAAGTGCTCCTAATGGCAGCAGTGTGTTTTCAGCCGGCCGTGCTGCCAGCCATCAACAGGAGCCCTTGCCACCAGCTAATGCACCGCTATTTATAGCCCGTAAACAACACTAAACACGTCGAGATTGTCCCTTATCGCCACCTGTACAAATAGAGCCAGATTACGGCGACAGAATTAAGCTTAAAAAATAGGTGCAACATTTCTAAAAAGAAAGAAAAAAAAAACAACAACAGCTAATGGAGCCGATTCTGCCTGCAAGAAGTGTTTACCTAAAAATACAGTCAGCGCCTCGATAAACAATGAAATGAAACAGGAGAGAAGAACGGAGAAGAAGGAAAGCTTTGGGAGAAAAAAAAGGGGAATCGGTGTGTGTCTGCATAAAAGTGTGTGTGTGGGGATGGAGGCAGCGGATGCAGAGAGAGGGGTGAGAGTGCCCTCTGTTGACGGAGCTGGGTTTAGCACCTTATTATCACAGCAGAGTGTTTGGTTGTTTAGTCTGCTACCACACACACATACACACCACAGCAGGCCCAGCTACACACATGTGCAGCAATAATGAAGCATAAAGACAATGACGCAGGCAGGATTGAGCGCGCATGTGTGTGTGTGTGTGTGTGTGTGTGTGTGTGTACTCTTGCATGTGTGTGTGTTTGTGTGCACGTAAACCCCGCTGGACCGTCAGCCGTCCTGCAGATCTGTGGATCCCTGCTGAGCTGCAGCTGCCTGAGTGACATGTGCTGCTTGAGCCCCAAAGCCCCTTCAACTAAAATCACTTATCCCCACACACACACACACACACACACACACACACATATATATATTTATATACACTCCGTCCATCTGCAACTGTTCTGAAATTGAACCTGCTGTATGTCGAAGCAGCATCCAGCAGTTTCCTGTTGGGATCAGAGGAGAGTCTTGCAGTTTGATGGATGACGTCAGCTGCAGAAGTCTCACAAATACTTTTCTTTTTCTTTTTTTTTTTTTTTTTGCGGGTGTTTTGCTGCTACAGCACCGACTGCACTGACATCACGGTGCCTGCATCTCTGCTCCCTGCGGATTTTCAAGCTCAGCATTCGCACTTATACGCTTCTGTTACGTGGATTAGACGAGCCACTCCACAGAAGAAAAACACTCGCTTGTTTATTCTCGTCGGTTAAGTAAGATTTGCCTGGATAATTTTAATGATAGAGTCTGGAAGCAGCGACGTAGTGCCGCAAATCCCAAATCATTTACTTTGAAAATGAACCACCGACACCTGCCTGTTCACTGGTTTGCAGAGTTTCCACCTGGGAGCTGGTTAGCAGAGGTGGAATCTGTCGCAATTAACACCAACCTGCTGGCATCAAATGCGAATATTCAGGAAGTTAATTCAACTTCTCAACAACCATCAGTCTGTATCTGACCAGCATGCAGCTCCATGCACTTTTACTAAATAATTACCCCCAGAGAACATCTCCTTAAATCTGTGCAGACCCACAAAAAAACAACTCAACTTCTGTTTCTTGGTTCTTGAAGGCGTCTCATCCAACTTCACTTCTAAGTGACGACACATTAAATCTGTGGAAGCACCTGTGCTGTTTTTTCCCCTAAAGTTCAGTCAGTGTGTCCTGAAACTCAATTTTCTTGTGACAAGATGGCCCCGATAGCGTTCAGAGAGGATGCTCAGTGAAAGCAGCATGTCGGCTTCATGTTCAACCACCACGTTGGTGTTCAGTCACCCACACTGACCCGGCACTCAGTTACTGCAGGAGCTGCATATGTGAGGAAAGGAAAAAATCACCCAGGTCACAGTCATGTGAGGAAAACGAAAGCGGCGCGTGTGTTCTATTAGACGTGTGCACGAGGCGGGCGAGCAAAAAAGCACCTCCACCTCCACCGCAGGTATGTTGAACAAAGATGCAGCTCTTTTTGCATTTCAATCCCAAATGCATCTGCAAAATGTGGTGAAAACTACAAAGCATTGTACGGAATTATGATGCATATAAATAGAAATAAAAAGGTAACAGATAACAAATCAGTAGTAAGGAAAAGCTTTAATAAGTATGTAATGAAAACAATCATAACAAATGAACAAATAGATGTGGGGGCTTCTTAACTCCCTTTAGTTATCATGCAGCAAATGATAATCAGAAATACTTTATTGTTCCCCAAGGTGTCATTTTCTATGTTACTTCCATTCAAGGTCAGAATTTAAACAATACAAAATACATAGATAAACATATATGATAAAATATGAACTAAGAATATCAATATAAGTAGAGCAGTATAGCACTGATGCACTAATGGGCTTTTCCTAAGAAGTAAAGTGTCATAAACAGTGTAATAAATAGTGTATTACTGCACGTAGATATGTAAATAACTACTTAGGAGACTTAAAATGCACATAAAGAGTAGCTAGCAGCCGTGTCCCCGTGTAATTGTCAAGAGAATTTAAAGCAAACTTTTGAAAAGTTGCAAAAGGTTTAATAAAATGAAGCTTGTATCCTGTTTGTGCTGCTGTTTTGGAGAGAATAAACTCAACTGTTGTGCTTAAAACCTCTAGACGGAGACGGAAAGTTCGTTCATGTCAGCCGGTACCAGCAATGTTTCACGCTGCCCGGAGATGACGACAACAAAAGAAGCCGAAACAGCTGATCGGTGGTGATTTCATGTCTGCTATGTCGAAAGTTGAGGAACCACCTCAATTCTACCCTCAAACTTTTAAGGTCTGTGAACGTTTTCAGGCGTTATAATTCAAAACGCACATTCAAAACACATTAAGCGAGCACGGCCAGAGTGTGCATAGCGTCCAAAGATACTCCAGCTCCAAATCCTCTCACCGCTGTCATCAACTTTTCTTCTTCTGGGAGGCAGGAGTCCCAAGTCTTAAATAAGACTTTTAAATGCTCCTTTCAGATGTGGCGGTGAGAACCGGGTCTGGACGAAGCTCACGCATGAAAACTCCATGTGCACCCTGGATGACAGGCGCACCAAGGAGGCCGGGAAACAGACAGAGCCCTAAAAACTTTATGGATTTTTTTGACGGCCCACAGATGCAGCAGCCCACCAGGAATCATCCAGGTGTGCCAGATGGCTGCGGTAAATCCAGAGATGCAAGTCAGGGAAAGTATAATGGTCAGATTCTCATGGAAATGTGTCTGATTAGTCCGCTGGTGGTAGGAACACTTTGGATTCTTGACCTTGGGAGCGGCAGCGTGACAGAACAATGTGCTCTAAGCGTGCACGCAGCACTCCTGTCTTCACTTCGCTAATTGATTCTTTAGCGCCGAAGCGGGGAAATGCTCCTTTCAAAGACATCACCTGTACAAACAAACAGACACACAGACAGGTGGCGTCATCCGGGTGACAAGTTGACAGTGAGACGGTGAGTCTGGCTCCGGGGTGGGGGGTGGGGGGGGCGTCTGCTGTCATATTTAGAGCACACACACACACACACACACACACACACACACACACACACACACACACACACACACCTGTTATGTAACCCTGCTGCAGCCTCAGAACCTCGACCCCTCCAATGTGACATTTCTCACTTTGCTAATTGGACCGACAGCAGCCACTGAGATCACCGGCTCTGATGGCGACAAGACCAAAGTAATTACAGCTGTTTCGACCCCACGTTGCGACTCCGTTGCTGCTCTGCTCGGCGAGGCTGCTCTCTGCTCCCTATATTTTTTCCGTTCCTCTAACCGTAACGCTCCACAGATGTGAGCCTTTGTCCGACAGAGGTGCTGATAAGCGCTCTGAGCTTGTCATTGCTGTGCCCTGGGTTGAGTTTGTCTTCTGTGAAATATCCAAATGTCACTTTCCAGGCCCTCCTCCCTGTCTCCTCTCCCTCCGTCTCCCTCCTCTCCCTGTATTCCTGTCACTCTGTCTCACTCGGCCCAACTATCAAAGCTCCCACTGTTTACTTCCTTGAATCTTTTCCCCTCCATCTCTCTCTGTCTTGCTTTTTTTCTCCCATTCTCTCCCTCTCTCTCTCTTTGTCTCTTTGATGTTAGTGCAGCGCTGACACAGCCCCACTCCAGACTCCACTCCCCTTGAATGTTAATGGAGTTTCTAGATCGTGTGTGTGTTTGCTTGCATTTGCAAATGCTATGGAGCTGTGTGAATGAGCTGATTCATGGGGAGCGCACGTATTTGCGTCGCTCGTCCAGGAAAGTTTCTTGTTTTCTGCTTAATTGATTCAGAAAACAAAGGTCGTTGATTGTTTTCATTTTCATCCACTCATCCGTGTTCTACTTAAAGACACGTGCAGAAATTAAAGTTGCATGATCGATGGAGCAACATGTCTGCACCTGTTGTAAAAGGTGATGCTCCAAGTGAGAACCATTTAAAGTAACTTTACGATCATGTTTCAGCTTTACAGCCCACAGCTTCAGTGCTTTTGTTTACTCTCATCAGCCTCATTTCTCACTGCATCAGGCAGCTGTTTTTATTTTAAAAAATCTAATTACAATATAATCTAACCTTCATTAATCCCCTTGGGGAAATTCCTTCTCTACATTTGACCCATCCTATTCATAGTTGACCTTAACTATACATACTAGGAGCAGTCAGGGGTTAAGGGTCTTGCTCAAGGGCCCACAGTGGTGGTGACTGGGACAAGCGGTCACTCTCACTTTCCCACCTCAACCTCTTGCCAGTCCGCGGACTCGAACAGCGAATCCACCGGTTACAAGTTCGCTTCATAAACCACGAGGCCACCACTGCCCCAAGATACTCACCTCGTTACTGGGAAGTTTGGTAGTAACGACTGTACTAAGTAATTTACAGACAGAGTTTGCAACTAGCTAGCATGCTTAGAGATATTTGCTCTTAGCAGACAAAAACAGAGCTAAAAGAAGAGCAGTGTCGCATTACCAGACCATTCTTTAGTGCTGTGTAGAATGGTCTGACCACACCTCATCATCAACATAAGGGTAATTACACCTTCTGTGTTGTTGTATTTCTTTAAACCAATCACAACTGTCTTGGGAAGGTCTAGGATTAGGACACACAGACGGTATTGACTAATTACAGTCAAACATTTGCATGCGGGGAAACAAACTGTCATTAAAATGGGTAATTCACTTAAAAAAGAACTAGTAGGGCCGCTTTATTGAGCAATCCAAACCAAGGCAAAACTTGAGTGTAGGTTGCTGCCAGTTGTTGTTTCCTCTAGTGATGGGGATTTTGAAAATGGTCACTCGTGCAGCCAGTGGCCAGTTTATACCTACAATCTACATCCAGTGAATTATACTTAAAAGAGAGAGACTGTGAGACATAAATTCATAAATGCAACTACAAATACGATTGATGACTGCTTAGGGGGAGTAGTGGTGGCTCAGTGGTTAAGGCTTTCTCTACTGAAAGACCAGCAGCCCTATCTGTGACAAGCTGGGATATGCCAAAAGAGGACTTCCCCTTGCAGAAACAATAGAATATTTAAATAAATGTTTGACCAATCAATTTCAGGCACTTATTAAAGCAGCATTCTTATATATGTCAGAAGTGTTTAAATGGTTAACATTTACTGGATGTGAATGGGTGGCACATTGGTTCCTCATAGTATGAAGGCTCTGGTTCTTCCACTGTTTCTATTTCTACATTGCCGACATCCTTTTCATCATTTTGTCTCAGAAATATCTGCGGATATGTCTTCACACGGATCATTACTTTTAATATGTCTGAGCTAAAGTGAATAACTAACCCTTCATAATCAGGAAAGCGCACTAAAACCCATCTGAGTGTTTATTTCTTGGCGAAGCCGAGCCTGGTGGATTTGACGTCTTCCACATGTGTCTGTGCTGAGTCCTGTTCCCAGGTCTGTGGAAGGTGGAAAACTCTGGAACACACCGAGGGCAGCAGCTACGTCCAACTTTCCCTCCTCGAGCCTCCACTCAAGAGACCGGAGCAAAAGTTTAGTGAACACAAACACTCGCAGTCTTTATTCTGTCCTGCACACACCTAACAGGACACACACACTTGGACATGAAGGTGAGATCATTGCACATTCGTCTTGTTTGACATCCATCGGTGACCTACTGAGTTATTCACAGCGCTGAGTTGAAACCAACACCATGACACCCTTGTGATTCAAAGGTCTCCTTCCCTTTCTTCCTCCTCTTTCCCTTTAGCCTCCCCTGAACTCTTCTCGTCCTTTTTTTAACTCCCATTCCTCACTTCCCTCCGTCGGAACTCCTGCAAAGTGTTTCGCCGTGATCTAGCTAGCTCTGAGAAAGAAAAAAAAAGTGATTTCTTTGCCATTATCAGCGCGCCTGTTTCCCCTCATTTCCACACAAACGGCTTGTCAGCCGGTGGCTCGGTGCCACAACCAATGCCAGTCTTTGTTGCTCTTCCAGGTGGGTGATTTATGCGTGGCACTGAGCCCCCAAAGCGCCACTGAGCCTCTGTCGTCTCCCTTCTGCCAGGCTTGGCCTCCTTTGGGATATAAATCCTTCTCAGACGCCGACGCCAGCGAACAAACAAACTTTTTCTCCCTTTTTGTCTTCCTTACTTGGATATAGATATATTTAAATATATACACATAAACCCTCTGCGCTTCTCTTTAACTTGAGCAATGGATTGATTTCATCTTCCATTCTGTGCCCATCTATCTTCTTGTTGTTCATTAGTTACTTTTTTGGCATGATTGTCGAGCAAAAACTCCTGGCAAAGCGTACAGAACATTTAATTTAAAAAAATAAAACATCAAAAAGCTGCTTGGGTTTTGCAATGTTGATCCAAAACATGTGGATGTTTCAGACTATTTGACCATCAAAATATTCCATTCCAGGAGAGAAAAGCCCCTGAAACTGCAGTAGAACAATGTTTGCTGTGAGGTCATTTAGGGCAGTGGTCGCAACCTTTTTTGCACCATCGACCGGTTTCATCTTCGGTCATCGGGCTTAATTACCAATCCATAGAAAACTGCATTGCTTGAAACGTGGTGCAAAAAAGGTTGCAGACCTTCATTTCCCTGTAAAACATGGAAAACACCGTTCAATCTACAGCAGACCACATGCCCAGTCACTAATACACTCACACTCATGAAATAAACATCAGGGGTTGAGTCTGTTTTGCCTTTGTTTTCATAGCCGGAGTGAACTGTGCAAAGTGCTGCGCTGTAAGTTTAATGATATTTATGACCGTGCACACACACATCTGTCTCCAGCTGTCACATGCATGTATGAAGACATGCAAGCTTGCACACACGGTGACACAGAAATGTGTGCAAGCTTGCACAGACGCACTCCCACACAGGCCTATAAAAACACACACCCCAGCCAATGCAATATGCATGTCGGCATAATAAATAGAGATGGCAAGTGGTGGTGGTGCTGCAGAGAGGCTCTCAGAGAGACAGATCAGGACGGGCCTCCAAGAGGGTCAGAGGGTAGAAGACTGTAGAAACACTCCAAAAAGGTGTTTAGGACAGTAAGGAGTGAGGGTGGAATGAAAAAGATAGAAGGAGGTAGCAGTAAAAGGAGCAGGGAGGCTGTAGTTGGAGTTTCACACTCCAGAATAATAGATGGATATGTGTGTGTGTGTGTCTTCCTCTCTCTGGGACCAGATGAAGTATTCCTCAGTGTCCGTGGCAATCGACCAGAGCAGCGCAGCTCCAATGATGGATACCACTGCACTAATCGCTCCTCCGATGCCTTCTGTTTCTCTCACACATACTTTGCTCCACTCTCACTCATTCATTTATCTCTCTCCTCCTTTTTTTCCTCCCTCGCTCTCACTTTCCCCCCTCGCTCCCTCCTCCCCCAATGCTGCAGCACACAAACAGAAACAAATCACAGATTTAATGAAATTAAGTTGGGAGGGAGGCCTGCCGGAGGGGCGTTTGTTTCACGTCTCCTGACAGCTGCCGCAGTGGCGCACCTCAGCCACCTGACTGACTCCACAGGCCCCAGACGAGAAAACTTTCAGACCCAGTCGTCTTTTCACACATGGAAAACCGCATGGAGGCACGCCGCTTGCAGAATTTGCCCTTTGGGGAGGATAAATCATTAAGGCGGTGTTTCCCAAAATGCAGCTCAGGGACCAGAGAGGGGTCCTTGAGAGGGGATCAACAACCTTCAGAGTGAACGTCCTGGAATTTGAATGATTCTTTGAGTTTGTTGCTCGGTGCCACTTGATCTAAAGCTCTGAACAGACATGTTAAGACTGCTACATTCCACTGACTGGCTTTCACTTTTGCATTCCAACAGGGGAAACTCCTAAAGTACATTTCAAACTTGGTAAATTAGGCTATTGTAATTCTTTTTGCTGAAGTAAAATGAGGAAAACTAGCATGCAAAGCTAAATATAATAAACATGACACAAAGCCAACTGAGAAATAACATGAAGAGACATTTTGAATTTGACTTGTGATGTAAAATCCCAATGATCTCATATAAACATCAGCGTGTAAGTCAACTGAGGCAGTGGAGGCGACATTAATTAAGGAAGAAACACACAAATTTGAGACAATACCACCATGCAAATCCTGAAAACTCATGTCTAGTATGAATTCTTAGTTGTCCATCAGGAAAAGTTTGCCATGCTAGTTAATGCAGAGTGTGCATGGGAGCAGCAACGCAACTGTGATGCTCAGATCAATAATGAAACATCGATACTTCCAATCCCAACTTCTCCAGATCAATTATAATATTAAAAGATTGATGTCTCAACCAGGGGACAGTAGAAAGGAATACACCACCACCACCAGGATCTAGTCTCAACAATAAATGACAGGAACTACTTTTCCTTCCGCCCGTCAGAGTCCTGTGTGAACTACGGCTCTCTTAAAACTACAGAGTGCAGTTTAATTCAGATTGATAGAAATAAATACAGCGAAATAATAAAGAAATGCCACAGTAAATAGCTCTTTAAGATCAGGACTGTAGCATCTGAGATTTGTGTCCCTGAGATCAGCTTGTGTTAATTCAATAAACTATTTCTCAGTTGTGCTGCTATTTTCGAAGCCCATGATGCTGAAGCGGCTGCTTTTATCGCCAGTGCTCCGTAGATTTTAATGACGTGACACATCCATCCTGACCCTCTGAAGCCAAAGCACTTTCTGGTCACATTTTTCCTCACTGTGGACTAATTTTTTAAAGTCCCGTACCTCTTTAGAAACAGAACAACCATGAGGGAAATTGGTAATTGGCTTTTCAATTTTACTCTGTACAGTCGTCCCTCTTCATTTCGCGGTCCACTTGCGGATTTTTAAATTGTATATATCTAATTTTGTATCGTAGATTACGAAGAATATTAAATGGAAATAAACTATGTAGCGTACAGCCAATGAGCAGACAAAGACTCGCACGTATCGAAAACGCAGCTTCCTCTCGAGCTAGTTTGCCTACGTGAGACGGTACACGGCACGCTATTGGCTGATGGATGGGAGGCGACCAATCAGAGCGCTGTGTTCTGCATCCTGGGCGCTGATTGGCTCAGCGACCGTAGCATCAGTCTCCTCCATCTCCCGTGTTCAGCATCTGGCCTCGTCCATTTCACATCCACATCTGATCACTGCGGGTGGTGTTGCTCTGCGGTGTCGTGTTTTTGTGCAATTTTCGTTAATAACTGAATTTATTTCAAGCCCTACGATGTTGCCCAAACGTTCTGCGCCTTTTAAGGCTTCTGGCATCGAACCCAAACATGGGGATGGTTTATAAAGCCCTAAAATATATATGAATAATATAATAAATATAAGGTCGCTACTTCGCTGATGTTCGCCTATTGGGGGGTTCTGGAACCAAACCCCCACGTTAGACGAGGGATCACTGTATTTTGCTCTCGACCTCTAATTTGTTCCCAGACACTCATCGCCTCTCTGCTTTGTGCGAACACTGCCTGCAGTTCAGCTGAGGACCATACAGTTTTCATTTTTCTTCTTATCAAAACCTGGAGCAAAGGATTCTGGGGCGATATCACAATTTTAAATGTTAATTTTCACTGATGGAACTCTATTTGATTATACTGTACATGAACTGTTCATGATCAAGTCCATTTTATTTCTGGTTTTACAGCTTCTGGCTCTAATGGTGTCATTTAGGTGATTTTCAACAGATAACAAACCCACCAGCTGGTTTGGGCGTTTAGAGGATTAAATGATTAACTGGTAGAGTGAGCCAACGTTCCCTGACCCAGTCATTTATTGTGACTGACAGCTGACGGGTTATTGATTTATTTCTATTTTCTTCTCATGCATTTAACTGGCATTTTGTTTTTTTAGCAGTCGGTTTGCGTATTTGTATCGTTCGAGGATGTTTCTCCAACAGGAGCGAGACGCGACAAGATGCAGAGGAAATGAAACCGGAAGACCCTGGTATTCAGTACCAGGAATACCAGACTGGGTTCTACTTGGTGTCAGACTGTAAAAGTGGCATCACTCATCACTAAAAGCAGCGTAAAATAATATGAAATCTTTGATGTAAGATGATGTTTGGAGGGAAGTGACCACATACTTAGAGGAGTGAGGTTTTCATTCGGGTTTTGGCTCTTATAGAGGACACTGCTTTTATTTTATGAGAGCTCGGCAGTTGTTCTTTCTCCAGTGTGACGCAATATTCAACACCTGACAAGTGGATGAACAATTAGCATCCTGAAACTCCACGTTCTCTAAGTGTGTTTCCTCCTTCAGTCGTCAGCACCATTGGACCTTGACTACAACAGACTCAGTCCAACACCCGATCCGTTGTTCCTGCCATGAAGACACAGTAATTGTATACATATAAAATTCAGCACCAACCCGCAACTCTTTGGGATGCCATCTAACTAAACGGTAATCTGTGGTCCGGCACTGCAAATGGAAAAGACATTACACTTTAAACAGATTGTGTAAGCGTCCCCTCAGATGTGATTCCTGCATGTGCTCTCTTTCATAATGCTATCCTCGCAGCACAAAGGCCCACAGTTCCTGCAGGACCCCTGGGTGTGAACTGGACGTCCATGCTGACAGGGGGGAGATGGAGGAGGCGGGCGGAGACAGCGGGTGGGGTGGCAGAGGGGTCCTCTTCTGATCCCCCACTTTGTTTTGGACCCACTCGAAAGCTCTCGCTTGAACAAATACACACTTCTCCGACTGTCTAGTTTTTCAGGACACCTTCCCCCCGCCTTCCTCCCTCATCCCTCCATCCCGGGACCCCATAGAGGGCCTGTCACCAGCACAGTTTTCATTCTCTCGCTTTTTTCCAGCCTCCTCTGTTTGTTTTCCAAAATAAAAGGCTCATTGAGCGGAGCGGTAAATGTGCGTGTATGTGTGGATGGTTGTTTTTGCTCTTGCCAGTAGAACCTTAATGACCTGAGTTCCACTCTGCCCAGCTGTCTCCACTCTGCATCAGCATTTAATCTGCACAAAGGCTACAGGACCACCCCAATGGGTCGCAACACACACACACACACACACACACACACACACACACACACCAGGTAATTATGAACCAGGGGAGAGAACAGGAGAACAGTCATCCTTTCCTACCCCCCTCCCGCCTCCTCTCCGTCTCTACTTCCCTGCTTCCCCAAGTCTATTCCCAAGGTTGAACATAGAAGCAATAAGTGTGTGTGTGGGTTTTTTAAAGCAAACTTTGTGAATTATGAGGAGTAGGGGAGGCTGCGCTGCAACTTAAAGAGCTGAGTTAGCAGATGGGAGACAATGCACCTGAGGGAGACGGCGGGGAGAGAAATGAAGGCCTGGAGATCAAATCAAGACCTCGAGAATCTCATTCGGAGAGCAGAGGAAGCGCATCGCACAGGGCGAGACACAACAGAAAAACAAGTCGTGTGGAGGAAGAAAAGAAGCACCGCCGTGACATTTTTTGTCCTCCGGATATTGTTCTGTGGTGTTTTTTATAAAGTTGAGGGCTGCAGGCGGCTTAATCGTGCATCCACACTGCATGAAACCCAAGATAGCGTCTTATCAGAGGTGCACTTCTTTCCTGTGAGCTGAAACAAGCAGACCAGTGTTCTTCACATGCAGAGTTTTGGAAAAACCAACACCTCCATCAGTGGGTGATGAGGTGTAGAGTATCATTTATTTTGATAGCATGCTGTTGACTCTTACAGTGTATCGATGCTGTAGGAGCTGAGCAGAGACTTGCATGTTCCTACAGACTACTCCCAACAGAAAACAACATCTAATATTAGCTAACATATTGCATGTGTTCTTTTTGTCAAATACACATGCTCAGATGAGTAAATCAGTTTGACTTTTCCTAGCTAAAGGTTATGTTCTTGCATTTTTGACATGCTAAACATGAAGCTATAGCTAGCAGCTATTTAGCTTAGTTTGGCCTAACATAAAGACTACAAACAGCTAGATTAGAAACAAACAAAAGTAAGGTACAAATTTAAAATTTTGGCTTTTGCACCGATTGGGATGGCTTTTGGCAATGTTGCCTTAAATATACAACAAGTCCTATTTTAATATGCCAACTTGTGGTGGACCCTGGTACACCCTGGACACAGAGAGACAGTTGGGCACACTCCATCTCACCTTTGGTCAACTTAGAATCTACCATTTACGGCCTTCTTGCTGTGAGGTACAAACCGCTGTGACACCAAGGAAGTAGCAGGAATTTGTGGCAAACTTTTCCACTTTTGCCGTAAATCTAATGAGCGTATAAAAATATGACCTTGCAGCAAACTTGTGTCAACACAGCCAAACATTTCCTAAAACTATTTGCCAGAAAACTGTAAATATTTGCCATTATTGCCAGAAATGTCATCTGTAGCCTACACAAACTTGAACGCCTGCCACTGGAGGTTTATTAGAAGTTTAGCACCACTGACAAACTGTGGTGGAAAACCCTGGTGAACACGTTTGCACAGGAGTGAAAAACTTCTGAATATCTAAGTCTACCAATGGCTGGTAGACTTGTGGCAACATTGTTCTGGCCAAAACTGCCCCAAACATTTAGGTTTTATAGGAGCTGTTGTCTTCTTCATCCTTTTCCTGTCCATGTCCAGAGAGGCCATACCGCCTTGTAGACCCCCGATCCCATCAGATCTCTGAAGTTAAGCAAGGTTGGGCCTGGTCAGTATCTGGATGGGAGACTGTGAGGGAACAACAGGAAGCCTGGGTGGATGCAGCGAGAGAGTGAGTGGTTGGTGGTGGTTGGAGGGGCCGATGAAGCAGACTGGCTGCCTGGCCTCCGTCAGTCTACCCCAGGGCAGATGTGGCTACATACGTAGCTTAGCACCATGGAGTATGGAGTGAATGAATAATGCAATGTAAACATCTTTGAGTGTCTAGAAAAGCACTATATAAAACCAATCCATTATTATTATTATGTATGAAGTCATGTATTAAGATTTTATTTACGTTACCTTTAGTCACATATATTCACCTTGTCGCTAATGAAAATGTGCCAGTGGCTAATGAAAAAACCAAACATAATGTTAGCTAACGTGATGTTGTTGCTAACTTACCATTAGATGAGTGGACTGTCCATACAGCTACAACATTATGTGGTGAATTCAGTCATGGGGAAGCCCAGCTCTGTTATCTGTGGTACCCTGCTAAAGTAATCAGAATTTTTAGCCACTTTGACTGCTTTTTTCATCCTTTCACACTCTAGAAGGTATCATATGACAGTAAGATAAAGAGTTTGAACACTGTTGGAAACATTTTAGAAGATGCACATACACAAGTCAACTAAATATTGAGTATTGTCTGGTTGTTTTAAGACATTTTAATGTGGAAATGTTACATATTAATGGAAAAATCAACAAAGTGTTCAGTATCTGTTGATCTTTTGGCCAGAGCCATGCTAAGTTTTTATGCTAAGCTAAGCTATAGCTGTATAGCCTTCAGCTTTACCGGTAACAGACATCAGAAAGGTGTCCATCTTCCTGCCTGCCATATTTATCAAAATGCTGAACTGTCGGCCACCGTTTAGCTCACTGAATTAAGGTGATACCACATGGGCTCAGTCCCTTAGCAGCAGTCATGAGTTCAAGTCTGGTTCAAGGCCCTTTGCTGCATGTCTCTCTCCTGTTTCCCCCACTTTCACTCTGTCTATCTCTATCAGAATCATATTTCCAGAATTTGAGTATTTGCTGCTGAGGTTTAGTCAAATTAAAAATGCAAACTGTAAACACTAAAACTCACTTCTCCTTAGTCTGATAGATGCAAGAATGCAGTGGGGATTGTCACCAAGTAGCCCTTATCAGCACAACACAAAAACACAGGTCAACATCCATCCATTCATTCATCAAGATAACAAGACCTTAGCGGAACAGAAACACACTGTGTTTTCTTACAAGCCAGCCAAACTGAAATAGGTCAAAGCTGCATGTTTGGATTTTGGTAGAGACGGATGTAGGCGGGAGTCCCTGGCTCCGTATTAAGGCTCATTGGTGACAAGTCTTTGAGGGATTATTTCCTAGAGGAGATTTACATTTCTTCCTGTGGGTGTCAGGTGATTGTCAGGAAGCAGAGGGTAACATAATGCTGCGCCGATATGAAAACACAAACAAGTGAAGCGTGGATAAATCAGGAGCTAAATGAGGGCTTTATGTTGGCTGAAAGCTGAAAGAACAATCCTGTCTACATGCATACATGTAAATGTGCAGCGGGCCGACTTCTTCTGGCTCTGAATGCTCCTTATTCTGTGATTCCTACACTGAATCTTGCCGCTCTGTTTCATGACATTTCTGAAACATCTGGGCTCGATCCAGCTTCAGCAGAGGTCACCGAAGCATATTTCAGAGTGAACTATAGGTCACGCAGAGACTGTCCTCCCAGGAATCATATTAATCACAGCTAATCTCTGATAATGACACGTGTTTATGTTCGGATGACAAATACCTCTGGCAGCTGTCGGAGATATGACTCCTGTCTGCTGGGAGCAGAGGAGGAAGCGTCATTGTTATAGAGCCACAGGTGGTCAGATAGGTCAAGAAAACATCAGAGTTTAATACAGATCATGAGATAGATTGTTTTCCAGCGTTAACAAATTAGTTATTTTATCCATCGACGAAGGTTTCCTCATCCTCACGTTCTCAATATTTTAACCCCACCCTAACCAAGTCAGCTTTGAGCCTATAAACCAAACCAAACCGTGGACATAGTAGGGTTTAAACAAGACCCCAATGATTTCACTGTCAAGATGAGGATGTCAGATTCTGGTGACTGATTAGAGAAGCACTTTGTTTGTAGCTTACTCAAAGCTTTAAGGTTCCCATTTGAAACTAGGCAGCAACCACAGGTGTTACTGGGTTTTGTAAGGTGGAGGAGGAGTCCTGGTTGGGTTCAAACAGGTCTTGTTGCAGAAAGCAGAACAAGGGACTATTTCTTCTGTACAAGTAGCTCCAGTGAAAACCAGAAATCGAATGCAACTGTAAAAGAACACCAACAGCTCTGCTTCTGGAGACGCTGCAGTTGAATCTTCTAAATGTCATTTTTTAAAATGTTCTAACACAGACTAAATTCCGTCCACCTTCCCCTGCGTTGGTGGAACTCCAGAGTCCGATGTCTTAAATTAAATCCAACTATCCAAACAGCCAGATTCCACCAGGGAGAATCCTGAGCCTTCTCACGATTCTTCCTTCGTTATTCCTGTACTTTCTGTGCCTTTTGGTAATTTGGAGGAAGAGTATTATTTATTGTTATTCACGAAACGCTGACATTCCTGACATACGTAATAACAGACTTATCTTTGCACGGACCCAACTGAAGGATCTACAGGAACTTAAAGACTGAGCTTGGTTAATTATGTTTATTTACTTGACAGATTATATAAACCCCATACTTGCAGTGAAGCCACATCTGCAATATTACTGTGTTAAACAGCATAACTGAAAATGCTACAACAATCCACAAAAGAAAAAACACTGTAATTCTCTAGAAAAAAGCAACATTTAGACTGTTGCTGTTCGACAGCTGTGATGATGCTGATTTCACAGAAGAACTTTTAAATGTCAGAGGATTTCAGCCATTAATGTTGTTGGCGCTGCTACCTGTGTGAGTTGCACACAGCCTCTCTTTCAACATGGAGACAACATCAGCCCACACCGCTGCATGATGCTACAGCTGTTTATTAAAGCCAAAGAAAAGAAGACAACCTTCTATGTCTGTTTGTTCAATGTGAGAAATGTGTCTGAAGTCGGATTTAAAGCGTCACGTTGTGTAAGAGTTGGTGGTGCTGTGATGCTGGAGGACAGGTGACCCGGTGGCCTCCAGCCCAGTTTAACCTTTAGTGCCGGCATGGAGAACGCCAGCGCGGGATCTGACATCAAAATGCTGAACCTGGCTGAACTTTTGCTGCAGGACAACGCTCCGTTATCTGCCAAGGCCGATCACATCTTAGCATGCAAACTCATAATCCAGGCCAGATTATAATGTAAAGTGCTCACAGTGTTGCTGCTGTTTATGTTGCTATTGTGGCAACACAAGATAAAAATAATTGCAAACTTTCCAGAGCTGTAAAATCCTGTGTTTGAGCATTTTAAATCGCTGTAGTGTTAATATCACATAAACCTTCAAACTTAACTCACATTTCCTTGTCTCACCAATATGTGGAGCAGGACATTCACTCCAACGCTGCACCTTATTTAATTGTTGAGAGTTTTGATCTATAAAATGCCATCAGTCCATTATCTATACATCATTTTATCCTCTGTAGGGTGGCGTGGGGCAGGAGTCCATCCCAGTCGACTTAGGGTGAAGGCAGCCAAAAATGAATCATACTAACCATGAAATTTCACCTGAGTTTATGTTAACCAGACCAGGTTACGTGCATGAAGAAACAGATTATTTTAGTCACTTTGTGGTTATACACTATGTTACCCACTATAATTTAATTACACTCACTGGTGACTCTGTGCTACTACAACTAACAGATTAATCAAGAAAATATTCGACAGATTAGTTGACAATGAAAATGACTGTTAGTTGCAACCCGAGTAGAAAATGATACCCCTTTTTCCACCGAGCTGGTTCCAGTGGTAGTTTGGAGCCAGAGCTTGACTTAGCACCACTTCGTTGTGTTTCCACCACCTAAGCACCGACTCCAGCTGTTAAAAACTGGTGCTTAGCAAACACCAACTCTTTGCTTGGCCAGAGCTAAGCACCGAGTAAGTCAGGAGTTGGGGGCGGGGTTATGATGACCAATGATCAATGGTGGACAGGGACACACAAGCAGTAATTTGTGTGCTTTTTCTCCAGGATGTCTCCGGTCCGATCCCAGATGTATTGGAATGACTCTCAGGACACATGGAAGTGTTGCAGTGAGATCTGATTCAGTTGTGTCCCACCAGTAGCGTGATCACGGATGTGTCCAGGCAACAGGAGGACCTCCGCCTCGCAATCAGCCTCAAGACCATCTATAAAGATAAACATAGATATTATCAACAACCCACCGTGTTTATTTAACTGCTATGTAATGGATGCAGCATAGATGTTTTACGGTGATGCAATGGCTCCAACTTGACTCTTGCCAATGGAAAAGCAAACAGGTTCTTAGGAGGAACCAGATTTGAACCAACTAAGCACCAGAACTGGCACCTGGTTCTTCTTGGCGGAAAAGGGGTATGACTGAGTTACAACAGAGGTAAGTGTTGGTAATGATCCTCAGCTCTCCATCAGTGTGGCTCTTCCAAAAATCAATCCACCTTTTCATCTTTCCTAAGATACTTAAATGAGGAGATTGGGCTCTTGGGAAGATGTATTTGCGTAGCTAGCAAGCAAACTGTAGTCTGTAGTGGGTGTAGTAGTTCACAATCCAGCAGGAGAACCATAAATATGGCTCCAGGGCATCATCCAGCCACGATTCCTGACCCGTCCAAAAAACCCCAAACACAAATACTATAATTAAATTAAGATTAATCGTCTAACCCCACAACTTCACATTACATGGTTCAGTCTTTTCACATGTTTGCAGCAATTATTTTCTGACACATTTATTAAGATTTTTAGAAACGAACATTTTAATTTTCTTCACGTTGACTCTCTTGTAAAACTACTGTGACTAATTAATACGCAGCATGTGGTCTGTAGCACGACGCTGCTATGGATGCATGATCAGGCAGCTCACACACACACATTCACATGCATAGTGGGAAGGATGTAGCCGTCCCTATAGTGAGATTAATTGGTGGTTCACAGCAGAGAATTGATGGATTCCATGTTGAATGGGGTGAGTGTGTGTGTTTGTGTGTGTGTGTGTGTGTGATAGAGTCATTATTGATATCATATGGCGCCTGCTGCTCAGATCAATAGCTGTTTCTCTTCATAAAGTTGTTTTGACCGCATGTGCTATATGAAACCCATCCATACACCGAGCGGCTCTCAGGCTTTACGGGCTTCACACAAGGACACAAAGCAGCCAGCACTTATAAAAGCGTGGCATTTCTTCTCGAAGGGCAATTAAAATCCACACTGTGTGTTCTGAAAGTGGCCCTGCAAAAAAAAAAAAACACCACAAAAGCATGTTTTCCATTATAATGCCGATTTTTCAGATTTGTGACTCCTGCAGGACTTATAGGGGTCTGGAGTAACAAGTTCAAATGTGCGGATAAACCCTGTAGTCCTCCCCTGAGCTCCGACCTTCTGACCCCCTGATCATTCATTCATCCCTGACTGTATAAAGAACGGACTGTCAACTCCTTCCTTGCTTTCCTTTCTGTCATCCACCTCTGCTCCCCGGCTGGTAATGGCCGACGGGGGCTCCTGAGACCCCGACACCCTGAGAGCCACATTCAATCTAGTCACCTGGATCACACATGCAAACACACACACAGACCTCTCCTTGTCCCGTGTCGGAGGAAACCCCTCTTACCCCATGCAGTCACTTCTAATCACCTCGTTTTCAGCTGTGGAGGGGAAGGGAGGGAGAGAGAGAGAGAAACAGTACAGCTCTGCTGGTTGAATGGCCAGTTTGATCCGAGATTTGCTTGCCTGATAGTTTGGTAGTTCCAAAGCAGATTAAAATTACATTACCAGTCAAACGTTTGGACACACTGTAGGTTAATACTGAAGACATCAAAACTATGAAAGAGCACATATGTAATTATGTAGCAAACAGACCAGTATATGTTTAATACAGCGATCAGCCACAACATCCTGACCACTGACAGGTGAAGTGAATAACATTGATCATATTGGTACTATGTGGTGTTCTGATAGAAAACCTTGATGAGACTTAGACACCCAAATAAACATCGTCCCACAACAAACACACTCCCTCATGCACATGGAAATCCCAAATGTCACTGGATGAAAATGCACCCCACCACATGGCAACAACACCAACCAATCAGGAACATGTGGAGGAACATGACAATGGTCCAACATGTTGATGTGACCTCCAGACTTCCTACACCCCATTGTGATCAAGCATCAACAGGATGCAGTAGAACAAGTTGGATTGACAGAGGCCCCACTGCACAAGCCAGAGTAGCCAAAGGATCCAGTGGTTCCAGACCCCATAGGACACCCTGAGAGGTCCTCTAGTCCATGCCCAATGGTTCAGAGCATCTTGGACCACATAAGGAGGACCAACACAATATCAGTCAGGTGGTCAGAATGTTATGTCTGACTGGTGTATTTTAGATTCTTTAAAGTGGCCCCCTTTTGCTTCGATGACAGCTTCGCACACTCTTGGCATTCTCTCAATCAGCTTCATGAGGTCGTCTCCTGGAATGGTTTTTCAACAGTCTTGAAGGACTTCCCAGAGGTGCTGAGCACAGGTTGGCTGCTTTTCCTTCACTCTGCGGTCCAACTCATCCCAAACCATCTCAACTGGGTTTAGGTCAGGTGATTGTGGAGGCCAGGTCATCTGACGCAGCACTCCATCACTTTCCTTCTTGGTCAAATAGCCCTAACATAGCCTGGAGGTGTGTTTGGGGTCATTGTCTTGTTGAAAAACCAACAAGACAGTGTGTGTCCAAACTTTTGACTGGTACTGTACATTTGTCCCAAAAAAACTGAACAGTGGTGAATGTGAATCCGACAACTTTGTAGAGAGATCTTAATTTTTATAGTATATACTGACCAAAACCTGACACAGGTGACAATATTTCTAGATTACATTCCTATAAAACAATTTATCATCGCCCAGCATCAGTAACATCCACATGAATCTCAAGGTTTCCCAGCAGAACATTACATTATAACAAGATGATCAATAATATAGACCAAACCAGTGTTTCAGCTGATCGGCGTATGTCTTTTTAACATGGGGCTAGCTGGGTACTGGATGTGTGGATCGGTTTCCATGTACAGTTTAATATCCAATTTATGGCGAAGAATCGGAAGAAATATCTGTTTAAGGTGTTTACATAGGGGTTTTAAGTCTTCCAGTTGTGTTTCTGTGTTGTTGAAGAGTACAGGCAGGTTATTGTCCCTTTAGTCTTCAAAACAGATCTTTCTATCGTCCTGGTATCATGACACCACCTCGGTCTGTCCACTCGGTCAGAACACTGCAAATAAAGACTTCTTAAAGACTTTTTTTTATAGTGGTGTCAACATCCAAACATGTCTTTTCTGCAGGGGAAAGCAAGGCACTTGGCAAATGAATGTTCTGTCGATACCAAAACGGAGACTAAAGCCGAAACAATTAGTCAGTCAATAGAAGTAACTGCTAGTTGCTGAACTGAAAGAAGTAGAGTGTGACGTTTAAACATCTTTGGCATCAGAAATACCTGGATTGAGGTGTTGAAGCTTTCAAACTGCTATCAAATTAATATATAATAAGCATTTGTTCATAAGGACAGAGTCTACTCACTTGAAATGTGTCAGACTGACCTTGTTCTGCAGGTTTTGTGCAGGTGTCATTAAGCTGAATAATATTGCAGAGTTAAGCCAATAAAGCGTCTCTGAAAGGACAGAAAGGAACACAATGAGTGTAAAGATATCTGTGAAGACATGAACAGGAGGGTGCACATCTGGCCGAGACATTAGACCCCTGCAGGCCCGTCATTCGCCCAGTGCTAGGAGATGGATAACCCTGAGCTGGAGCTGAGTCAACACAGGACACACACTTATTTCCCTCCACAAAGAGTCACCCATCCATACAACATACCTGTTGGGTGTACATCTCCTGCACAGACACTTAAAACATCCGCTGGTTTAATGTCTACACAGCAACACTGGTGCAATCAGCAGGCATGTTCAAAGTCTCTTAAACTTCACTATTATTGCTTCTTTGTATCCGTTTCCATCCGTGGTGGACGGCTGCCTCCCCTCCCATCAGCAGCTCCAGCTATGCGCTGTACAAACACGGCGCTGAAAAAGCCATCCATCACCTCCTGCCGTCAACCCCCCCACTTTGAACCTCTCTTTCCTGTAGTTATGATTGGAACGAAGCAGAGAATTCCTGGGGAGCAAACAGCAAGAGGGGAGAATGTAGAGTTTAATTTGAGAGGGTCTGCTTTCCTGTACTTGCACACTGTCGTTCGGGGAAAAAGGGAGAGCGGTGGAAAGGTGTGAGGTGGAATTTCTGTCGGGCAACAGAAGAGATTGAGGTCTTTTGGTGTCACCTCTCGGTTCTTATTAGCTGTGCTTGCTTATACTTGCCTTTTATTTTCTGTCATACTTCTGGTGTTGCTCCGAGAGTCGCGTCTTTCCATCTTCTTGTGCATCTGCCATCACTGAACCTTATCAACGTGAACGCATTCCACTCACTCCTAACGATTCAACAGTTCATTTAATCACAGCAATTTGGCTCTTCATCCATCACAGGTGCTCTGACTGACAGTGATGAAGGATGAAGCGTCTGTCACTGCCGCTGCCAAGCCCAAACTCCGGTTGAGGTTGATCGATCTATCTAGCTGTGGGCTGGATGGGGGGAATATGTTGTT
Source organism: Dascyllus trimaculatus (assembly GCA_024666655.1). Lineage (NCBI taxonomy): Eukaryota > Metazoa > Chordata > Actinopteri > Pomacentridae > Dascyllus > Dascyllus trimaculatus. Next base: position 33,462,032 of record CM045453.1, read on the forward strand.
TTCACACTGAGCCTGTCAAGTCGGCGTGGCCCAGGGGCGAAGCAGGTAACGTATTTGCGCTGGCATCCGGGCCCCGGGGCTACAGCGACCCGGGCTCCTGTCAGACAGCGACAACCAGATTTCTGACACCAGAAAATGACACAGCTGCCACGGTAAGGGTTCTCGTTTCATGAGGTTTGGATTCAGGAATTCTTATTTTTCGTAAAAGGCTTTTGAGCGTTACAACTTTTGAATCTAACAGAGTATTAATGTCTCAGAGTTGAGTGATTTTGTCTTTTTCAGCTGAGTGCACAAAACTGGATATCTTCATGTGTGCTGGTAGTCAAACTAGCGTGGCTCTGCTGGTTCGCCACTTTGGTCCGTTCAGCTATAAACTAGGTCACCATTAAACTGTATACAGACATTCATGATCCACAGAGGATAAACACTAATAGAACTGGTGATCTTCTGCTATGGTATTTGGTATTTTTTTATTCTAATGAATTTGTGTTCCCCCTTTTTATCAAGACAAATATTTCAATTACTTGGTGAAACACAAACAAACTAAAGGGAATAAAAT
>CM045453.1:33462690-33578216 GCA_024666655.1 Dascyllus trimaculatus
TTTGGAGAAGAAGAAATTCAACCTCTGCACACTTCATCAGTGTTGTGTTACGTCCACTGGTGATAGTGCGCTGTCTCTTTTCTGTGGTGGACTTTTGAAGGCATGGTGTGGGGAGATGGACCGTGTAGGCCTCGTTGTGACTGGCTCAGGAGTCTGCTCCAGAACCCCAGCTGCTGATCATCTCAACTGATTAGCCAGGAGCTGAAGACCTGCACTCCAGCCTTTGTTCTCCTCGCCTCCTGACTCACCTGATTGGGCCACCACCAACATCATCCAATCAACTCCAGCCGTCATCACACCTGGAGAGTATAAATCCTCCGCTTTGCTCTACCAATACCATCTGTTTTCTTTGTTACACCTGGAGGTGGGTCGTAACATGTTGGATGAAATGGACGATTGTTGATTCAAGAAAAGAACACAATCACGGATGCTCGGTTATGTTTTGAAATGGAGGACAAAATTTGAAAGATGCATAACTGGAAGAAGGTCTCAAGGTCTTCCCCAGGAAAAAAAAAAAGAGTACTGTAATACAAATTCTTGGCATTTCTCCGCTACCTAACCTCTTGGATGAAATCAAGACACAACCACCTGCTCTGAAAACCAAGAAGGCATCAATGACAGGGTACAGGTGGTCGGGCAACCCAGTATTATATTAATCAAGTACATAAAATTGTGATATATCACTACATTATAGCACTGAGTTACTTTTGTCTATGATTTGTGGAAGCGCTGTCTGTAGTCGTGTTTCCATGACGTATTATTATGTGCATTTTGAAGTATAACATTAGAATAAGTTCATGGAAATGGGGAAATGGGGGGGAATAATTCCTCAACTTCGCAAAACATGTTTGTGAAACGAATAAGCTTCACGTGAAATGGAAAGACTTTGCTACAACAACTTCTCTTCATTTTTCTATTGTGCATGGCCAAAGTTTCGTTTCCAGCTTCTTCTGTAGTGTAGCCTGTACCGCAGCCTTCTGATAAATTCAATAAGCCTAGTTTATTTGCATTGTCTTCCTTTTTAAATTAAAGAATCTGCTTGACGTTAATGTGGAAACGCAGCTAAAACCCTCTTTTCAAGACATCATCAAGTATGTTGAGTTCTTCACTGTATGACCAAATGGGTGTTTGGTGTGAGACTGTGAGAAGCGTCACGTTACACTTAAAAGATCCAATTCTGATTTGGTCCCTCTGTAAACGTCCCATCTGCACAGCTGAATCCTGTCTAATAATGTTAGGCTTGCCAAGTTGGTTCAGTTTGGCATTTCAGTGACACTACAATCCTACTTTCAGCGAATTTAAAGCTGGCTGGAGTCGACGTTGGAAGCAAGTTCATTCAACAAACGCCAGCTTACAACTTCTGATGCTCCATTTTCAGTCAATGATCACAGTTTCTTATCAGATTCTTGTGTGGATGAACAGATGGTGATTTGTTGAAAACAGAAAGACGTTCAATGATACAAACTGACTGCACCTGACTGCAGAGACTGTATGGCGATAAGTTCATCATAAGTGCTGCATTGCTCAGGCTCCTGTGTCGATCTATGCAATTTGTAAAACTCTAATTTTAAAATAATTTCTAGATCTCGACAAGCTGTTTTGATCACAAAATAAAACACCATATTGATCAGTTTCAGATAACTGTGACTAAATGTTTTGTGCCTTTGTAGACATGCTGTGATCTGTAAGTTGTAATGCATGTGTGTGAATGATCAACTGAGGCATACTTTTGTTGAAACTGCATTTATTTTTCTTCAGAAATTTCAGGTTGTTCTTAATGTTTTGTCAAAATAGCTCAACAGGTACCAAACAGACATATAAAACCTTGAAATCAACATAATACCAACATCAACCTGACAGTTAAAGCCACCAAAAATGAAACTGAAGCCACTGAAAACTATGAAAAATGTGTCGTTTTCATAAAACATCTTCAATTTTTTAATATGTTTTCAATGGATATCAAGACATTGCCTTCAGAAAGTTTCAAAGAAATCAAAACAATCCTTCCTGAAATAAAAACCCTGTTAAAATGTCCCAAAAAGTGTATTTTCATCTCTAAAGCTAATTTCAAGAAGACCTGTGGCGGTCAGTTTTTGATGTAGCACCGAATGACCATTGAGATCTGACAGAACTAAGTTGTTTCGACCCAACAACAAAGATTTAGTTGGAATTGAGGGAATATTAGTGGAGATATGAATTTTAGAAAAATTGAAACTATTTCATTTGGTTTAGGTGGAAGTTGTTGCATGAATCTTTTTCAAGAAAATCAATGACCTCAACTGGGAGGCCCAAGGTGAGTGGGCACGGAATGACTCAAAGGATTTAATGTAAACATTTTCAGAATTTACTTTGTTGCACTAAAACAAAGGGAAACATTTGGAGTTGTTGTTATTTAGAGGTTATTCCACTGTGATTTTACCGGTCCGGCCCACTTGAGATCAAATTACGTTGTCTGTGGCCCCTGAACTAACATGACTTTGATGCCCCGATGTGATCATCTTCATCTTTTTCACTATATTAAATGTGAAATTCCTCATTTCCATGTAATCACAGATTATATCCGCTAACCCACCAGAACCTGCTCCACTGTGCCACCTTCTACAATCACACATGAGGTCAGAAAGCAACAAAGAGGCTCCTCGCTGCCTCCGTCTCTTCGGATCTCTCTCCCTGCTTGTCGCTGTCTGGCTGCATGAGAATGAAATCACGGCGGCCGTATTGGCTTTCTGGAACACTCCTCAGCTCCGAATGGGAAGGTCACCCACAGCGCGGACAAGAGAGATTCAATTTAAAATCCATACGGCTCGCCGAGGAGCGCTCCTGTGCAAGTGTGTGTGTTTATCTGTGTGTGTGAGGGAGACGCTGACATGTATTCCTCCCCATGCCCCACATTGACTGTCACCTCACATCAACATCTGACACCACAGCTATGGCAAATTTCTACAATTGTACCAGCAGGGGTGCAAATAATGTTAGTAAAATGCTATTCCAGGCCACAGAAATCCCAGCTTCCTTGTTACCCATAAACACACGATGCATAATAACACACACACACACACACACACACCCTTCCACAGTGGCGCCATGCAGGGCTGTGGTGGAACAGGTAGTGTCGCCCGAGGGTTGTATGCTCAATCCACCGGGGGCCAATAGGGAGATTGTCCCCCTCAGCCAGGAACCTGCCTACAAAGACAGGAAGTGGAACCCTTCCACCTGATACGGCAGCACCGCAGGGCCCCGGGGGAGAAACATTTCAGCGTGACGCCCGTGATGGATTAACTGCTATTCCCAAAACGTGTTTACCTAGGCACATACAGGCTGCTGCGCCTACAATGGAGACAAACAAGGCAGAGAGCAGCAGAGGCTGTGCAGCAAATAAGGCCATGCTCCAGCAAAAAAAAAAGAAAAGAAAAGTTGAGAGTGAAACAGCGTGAAGGTATGGGCAGGGAGAGGGAGGCTGTGGAGTCATTACTCATTGTTGGATGTTGTCAAATGATATTAACCCTTTCATCTGTTCGAGCCAAGCAGCCACGGAGCTCTTCTCACTCCAGTGACAGCCTTTCTTCTCCCCCCTGTCTTTGATGCAGTTCCAGTCCGGCAGACAAACTCTCTGTGTCCTTTCATCAGGCCATAAAAAATGACCGGCGCGTCCAGAACAGCAGCCGGCTGGACCGCATTCAGCATCACGGGTCAGAGTCGAGCGCAAGGCCTTCGTCATAGGTCACAACCGACTCCCCCCTCCTCCCGTCAGACCTGCCACTCAGAGACACCAGTGAAAATACATGAATGAAAAGGCACCACTGCAGTCATGAAGCTAAGAGTTTAGCTGTGTAGCACATCATATCCATCAACAAATTTCACCATTAAAAACAGTATAATATAAAAATGTGCTGCATTTAAACTTGAAGGTTTAGCTCATGTTGGAGAGGTCGACATAAACCTGTCAAAACACTCCTGTCATATCAGATACTGTACAAAGACACATAAAAATGACCACAATTAGGGCACAACTGTTGAGACAGCAAAGGAGAATCACAAGAACTTTACACAGCAAATACATCAGATTTTTACGGCAGGACATTTGAACATGTGCTAGCTAGGAATCAGTGACTCCATTCTTTTTGGTCAAAAAGAACATTTCAGATATCTAAAGTGTCAATCCTTAATGTCTTCCATTCATGTGTTTGGAAGTTCTCATTCTAGATATGTAGAGTTCACATTGCAGATATCTGACTAGTTACAATTCCAGTTCAAGATATGTTCAATTCCAGTCAATCCAACACATCTATATTGCCCCTTTTAGATCTTAAATTGAGTCACAATGATGCTGCAGATTTCTTGAACTGGAATTCTGCCGAGTTGAAATCTTGAATTAAAGTTTTGGCAAGACGATGCTGTAGATGTCTGTAATGACGTTGGAGGCGGCTTGTTTCTCACACATGCTATGATGCTGCGACTGTAGCCGCAAGTTGTTCTGCCACCATGTCAAAGCAGCCACAGGACAAAGTTCTCGTAAATTTCAAATTCAAGTCTCTAATCAATGAAGATCTCCACAAGCTTCCTTCGCCTAATAATAATCTTCTGATAAAATAAGTTTTTCATAGACTTGGATTATAGAGATGATTATATTATAGATGATTGGCCTCGAAGCTCCAGACCTGCTGTCAGCCCTTGTTGTCCCCGCCTCCCAACGCGTCTGATTGGTCCACAATCTGGACTCCTCCTCCAACAAGACCCCAGCGATCGCACACCTGGCTATAAATCCTGAACCAAACTCCCAGTCAGGGTGGCTGGGATTTAACGTGAGCAGTTCGTCTTTTAAATTGTATAACTTCTGTTAGCAGCTGTTAGCTTAGCTTAGAAGTAACTCGCTGTCTCTTGTCTTTTGAGGTTGTTTAGTTTCTTTTGTTGGTTGTCAGTGTTGCTGTTGTGTGGCTAAGGAATTCAGTTGTTTTGTTTTGTTTAGCTAACTTTCATAACTCTGTCCGCCTTCGTTTGGTTTTATTCGGTTCTTTAATTTAGCAGCACCCACGCACTAGCTCGGTTTTCTTTGTTGTAATATCATTCAATCAGTCAAACCATCCCCACAGTCAGGTTATCAATAAACACTCTTAAACACTGGAACTGAGGAAACACCAAATGAAATAAAACAAGGTAAAATAGGCGACATAAATAACTAAAATAAAATAAATTAAGTAAAAAATTCATTATTTAAATGTTAGCTTCATTATTTAAATCCTTCTGGTTTTACTTAGAACTCGAGGTACTTGTATTACCTCCATTATTTCTGTTAATTTTGTTACCAAGCAATAAATTGATTTACCCAACCAATAACACCTGTTTGTTTTTGTTGTGGCTGTAGCTGACTCTAGGGTTAGGGTTAGGGTTCTCCAATGATTTGCCTCTTATGAGCAGCATCATGCAACAATCTGAACTCATCATAATGATGAATGAGACATCAGCAACTAATTTACCAGATTATAAGACACAGTCTCAATCACGGGGTCTATTTCTGTACTTAAGCCATACATAAGGCGCACCGGGTTAAAAGGCGCATGCTAAAATAAGGAAACGGAAGTAAAACAGTGAGTTTGTTGAACTTTATTCTGCTACGTACCGTATTTACAAATACACTCACATTATTTTTTGATCAATCTTCTGTCACAAACCATTCAAAGTCTTCATCTTCTATATCTAAATTGAACAGCTGGGCAATTTCACCATCCAGCATGCCGGGTTCCCTCTCGTCATTGTCGGAGTCAGTCTCGTTGCCGGGTGGCTGTTCAGCAATGATGCCGGCTTTCGCGAAAGCTCGTACAACAGTGAAAGCAGATACCTTAGTCAGATACCTTGGTTTATCGCTGCCAGCGTACTTAGTGTACGTACTTTACGTACCTATGTCGGCGGGAAATGGTCCGACAGCCAATGAAGCTGAGTGCTTGGAACTCAGCGCACACATAAGGCGCACCGGATTAAAGGGCGCACTGTCGATTTTTGAGAAAATTAAAGGCTTTTAAGTGGCCTTATAGTGCAGAAAATACAGTATTGACAGTCCAAACTGAATTACAGATATCTTTCTGGGCAATTCAATCAGTTTGCGAAGCGTCTTCACAGAGATATTGTCGAGTCTAGTTGCCTTCGATTGAACTGCCCAGAATGACTATGGCCTGGATGAATGAGGACATTTACAGACAATTACTGATATCTGTTATTTTTGACTTATCAGAATGATGATATAGATCTTGAATAGCAATTCCAACTACTCACAGAGTCATGAAAACGAGTCCAAATGTAAATAAAATATGTCTATTCAAGGAGTTGTGGGGTAAATATCTTTAACAAGCACGCCAGGCCAGTCTGCATCTACCATGCATCAAATACCAGATCATTATCATTGTTTCTATGGACTTAGAAGATATTGTGGACCAGGCGATGTACGCTGTCCCAGACATTAAGAGAAAGGAGAATATATTTGCATTAGTGTGGACAAGCTCTTAGGTCTCATTAAAATGACACAGCACTTTAACATTTCTGTGTTTCTTAGTGCAAACCAAGTCCTGTCAGTGTTACGACCTTGCATTTTTGTGGTCAGTGTGATATTTTTAGCTCGAAATGCTTTATTTTCCTGGAAAGCCAATATTCCCCGAGCACCGCAAACAGAATTCAGCTGCACGGGGCAGGTGACACAGATCTCTGACAGCTCTAAATAAACCCGATCCTGCTGTAGCCGACACGTTCGTACCACTAGAAGGAAGGTAGGAACATGTGTCCGTGTGATTCGAGCAAACCGACCCTTTCAGATCTGAGCTGACACATCTGCGCCTCTTCCCTTTTTTTCCTGTGATCCTTTTACTTCTTCCCATTTTCCATCCACTTCTTCCCTCTCCTCCCGTCGTGTCTCTTCTCGGCAGCATGTCGTACAGTCTGGGTTTCTCTCTGGGGGCTGCATGCTGTGCGTATGTGCTCGGGATGGCAGACAGGCCTGACCCATTTACCAAATGCTTTTATCCCCCTCCTCCTTCGCTCTGTCTCTCACTCCGCCGCCGCTGACTTGCTGTGCATTTGCATGCATCTCTATCACTCCAGTGTGTTTGGTATCCATTCGTCGGGCTCTCTCATTTCCCCTCCAAAATGATGAGGGGGGTCTTTAGCTGTTTGCATTCGAGAGGGTGTTTCAAGGGATGTCACACACACATTTAGACTTCTGTCAGTGTGAGGACAGCCTTCAACACCAAATGTCTCATATTATTATACGTTCCGTGTCCAATAGCGTCAGTGTAATGTGAATTTCCTCAACTCTTGTGGTTACTGCAAGATATGGGCAACAGTGTGCATGCTAGGCAGTAATGTACATGCATGTATGGAACAGAGTCTTCCATGCATTTTCAGCAGACTAAAAAAGTAGTGTAATCAAGCCTTAATCCCTAAACTGAACCTGGAACATAAAACCAAGTCTAAACCCTCAAACCAACCCTCAAAGTTCTTTCAATAAGTGAGGACTGGCCAAAATGTCCCAACTTTGAAGGACTAGACCTCAAATTGGTTCTCGCAGATATAGAAGCACATAGAAACACACCCTGTATCCCATAGACGTGCAGACTTTGAACTAAAGATAGAGGATGCAGACGGACACAAGACAAGTGAGGGTAATAAAGAAGACGAGCCAGAGACGTCGTCCACAGTGACACATGCACACTTTAAGAAAAAGTGCTCCTGTGGAGGTCTGACGCACCTGAATAAATAAAAAAGTGCTGTTCAGAAAAGAGGAAAAGCAAGAAGCACCAACTATTAGGAAGTGTGCGCGTGTGATGGATGACGGACTGAACGAGCCCTTGATAGAGGAACGAGACAGTAATGAGCAAACTCAATTAGCCCGGCTGTGTGTGCCTGTGTGGGGCGAAGCCTCTGGCCCGTCGCTTACAGCGCAGAGAGACTCATAAATCCTGATTATTTTAGCTAACGAGAGCTCGCTCCCATCTCAATAAATCACAAACAGGTAAGAGCGCACACAATGACCATCAAACACAACTTGCATTTAAACTGCGGCACACACACAGCCCCACAGACGTGTGTGTGTGTGTGTGGTGGGCTGTTTGCTTACCTAAAGGGCTTAATACAGGCTCACATCTGAGAAAACAGGCCGCTGGCTCAGTCTAGACACTGACAGACAGGACACACACACTCTGCACACCCCAATTAGCTGACCCTTAGCTTCAGACACACACTCTTTTCGTCTCCCTCTCTCTCACAGACGTCTCTTCTGTCACCTCGTCTCCCAAAAGTGGCTCCTTAGGCACTAAGTATATCACTGCTCCTCACGTCTGGGGTTTGACCAGCTTTTAAAGTTTCTACAACACTCTAGGCTTTTTATATTCGTGCAATTTATTTAAAAAAAAAGCTTTAAGGGAAAATTTTGACATTTGAGGGAGTATATTTGACGTCTTGCCAGGACTTAGCCACAGCCAGCAGCCAATTAGCTTAGCTTAGCACAAAGGCTGTAAATGGGGAAGGTAGTCTTGCATAGCCACCTCCACAGTGCTGAGTCAATGACACACAAAAGCTTGGAAGGATTATTTCAACATTAAGGGAAACGTAAAGACTTAGACTGAGAAGATCAATACCACTCTCTGCCAAGTCTTTACAGGAAGTATGAAGCTACAGCAGCTTAGCTTAGCTTAGCTTAGCATAGCACACAGGCTGCAAATGTATAGTTTAAGAGTTATGTCCCACATTGTACGTCTAGCACATTGTAGCTCTGCAGGTTTTGAATTTGTTCAACTTTCTGCAATGTTTTTTTTGTTTTTTAAAGTCCATAAAATACTTAAAATAGACTTTAAGATTTTTATAATTGTTTGTCGTGTTAATAAATCCTTTTTTTTTAACTCCCTATCAAAGGAGTAAAAAAATGCTTTTGATGAGAGCATTGAGACCAACTAGCCAGCAGCTAGTTAGCTTAGCATAAAATGAAGGGAACAGCTGTCCTGACTGCCTCCTAAGCTCATGTATTAGCACCTTTGTCTCGTTTATTATGGTTAGCATAAACATGACAAACTTCCTGCTCAGAGTTATCAGTGTGTTAATTAGTGAGGTGAGGTGTTGGTAGGTGGATTTGGTGTAGTGCAGAATCATAATTGTGCTCTTCAACCACTCCCTGACTGTAGCTTGTGCACAGGTATTATGTTTGGCAAATACATGCAAGATGTCAGGCTGTTGCTTTGAAAGGTAACATCCCAGCTTGATGAGGATTTAAATTTGGGGCCAGATTTAATGGAGGACTGTCAAACTGTCAGCACCGAGTATGGAAAGATAATATCTGTGAGACTGAAGCCTGTAACATGTCATTCTCACACATACTCTAGCTGGCTCATTGCTTATGAATTACAGTGGGATGGACTTCAGAGAGCCCACCGTGGGAAGCTGGCGTCACTTCAGTGGCAGCGTTAACCTGAACCCGAGCTGCTCCCTCCGGTCAACACTCAGGCCTCCTGTTCGCCCGGAGCCTGGTAGCCGCTGTTCCTCCTGCAAAACCCTCTTCTCAACATGAAATCGAATCTCCCTCTTTAATTCCTGCAACTTGTGGCTATAAACTGTGGTTTTTCGGGGAGTGAGGAGAGTCTGGGGCCGATTCCATGAGGTTAATGTCTAACCATAACCGCAACCTCTCCCTCTCTTCCATCTTCGCTTCTGCTCGCCGTTGACCACAGTGACTCTCTCCTACTGTCTGAGCTGTCAGTCATCTGTCTTGCCGTCATCTATCCAAACAGCACGGACTCTCTCAGGGTTTTCTGCAGCCCCTGTGTTGCTAGTGATGCTGGCCATCCTGGGTGTGTTTGGAAATCCAGACTGGGTCAAGTGGACATTGTTGCAGACATACACAAGCTTTAAGCTGCACCCGATACAGTCACCTTGATCTGTCTTTACCCTTCTCCTCACGCACACACACACACTGAGAGACACCGGTGCATAAGCCAAAAGCCGGAGGCAGCGTAACAACATCAAAGATTGAGCGAGCTGCGGCGGGAGAAAATTGCTGCTCCACCTCGCTGTGGCGGGATGACATCAGAGGCGTGGGTGGCGGAGGGGGTCTCAGGGCCTGGAGGGAAAGGCGTTGGTGAGGGAGGGCAGGACAAGAGGGGGAAGGAATCGGGCCGGTCGGAGAGGGTTAGCTCCTGTCATTAACAACCCTGACGTCATGGCATAACATGGGAAATGGCCCCGGAGAAGGTTTGGATGTAAGCGGGGAAAGTTTAGGAATAAATTTGCATGGACTTATGCGGTTCGACTGAACTTTGGGATTGAGACATGAACTCCAGTTGTAGGGTGTGACTCAGCAGCTGAAGGGAAATGTGATTTTTAATCCGCCGCTCTTGGAGTTCACATATTTTCACACTGTTTTGGAGCCAGAGTGACTCCTGTCAAACCATAAGATTGCACGACTCCATGACAACGTTCGATATACTGTCAGGAATCCAAGAAAGTTTTCATGATAAGCGCCTAAATTCATGCCTTCGTTTTTCATCCTCAGCTCACCTCACCAGTCCTCAGCATCAGATTTGATTCACTAGAACGTACCCCTCAACTGCCAGGACAAATATGACATCCAAATGTAATTTATTTTGTAATTGCATTTCATCCAGTCAATACTCTCCTGATTCTGAGGATTCTTAAAGGGGAAAAAAAGCAGGAAAAGGCAGGCTGAAGCACTTTTGAAAATGAGCCGTACAATAGGCATCTTGTCGTATTATGTTCCTAATTATGATGACACACGACTTGTCTGGTGGAGGAGAATAGGCACTCGAGATTTTTTATATTCATATAAATGTATTGACTAAGTGCTGTGGCCCTGCAGCAATGTTGACAAAGAGGATTGTAGCAGATGGGTCGCACTGGGTTTGGAGGGTTTGTGGAGCTAATGCGCCATCTAGTGGCGTAACGTTGTCCCCAATGCAGCTCCTGTAGTTCTGTGTTGGTGGAGAAAAACGTCCACTTCAATTAAAGTACCGCACTTAAACGTAATTTTAAGGTGATTGTTATTTTCTAGTAAGGACATACAAGTAACCTGCATTTGAAGGAGCATGTTTCAGATTATGCCCGATCAACAATTAGTTCAAATAAACATAATATAATATAATGCTGCTTTAATATGAACACATCATCCATCCATTATCTATACATGGCTTAATCCTCTGTAGGGTCGCGGGGAGGGGCTGGAGTCTATCCCAGCCGACTCCGGTGAAGGCAGGAGACACCCTGCACACCAGCCTATCACAGGGCTACATAGAGACAGACAATCAAGCACACTCTCATTCACACCGACAGACAATTTAGAATAATCAATGTGGGAGGAAGCCGGAGTACCTGGTGAAAACCCACGCTGCACAGGGAGAACATGCAAACTCCACACAGAAGGATCCCAGGCGTCCTAACCGGGACGCGAACCGGGGATCTTCTAGCTGTGAGGCGACGCTGCTAACCACCGAGCCACCATAAACACATCAGTAAAATTAATTTGAATCGCATTTAATAAAAAATAAAGTTCAACTTTTGATACTTAATGAATATTTTCCTGACTGTACTTGTGTGCCTTTTCTGTATTCAAGGACTGGGTTTCTGAAACCAAGATTTTTCATTTCCTCAGTCATACATTAAGGCTTTATTCCAAAGGACCACCAAGAATCCACTTCTCAGCAAACAAGTGCTAAAATGATACTGGAACTGAAAGTTAGAATATCTGAGAATTTGTTGTATTGCATATGTGCATTACACTATAAAATGCCTGTTGAGAGTGAACCTTTAATAAATTCAGTAGCAACAATTAAAAAGTGGAAAAGAATGGCACCAAATACTATGAATACAGACTTACTGTAGATGTAAAGGAATGTAAGTGGAAAAGAAAACAAGTGTCACGTTCAAAGTACCACAGTCAATTTTAATAAAGCAGAGGATAAAAAGACCCATATCAACGTGTGAATCCTTACCGTTAAACTTCAAAGAAACACTAAGTGACTAAGGACTTAGTCATACTGAGTATTGTGACCCAAACCAGCCCAATGTGTATTTTCATTGAAAAGATTTATTATACACAAAATATTTCCCAGGAATGAATAATCCAGCATATTATTTCAAGCTTCAACATTCCCCTTTCTCGGAGGCATTCAGAAATAACGAAACTTTACAATTCCACGGTATTATGGAATGTGGGAATAAAGTGGCGAAGTGCCGTACGACTTCCTGTGAAGTACATATGTATTACAGATATATGCAAGAAAAGATGAAATACTAAAAAAAATTGAAAGAAGAGGTTTGTAGGAAGGTTATCAACAGAAGAGCCCCAATCTAGATGTTATGTACAGTATTACATGTGTTTGCTGCTCACTTTGTGCTCAGGAATGTCAAGTACTATGTTTAAAATATGGGGGATTGTAAGACACTATGAGCAGCATAAAAGTGCACCCTCTTCAAAAGTGGAAAACAACCAGAAAACAAGGGGAGTACAACCATCTGCCAACTCTGTGTCCTTACCCGATCACCCTCCTCTCCATCTGTCCATCTGTCAACCAGGGCGCCTGTAGCAGGCCTCCTTGTAGGAGGTAGCATCAACAATGCTGAACATGTCTTTTCTAACAAAAGACAGGAAGTTTTTCAGAGGGCAGAGTGGCTGGCTGGCGTGGCGGTCGTGGGAGCGACAGAAGGTGGTGTGAAATGTTACGTCCTCGCCGTTGTACAGCACTCTGATGAACAGTTCCCCACCTTTCGCCTTGGACTTCTCACCTTTTCCAGCTCTCTTTTTTGCCTGTCCTTGTGTCACTGGAGGACTCTTCCACAGTTCAAAGACTATTCTTGCTGCAAACCGTGGGAACCTGGCCTCCTCCAGTCCCAGGGCGCTCAGCAACGGGGCCACGGTGACATCGTGGGCTGAAGCGAGAGTGAAGACCTCTTCGCCTCCTGCCCGAGGTTGTCGGCCGGCCTCACTGGCCTTGGCGACCCGTTCCATCTTGGTGGCAGTTCGGTTCAGGTAGGGGTACATCGCCAGGATGGCGTACTTACGGTACAGCCCCACCTTTCTCCGGTCCACCTCGTCATCCAGCTGCTGTCGACGAATTACGGCAAATTGTGCCATAGTCAGACATCCACCGGTGCCGGTATCTCCCATGGGAACACATGGGAATGAAAGGTCATGGCACAGGTGGCACAGCAGGGAGTCTATAGGGTTTGCAGCTCTGAGCTGGCGGGTGAGGACACCCAAAGTGCGTGCCATATCGACATAAGTCCTCTCCAGTTCAGTATCGGCCACTCTGAGCCGATACTGCCTCCTCTGCTCCTCCTCTAGATATCTGTTCCTGGCGGGACAGTCGCAGGACGAGCCGCAGAACAGCGTGCTCCACTGGTGACGGACAGTCAGCCTCGTCCAATCAAAGTCCGGGAGGAAGCCGTAGAGGAAGGCCAGGCCGCTCTGCAGAGTGCGGCTCTTACCCGTGGTCTCCACCCAAAGCTGGCGGGGTGACCAATCAGAAGGGAGGAGATTGTGGCGTTTGTAGGCGTGGTGAAGGAGCTGCCCGTTGCGAAGGTGCTGCACTACACCTGGAAAAGGTTTGACTTCCAGTTAAACCTGATTACAAAAGTCAACAAAGACTTCTACTGCATGAAATAATACATTTACTCAATTAATACTAAACTTGTAGGGGAAAAAACAGCTGATGTGAATTAAGTGGGTGTAATTTATCATGTATGAATGTCTAGTACCTGTCTGTGTGAGTTCTCCCATCTCGCAGGCACTGTGGTTGGGCAGACGGGGAACCGAGCCCAGTGGTGACTCCCAGTGGCCACGACTCCCTTGGCCCATGTGACTGATGAAGGAGTTCAACAGAGGGTGGGTAGGCTTCCTGAGGATGGACACAAGAGGAAACAGACAGATGTGATTAGTTTCAGATAACACAACAGCTACAGGAAGTTTAAACCCATGGCTGCTGAACTATTCTTTAAATGGATGCTGCTGCTTAAAAATGAGCTGTAATGTTACACCACGGTACACTTCAGCTCATGGTATCACAGCAAAACAAGCCACGCAGGGGCAAACACATTTAGAAGCATTTGAAATTTCTTCTAATATTTTTAACACTGGAAAACTTAATTTTCAACCAACATCTTACAGCATGAGACTCTTTTTCACCCTTAAAGTCTGAGAGTTCTTGTCTTTGAACCTTCTAAGTGAATAATACAGAACGTTTTAGTATTCTGTATTCAGATCATCATATCTGCTCTTTACTCAATCAGATTCTAAGTAAGTAATAGCACATAATAGCAGTCTTGAAGGTGGTAAAAAGCTTCAACTAATCAACACGATTAATTAATGAACATTGTAATATTTTAGCACATTACCCAGAATGCTTTTCCTCGTATTAAGGACATTTGTAATTTGCACACGCGTAAATAATCCACAGAACGACGGCTGAGGGATGGATTTTCATTTAGTCGTTCAGTTTTTAGTGTCCTATAGGGCACGGTGGCTCACCATCAGCCTGTCATGGCTTCCTGGTACTTCACTCACTCCACTCGCTGTAATTACACAAAATTATATAATTAATTATGTATAATATGTAAGTGTTCTGCAATCGACTCTATGGAACTGGGCATTTTGCTTATTTTTAGACATTTAAAAGACTCCCTCTAGTTGAGTAAACTCCTAGAAAACCTATCTCTGTGTACCAAAATTACAGATTATATTTAATACTACATTGCATGTCATATATCGTATTACATGTAAGTTCTTCCACCAAGAAGTTCCTTAAAATGGCTCGGATCTAACCATGCAACAGTGCCATCTTTAGAATGCCTGGATCTATGAAGTCCAGTCCCACCAGGATTGGTTCCTAGGGATGGGTACCGAGCTCCGGTATTAAATGAACTCCGGACTGAAATTTTTAAACACCAGAGGATCGATGAGCTCCGAAGTTAACAGTTCTGCTAAGGGTACTTTAGGAAGTAAGAAGAGCGTTGTGTTGCACGTGTCTATGATGCACTTTTACCAACAAAAACAATCAAAAAGTACCAATAAAAATACCGTTAAAGTACCGGATGGCTAAGTACAGCATTGGTAAAAGTAGTTGTACCGTTAAGATCTCAACGATGCCCATCCTTATTGGTTCGTAGGTTTGTTACATGTTAAACCCCTGAAGTTTGTGTTTTCCAGTCATTTTAACACTGCAGCTTCGAGGCAGAAATGCTAAGCCGTGGTGTTGACTTCTTTTGTCTCCCAACATATGGAGAAGCACCATAGGGACATGCTAACAAAGGGAAGCAAGAGAAGATTTTCTCCAGAGCGTGTCAATAATTCCTTTGCAACCCTAAAACAAAAGTGAAGTAATCAAATTATTGTTCTATAATAATACATAATACATATATAGCACTTTTCAGGACACTCAAAAATGCTTTACAAAGTAGGTAGGAACACAAACAAAAATTTAAAACACTAAAATAAAGTCAATTATATATGAATTTAACAAATGTTGGGGTTGTGCTTTTTATCCGAGGCACTGGTAGAGCTTGAGCTTAATTTATCATTTAGTCAAATTTGCAGGAATTTCAGTAATCAAATAATATTTTTTTACATTTCAAGCAAAAAAGCAAAATTTTAGCTAAATATAGTGATAAGAGTCAATGTCTTTAGGTTTATGTTGGTGGTGTAAAAATAAGAACTGGGATTTGGAAAACTGTCATCTGTAACTGATTTGGTCAATCAAGAACAAAATCATTAATCAAAAAGGAAAAAAAAAACCATTGGCTGTGGTCCTAAACACCGGGAAGGTTATCATATTATCTTGTCAGTAAACAGAAAGTCAAATCATTTACACGCCGCCGCTCCCCACATCTGCCACCAGGTGTCTCTCTAACCCAACACGGCTCTGCAGCAGCACTGCTCAATATGTGTGAGAGGGAATATGGGAGATGGAGATATAAAAAGATGAAAGAATTTGTTGCCTTGGGACACACACACACATGCATGCACACACACACACATGCACGCACAGATACACACACACGTGAGCAGCAGCGCACACTCACGCATGGAAGCTCTCAGGGATGAGGGCGGCAAAAGAGAGCAGTCGGTGATCTAGTAGATTAGAGATGATTGAAGATTACAGTTCAATATAACAAATCTGTGGGAGCCGCAGCTCAGCTCACCCAGATTAAAGAGGGGTGCACACACACACACACACACTGTTTCCATAGTGATAATGGAGTGGTTCAGGAAAAGCTGTAAAAAAAAACGACCTGCTGTCATTACCCTTAAATCAAGCTGGTGATTGTTGTAAGTGACCAAGCACAGTGAAACCTAATCTGGCATCTACAGCCGCCAGCTGCACTGTGGGATAATTACACGGCGACCAAGGACAGTTTCCCCTTTTTCGTCAAAATAAAAACTTCAAATCACTAGCTCACATTTTAAAGGCATTTGTTTCCCTTTTGCTGTCACATTGCATCAGCGGTTGTTGTCATCGAACCACTCGCCTCAGTGGATATGCAGTACAAGGCAAAGTGAGGGAGATACTGTGCCCACCAGTACTCCTTTCTGCTCCGTCATCAGCAGATCAGCTTGCTGTGGGGAGTTTGGGACAATTTAGATTTAATTGGCTGCACTGGGAGACTGGATGTCAGCGGATGGGGACACCAGCGTGGACAAAGAGCCAGCCAGGCTGTCTATTAGGCCGATTGTTGCTAACCAAAGATTACAGAGCCCAATTACATTAAGCAGGGATTATTATCACTGGATAGAACGGGGAAAAGATTAGCGAGGAGGGACGGCGGCATGGAGAGACGATGAGAAAGAGGTGGCGAGACTGAGGAGAAGGAATAGACAGAGGGGAAAGAGATGACGAGACTGGGAGGACAGTGCAAGACAAATGAGAGTAAACGGGAGGACTGATGAATGAAAACACTGACAGAGACGTTATTGGTAGAAGAAGAAGAAGAAGAAGAAGAAGTGGAGGATGTAAGAGAGAGGAGATGTTCCCTGCTGAAAAGAGCTCAGTTAACCGCAGACGGAGACAGTGGGTCGGCGAGCTGGTGCCAGGGTACACACACACACACTGAGTCATGTTTCCATGACTTCAGAGGACATTACATTGACTTACATTCATTTCCTGTAGACCTTAACTACTCGCCAAACTCCTTAACCTAAAATATACCAAGTTACGTTGTGTGGACTTGCTATTTGGCTGCATAAGAAACACAAAATCCCCATAATGTGACTGTGTAAACAAATCTAAGTCCCCACAACATGAGCAACACCCGCACGCACAAACACACACACAGGATCCAGCCCTGAGCATATGCTGGTTCAGATGCCTGTAATTACACTGCGGTCTGAATGAAAACAGAAGTACCGACATTATTAACATGACAAACAGAAACGTGAAGTAGGCTCCCCATGCAAAACAGGCACGTCCAAACCACAAATAATCCAAACACACTTTGCAGCTCAAGCGTGATAGCTCAGTTTTATCCACCTTTCCTCTCTCTTTCTATTAGCATTTTCTGCCTGTGTCTGTACACCTCAGACCTTGAGTCTTTAAAACAAGACTGAGATCACAGATGCTATGATGGAGAGATTTGGTGGTTGTATGTCCTGCCCCCTTCCTTTAATAAAACCTAATTCTAAAAGTCAAACTGGGAAACACTCCTGTCATGTAGTTACACTAGTGTCATTTAAATAGTACCTGTTATTGTAAGCCCAAATTTATTACCAAGATGGCTGCCAAGTGGCCCATGAGGACTTTGCTAAGAGTCTACAGCCGGGTTAACAGCTCTGTCAGGCTTTACTGGTAGCTAAGTGCTAATTTGAGTATGCAAATATATTCACAGCAAGTGCATTGCTATCCACCTGTCTTTAACACCGGCTGTATAGTATAAAGATACACGACAAGCCAGAATAGCTCAGAAACGGGTGCTGCCATGTAGCGCTAGTGATGTCACAAGGCACAAAACCATAACCAGTCAATAACCAGCTAATTCGTTTTATCTAGAAAATGATCCGTGAGCGTCCGTGACCTCACAAGACAGTCCAGGAAAGTCAATATTGCAGTCGCAGGGCTGTGCACAGAGTTCACTGGTGTGTGCTCACATTTGGGCAGGACAGCAGCTACGTCACATCAGTTACGACTGTGCAGACTCTTGTTGTATAGTTGCAGGACAGGGTGATCTATCTTTATGTGAAATCTATATGAAAGCTTTTCCCTGCATTTTGCTAATTGCAAATTTAAAAACCTGAAAGCTGCATAAATCTTGAAGAATGGAGAAACTAAAAAAACAGTGTGGAGAGATGAAGACTCCTACACAACCGCAATAATTCCCAACACATCTGCCACAGTTTGATGGTTGAAATGTGCTCCTTTATACTAATTATCTCATCATGGCGTCCTCTTCTGCAATTGGTAAATGCCACCAGACTGGAGAATTAGATCTGCCACCTACTTATCTTAACATATTTTACATCTTTATCTACCTCTAAATATTTGCAAAACCATAGTAGATGAATACATTTATGTTTCCTCTTGCAGACTGATTAATGTCAACGCTAACTCTGAAAACAAAACGTTGCCCTCACGGTGGTGCAAGATGAAAAAGAGGTTTTATTCTCCTGAGAAACACGAATGCCTACTCAGAATTCTGTGGCAATGCTTGTGGAAGTTGTTTCAGTCAGGCACAGCAAGGTCAACACTGAATACACTGCTATGAGCTTAAACCTTTTAATTGCTCATATTCATGCTGAACTGTGCACTGCAGAATGTTTTGAAGTGAGGCTCTGTGTGCCTATAAAGATGAAAAATGTGAAATTCATTTTTCCTATCGAACCGACATAGGCATCACATGGTCGCCTTTTGGCACAGGAGCCTTTAAATAACCTGCACTCTGGCTGAAGGGGTGTTTATCAGTGAAGTCAGCATGTGTTTACAACCTGTACGTTCTTATCAGGCACGTGCTGGACTTCATCTTATTCTGTGGCATTCTTTGGCAGTGTGATGAGACGCCTGCTATCTTGAAGAGGTGTTTTATATTCATACTTGAAGGTTCAAGAAGACCGATTGTTAACCAGATCGACAGTTTTGTACCGGCCGGTATGAACTGAACATTCTGCACGTCGGTCCAATGGTAAAGACACAACACAAAAACAATGCTAACGCTTTGTTTCCACGTAGCTCAGCGGACGTAGGCGAGTCAGCTGGAACTCCATTCATTCCTATCCGAGCCTCTGTGATCTCCATTGTGTTTGCCAAAGTCCTCCGTACGTCTGGAATTTATCTGAGCACAAGTGAACTTTTGCAGTGATAATCGGACACTGTGTCCCAGGAAGTTTGAAAAACAGATCAGCAAACAGGTCACTTAGTTGCTCGACTATGCTGACAGCCAAACTGTATGATTAAAAATAACCTAGCTTAGCTGGTTTAGCACATGACAGGTGTGTAACGTACAGAGTGCATGCATAATATGTCTTATACTAAAATATTTAACAACCTGGCTCCACACCTGAAAGGACAGCATCTTCTCTTATTCACCACCATGCACTACTGGTCCTGTTTGTCACAGTAATGCTCCAGCACATTACATAAAATCATGCGGTAAACAGCTGTTAAAATTAGCCTCACTCGCATGACTGCAGTGAAGTTTCCATCCATTCGTAAAGAAATGCATTTCCCCGTGCTGAACTCTAGGGGGCACTGTCTCTAAATTATATCTTAATTTTATATTAAACCATACCAAAAAAATACCTCAAACTTCAAACCTGAGGGTGCAAAGCTAAGACCAAAGTCATGGGCTAATGGACAGATCTACATTAGCATTCCTTAAGCTGCATCACTACCATGGCTAAATAAATGAAACAGCCAAATAACACTAGGATCTAAAATTTTAAATTATTTATCATCGAGCTATTAAAAAAACATGCAGAAAAAATGTCCCTGAATGATGAAACTGAGGTCGCTAATGCCCTTTCTGCTTTGTTTTCTTAGTATTTATCAGAATGCTAAATGGATGCTTTATGTTTTACTACTGAGCCAGAGGAATAACGCTTGCAGCAGCAGCAGCCTGGTTCACAAACAATAAACTACATTGGAATACTCCGGCTAGAAATGACAACAGAATAAAGGGAATAAATGCTTGCTCCGTGGCACATTAGTGCTTTATTTTCCATTCTAATTCCTCACGTAAAAATAAAAACCACTGAAGCATCCCAATCTCCATCATAAGAGGCTTGTGTCCTGGATTTCAGCTTATAATCAAGTGTATGGGAAATATCTAATATCCAAATGTACATTGTATATCAGCTGCATCCTACTAATCTGAAACAGTACATACGCTGTGCCAGGTCGAAAGATTAGAGTGTGCCCTGTGCTCCGTCCAGATGTGCAAAGCTGATGTGGCTGCAGTCATTGGCTTAATCTGAACCCAGGTACAGAGGCCAAAAACTGGGATTTATTAACCATATGATTAAAAAGGACGTGGGCGCACACATCAAAAACCATCTGACCACGCTGCAGCTTCTGGATTTAAAAGGAAAATGTTTGTTTTCATAGCACAAGTGTATCCACACATGCGGCGTTTGCATAAACTCAAGTAGATGTAAACACACAGAAGCTGGATGTCAAAACGCTGATTTAAGACTTCTTCAGAGGCTCATGTTCAGAGGCAAGCTGGCTTTTAATAACTTCCTATCAGGAACCCTGATCTAGCCCTCTTGAACAAGCAGCAGAGCCTGTGTGAGCACAGACGCTTAAAAGGAACGACTGAGGGGAAGCGATACAGCTCTGAGCATAATGAATGGAGATAGTATTAATTTGAGTGTGCATGTATTTTTCCGCCCACATTTCTGTGGGGAGTTTCAGCAACGGCTGCCTTACCAGAGCTGCTCACTGAGGACGTTGCTCAAATCAAGCGAGATAAAACTGTCAAGAACTCTGCCACAACAGACCACACACACATGTTAATGTGTTTGTGATTATGAGCGCGTATCCATCTGCACCACAGCACAGTAGAGCAGATGTAGAAAACCAAACCCACCCGCTATCACTGACAGATAGAATGACTCTGGGAAACCAAGTGATTGTTCAAGTGTATCTTCCACAATATTCAGAGTCTGACTTGCAAAACATGAATTAATCGCTGCAGGGCTTCAATAACATTACAAAAAAGGCCCTTTTTCTCTGAGCTCATTTTCTGACAGCTGCTACCTAGCCAGAAGTTCATTTCAGGAGAATATCAAAGGCTGTTTCGGTAAGTGGTGTCTCACTGTCAGGTCTTCTTGTTAAGCAGCACACAGAGGTGGCTGGAGCTCCTGCCTGGGAGAGTCTCTGCTTGGGAAAGCTGCTGGTGGCATTTAATGCCCTCTAGTCTGACCAGGTTTAATTAAAACCAGGCATAAATCTGCATCTTTAGACCCTCAATGCCAATGAAACTTTTTTGTTAAGCTATTCATTTAGTAAACCTTCCTTTATGTGGATTATAGCAAGGTCTTGTGTTGCATATTTCTGCTTATTTGCCTCTTTTTATGTCATTTGTATAGCCTCTTTTTTCTCATACATGCTGTTAGATTGGCTGTGGCTCACTTGCCTCTTTTGACCGAGTGAAATACACTAATAAATTCAATTCTGACACAAAAAACAGACCAAGAACAAACACCACAGCCTTCTACAGTGCTATGTCTAAAATGCTGTATGTTGTACTTCAATAATATTTTTCACAGGAAACATTTGTGTACCTGCTGGTGGAGAGGGTGCAGTCGATGGAAGGTCGCTTGGTTTTGGGAATGGAGTAAAGTGGATAACGGTCACCGTGGCGAATCATCACCTGGACAGACAGCAGCTTGTAGTCAGCAGGACTGTGACCTGTCAAAGGAGGCTCATTAGCATCTTTTCCAATGTGACAAATGACTTAAAAATGTGCTATTTTACTACTTTTATAACTTTGTTCATTTTATTTAGAACAAGAATCAATCAATTTGTTAAGTGTAATGTGTGAGCAACCAGTCAAAGTTATGAATATACATATAAAAGCTTTGTACTGTCTCTCAGCCAATTGTTATACGGGTTATACGGTCCAACATTTTCTCTTCACATCAGCTGGAAGATATTTTCATTGATAAAGCTCTAATAAATCCACTGTTTGCTGCAGAGACAAAGTTAGCATCTAGCTGATAAACGTAGTGTAGCATTTAGCAGCTAAATAAGTTGGTAGAGACCAAAAATAGAGGGAAAAGGGGGTTAAATGTTGTACCTGCATTCATCAGGTGGATACAAACATCACACCCAGTGAATGCTGATGTTTATCACTATCTGCTGAATGTGTAAATAAACTAATGCTACTGAACAAATTAATTAACTTAAAAGGTGACTGCATGTCAGAGTTCTGTCTATAAACAAGTGGCCAAAAACAATCAATTGATGCCAATTTTGATATACACCAAATGTTTTCAAAGGCAACTGCTGCTCGTAGCTGTAAAAACAACCTCATTAAAACTGTGTTCTGCTCAGGAAATGAACCACAAATGGGAAAATCTATGCACGTCACACTATTTGAAAGCAAATGTTTAATTAACAAATCTTGCAGCAGCAGACACAAGACGCATCGAGCTGATTTGTACACTGTGAGCGCGTGAGCTTGTGAGTCTTTAAAAGCCAATTCCAATGATAGGAGAAAGGAGAAAATGAGCATGGCCTGAGGAAAATAACACCGCTTTAAAAAAACATACTTGTTTGTGATTGATTTTCCATAAATTCCAATCTTAATCAAAAAAAGACCAAGTGGATTTTTTTCCTTTGGTGACGAAGCTGCCACCCAGAGATAAACAGAGTAAAGTTCAATTAGCGGTTGCTTGTATAACTTGTCTGGAGCGGTGAAGGATATTTGTATTGTCGCCTCAGGCTAAAAACAGGGCTACATGCTGCTGTGCTGTAGAGAGAGAAAGAGAGCACTGCAGCATTATGGATGATGCAATCTAGTGGAAATGACTTTTCCAAAATTAACACATCCCTCGAGCCCTGACACACTAAAGATGACATTATTAAGTATTTATATGCTGTCCATCAAATCTACTTCTGACTCTGGCAGTGGGAGAGTCAGTCTCTGAAGTAGATGTAACCAACTTTACAATCGTATACTGTATTTTATCACGGGCTTAGATTAGATCTTATGTCTCAGTGTATGGGTCTCACCTTCCCAGGCCTGTTCGGTGCGGTTGGGAGTGTTGCAGTAGCCGTAAGCCTCAAATATGGGATTGGGCTCTTCGGTGTGAGGCACCGGGAACACTCGCTTTCTGCTCTTCCCCAGAGCCGCCCCGATGACTCCATCTGCAGCCTGGAAGGGCCGCTCCTCCACGATGGGAGTGGTGGGGATCAGGTTCACTGCAGACGAAGATAAAGACATAAGTAGAGGTATAAAGAGAGTGAAACAAGGGATGAAGAAAGTAAACAGAGGAAAACAATTACAGCTCTTAAATCTGAAACATAACAGTCTGCAGCCTCACTGTCTGTCCATTTATGACTGGCTGGCTGGTACTTCCTGTCTTACCGCTTTCTCCTCTGCCTCTTTTGAAAGTGCTGTACATCAGGAACACACAGCCACCGAAGAGGAAAGATGTATTCCTTCCTTCTTCATCGGACCATTACACATCATTTCACAGCAAACAATCATGTAGTTGTTAAAATATTCCCACGGGCAGCACTGATTTAAAACAATTTTAAGGTAATGACACATATAGAAAACGGGAAAATGAAAAGACAAATCATTCCATGGCACCTCAGCGAGATCAGTTGCTTGATCGTCTCAGAATCTCTTGAAACTTTGTAGGAATGATCTTTGGCATCTGAAACTGCCATTTGCCCATCTCTTACCTGAAATTCCAACAGTAATAATTTCTTACCCAATGAAAATTTTCAATAAATTTCTCACAAGTTGGAAATTGAACAAGATGCCACTTTCAGACGTCAATATCTCTTAAAGTATATGCCCTAGAGTTCTCAAATGTTCAGGAGATGTTCAGGAGTTTCTGGTGAATGGAGAGAACAGGATCTATTTGATCAATGTTATTGTGGGAGAATATTATCTGAATGACATTACTAATGCTTAAAAAGCTTTCACGTGTTAGTAGAAATGGGAGTTATGGCCAATCAAAGTTGACACAGGTAAAGAAGTAATTCATTTTCAAATGGCCAGATGGACATCTTGAATCATGGGTAGGCTGATGAAATTTGGAATAGCAAGAGATGGAAGTATCATCTACTGGTGTGCCAAGTTTAAATATCCTTCCATGCTGTGCTCTTTAATGAGAAAGATCTGAAAATCACTCAAAGGTATTTATTAACTCATGCATGCAATAAGCTCTAGGACGTGTACTTCAAGAGATATGGACATCTGAAAGTAGCATCTCGTTCAATTTCCAACTTGCGAGAGATTTATTGAAAATTTCCATTGGGTGAGAAAAGATGAAAATGTTGGAATTTCAGCTAAAGAATGGGCGGATGTCAGTTTCAGATGCCAAAGATCATTCCTACAAAGCATCAACCGATTCTGAGATGGTCAAGCAACCACCTTCGTTGACCCCTCTCTTTGCACAGCTGCCTGAGATCATCTACCAAAGCACGAGCAGCATGTATGGAGCATTGGTAAATTGTAGCATTCAAGGATGCATCTGAGACTTTTAACGAACATCTACCTACAGTGTGCATGTGAGACGTTTCTGGGATGTCTTTAGACTTAAAATGTTGGCTTTAAAAAAACAACCTGGGCTCGCTCTCTCCCTCTAAGCTGCACAAGTCTCTGCATAGACATCGGTTCTGCTGCACCACCCACCACCACAAGTAAATTCTCAAGATGTGGGATGAAACAGCCAGCATTATGCACTGCTTTTATTGAAAAGAGTGCAGGCAAAGCATAGCTAGGATCAGTGCTTTTGCTGAGCAGGGAAATGTTAAAAAAAAGAAGTGCTGGCCAGCAGAGTACCCCCCCTCTCTCTGCAGCATTTCAGTGCCAGGTAGCAGCAAACTAAAGTAGTGAGGAGTCAGATATGATAATAAAATTTAACACTGCTTATAATATAGCCAGAGACAAGCCCTGCACCAACCAATAGAGTAGCAGATAAGCTACACATGAGAGAACGAATTCCATGTCAGTTCATCTCCATATCAACAGCTTTGCACCCAAAAACCCTTCACGGTTGCCACCATGTTGCCTGGACACTGGTGACCTCTGAACCCAGTGAGAAATGGTCCAGTAAGAGCAGAGGTGCTGTGGGAACCGGAAGGACCTTTTACAAAGATCCAACTGCGATGAAAAAGGAAGCTGAACCCTCGTGCCCCCTTTGGCAAGTCGAACATCCAAATCCCACTTATGTCACACACTTCGGAAATCCAAGCTGACCAGTGAACTGTGCAAATATTACATCCTGCTGCAGAGAAAGGACGGGAGGCCCACTGCCTGTCTCATCATAAAACACAAAGAGCTAATGGGTTCTCATTTCTATAACAACCCTCCGAGTTAAATCACAGACTCTGAATGTGAAAGTATAGAGTGCACACCCCGTCTTTCACTCTTACTCACAATAACACGTACAGATTCCCACTCACTCTTCTCTCCAGCAGCGCTCAAAGTCCCTAAATTTTGAGCAAATATTCACTTGCGTTTGCTCTGCACACAGCAACCCATGAGTTTTTTAATATTGCCCTGTGCTGCCTTTATGTATTGTCTTAATGCCTTCATGTTTTATGCAAAGCCCTTTGAATCGCCTTGCAAAATAAACTTGCCTTGCCTTACAAATTTGCTCCCAGGATCATGTTTTTATTTGTGTAACTGTCACACGCATTGTCTGAGATGGGGCTCAACAAAGCTTGACAAAACCCAGTGGGAATGGACTTATATTATCCTACATTGGGAGGACATAAAGTCTGGAACATCATGTGCTCCTTGTACACGCAAAACTGATTCTCTAGCATCATTCTGACCCTATTTAAATAATCATTTGAGCAGAAATACCAAACATTTACAGTTTCAAACTCCTCAAATGATGTTTAAATCCCTCAGAATGTAATGTTACTGGGCTGGACAGGGAAAACCAGCAATCTGAAGACAAATTAACTCTTAAAAATGATCGACAGATAAATCCGGAGCTGAAACAATTAGTCGAATAACCGATTAGCTGATCTTTTTCTTTCTTAAGGAAAGCTGCTTAACATTTAATACCTCCATCTATTCTGCTTAGCCTTGTCTTACATTTTACTACACTACTCATCAAATAGCGAATTTAAAGATCTTGGTACAGATCAATCAATCATTAAAGTAACAGTTGCTGCCAAATACAGTGATTGGGACACTATGATAGCTTTATGTCCCTTCTACAAACTTGCAAATGGTTCCACTAAGAGCACTACAGCGCCAAATGAGCTGTTTTTGGAAAGAAATATGAGTCGAGTCTCTGGGAGAATCTTGCCATTAGCAGATGAGACAAAATGTTCAGCATTTACTGTGAAGCAGCAGTCTAGATCTAAAGGATGCAGACTTTCACAGCCCCGTCTTGCCTCTCTCTCTTCAAGAGCGAGACGTTATCATCGCGTTTCATCTAAGCAGCTGACACATTCAAAGCACGGGCTGTCAAAAAATAACTGGGTGTAAGTGCTTTATGTTCCATTTATGCTAATTATGTTGTAAGAGTAGTAGTACATGAATACTACACAAGGTGATTCCATACATGACTATTCATAAAACATCTTAAGCAGTCGAAGTCAGAGTGGAGAGAAAGCAACAGAAACTCAATTAACAACACAGAAAGCTCACCCACTAGGCATGAAGCTATTGTATGTATATGTATGTAGGTTATTTATGTAGGTTGTTTTTGCATGCTGTTGCAAAAATGAGCGAAGCCAACCAGGATTTCTGTGTATACTGGCTACAGCATCTTATCAAAAGTCCAACAAAGCCCAAGTCCTGCAAAATATTGTTGACTTTGCCATTTTTGCCTCAGCTGGCACCGTGAACTACACCTAGAAAACCAAAGCGAGAGAGCCTTCCAGTTGGACAAGTAGTGAAGCTCATGCAGCAAGGTCTTAATTAAAATGATCTGAATCTGTAGATGTAGATATCGACTTAAACTCACCAGAAATGAGAAAGAAGAGAAGGTGTGCGGCGACTGTGGAGACCATTTTGACGACTGCTCGGCAGCTTGAGGTCCAGTCGCACACACTGGAGCTCATTCATTACCATAACCTGTCCCCCCTCCACGCTCTGTGCCCCATACACTGCTGCCTCCCCACCTCCCCGCTGCACATCCACACACACATACGCCTGCCTAGACTAACCAAACTTTTGGAGGCCAGCTCAGGCACAGTTGCCTACACAATGGGGCTTTTGTACCTCCCTGCCCAACACTACCGAGTACACACAGCAACAGAGTGCACTGTAGAGCATGCACACTCGTAGGACTTTCCAAATTTATGCACCCACGCTACATGTGGCTGCAGTAATAAGCATTTAGGATTCAAATCTGCCTCCAAACTTCCCTCGGAGTCTGGGAGTGCTTTTAACAAAGGTGACAACTCCATCTGACACTGAATGTCACTAATCCCTAAAGTGTGAAGGCGTTAACCCTCCACATGCATCCTTATACACTCTCCGAACATGCATGCGCGCATACTGACTCGCAAGCACAGAGCTAAACTTGTGCGCCCCGTTAATATTCGGCCTCTGTGCCGTGCGAGTCGATCATTACGCAGACACAGCTTGATTCTTACCTCGAGGCGCAGAAGGTGTTCTGCCTCAAAAATGCACACAAACAAATTTGTGTCAGCCATCGCACCGCAGCAATCAGCGGGTAAAACGGTACTCAGGGAATGTGGCTTGGCTTGAAATTAAAAAGGCGTGCCCCCACTTACATTACCTGAATTCTGGTAACCAAAAACCCAGAGGTAAGATGGAGCAAATATTGACGTGGAAATGGCTGGCTCATCATTATAGACCTTCTTACATTCAGTCTTTGTGTCTGGTGTGCACAATTCAGGCTACAGCAACAGAAAACGGGCTGTGGACTTACAAACAATCCGCAGGGACACTCAAGTGTATCCGAGCACAGATTAACATTCTCCTCTGCACATTTAATTAAGCGCTGATGCTTGATAACACAGCAAAAGCTAAGGATACACTGATAAGCTCCCTTCCCGATTGTCCTTAATACAGATTTGACTCTTTCAACATGGAGCATCTGAAGATTCAGTTTAATTAAAGTTATGCAACACAAGATTGTGTAACAAAACCACAGATTTAGCCTCTTTATGCTACTTACAAAGAGACACATTATTTAAAGAACTAAAAAACTTTTTTTCTTGCTAAAGTTTGGAGAATGAATCCGGTAATCTCACAGCATGAGGAAAAAACTACATCAGAGTCTGGTGCTACAGCAGTGGACTCTGTATGGCTTGCCAGACACAAGCAGGCTGAACAGGCTGTGGTCAGGGTTGGATAACATCTTTGAGCATCCTCTGGGCTTTGTGCAGACACCTCGCCTCACTGGTATCACTGACACTCAGTAGATTGGTACCAGTGATGTTCTGGGCAGGTTTAATCACCCGCTGCTGAGCCTCCCGAGCCAGTTTGTGATGTTTCCCGTTAGAATGCCTTCTAACGCTCCTCTGTAAAAGTTAACAAGAGCTTGGCACAGGAATTTAGCTTTCTTAAGTTTCCTTATAAAGAACAGTCTTCTCAAGTGCAAGCAGATATGATTTGAAGAGGGATCCCCGCACATCCTTCTTGGACTAGTTGTTTGGTCCAGACAAGACACTGACCAACAGTGTTAACATCATGACAAGCAAAACCAACTGAACAGGCAAACATACCACTGATACTTCAACCACATCAAACAGTTGAGCTATGAAAGCACCTTTATTGTGATAGTCTGTCAGCGTGTTACTCCTAGGATAGACTGGCAGACTGCCCAGCACCCTGCCTTTTTGCCAAATGCATTCTGGGATAGGTTTCAGCCCACAGAATCCAGAATGCGATAAGCACAGACTGAATATTATCACTTAAATCCTCCAGCTAATATGTCTGAACAGTTAGTCAGCAGCATTTCGTAGTAAGTTTGGCAGCTGAATGATACCACATTAGAAAAACACAGGCTGCATCACAGTTTGTCTTTAATGGTTGTCTACACTACTTTGTAAAGTGATACATAGAGTTTGTGCTATATCCCTGGGAAGGAAAGTCAGTGTAGAAATGTTGGGAAGAGGGATTGAAAAGCTTGTCCTTTTTTAAGTTATATTCTCAACACTATTCTAAATGCTATTTGTCATGCGTTTGCAGCGAGCTAGCTGGCTCACCGTGAAATCCAGTCTCATCAAAATACATTGGTCTGTTGTATCACAAGCTACTAAACAGCCCCAAATCCAAGCAGCCAGACGCAACACCTTCTGGAGTCAGGAGACGTGTTATGAAAAAGTATGAGCTGGGTTTGAAATATTGCAGGGAGTACATGCACAACACACAGGTCAGAGGCCTCCGGATTAAAACCCCTCCTGCACCAACACACAGATAAGAAGGCACTTTTCCAAAATGAAGAGCCATTGTCAGTCTGCACCCGAGCAGCCAAGTTGTATCCAATTTCTTACCCAGGCGTATCTTTGGGGAAGGGATGATCAGCAGGTAATTTTTACACTGCACAAGAAACGCAGAGGGCCACGAACACAGCCTTGAAGTGCACATCTGTGAATTCTGATGTAGTGCTGCCACAGAAAACACAGGACAGATTCAGCTCACAGACACCAAAGTGATTCTCCGGCTGATCTGAAAGGACACAGTGATTGAGACACAGCAAGTGCGACAGTGGAATCAGACTCCACTGCAATCAGAGAGACTTTCAAGTAAGTTGAGTTTCAATGAAGTGAAAGACCCCGAAAACTGAATAAAATGAAAGGATTACTGTTGATGTGATGGTTCGAAAATTGCTGGGAACCAATTCTTTTCTAGTCCATTTGAAAAGAACTAAAGGTTAAAGACTGCATGATTATTATTCAGACACATTGGATGAAAGTGTTGTTATCAAGTGAAGCTTTAACTACGGCAATCTTAAAGCCAGTGCGAAGGGAAATATAAAACAGAATCATGTGGAAAACCATGTTTCCAACTTTGCCACAGGGTGCTAATTTAGCTTCTGTTCTCATAGATGTACCAAGACTTTGGTTATAGCTCCGAAAACACAACATCTATGTGGCTGCCAGTACAGAAACAATCAGTCCAGTTAAAAAGGTTATAGCTTAGAAAACACACCATCTATGCTGCTGCCAGTAAAGAGGCAATCAGTCCAGTTAAACAGGGGCTGCAGGCCACAGGAATGTGAGGAATGCAGGGGGAAGAATATGTAAAGTGCTTGGACCTCTGCCTATCAAACACTTAAGGATATTCAGAAGTGGATTATTGTTTCAGAAAAGTTACAAAAATTGAGCGATGCGTGCTCATCCCCTGCGTAAACATCAGAAAGAAGCTTTTAGATTCTTTTCTGCACAGCACTTTGTCTGAAGTAAGTACATATGGGACTTCACTGTAAACGGTCTTCTTCGCTCTGTTTCTTTTATCACGGCGTCGGAGTGTCTGAAACTCGCAGACAACCGACCTTTCCACTTCTACTTTTATACACTCCCATGACATTCTCCTCTCACTGTGAATCTGCAGAGCCTCCTGCAGCACTTAACTCCCATCAAGCTCTGCTTCACCTTTTCCTCCACTGCTGCTGTTTGCGTCTCAAAATAGGTCCCTTTCTCTGTGTTTTTCAGTCGTTCTAACCGCCCTCTCCTGCAGCTGCTCTCTCTGGAGTACTGTCATCGCTTTCCTCTGGGAGTCCCCCACGTGTCAATCAGCATGGTGATAGCGCCCTTTGCCTCGCGTCGGTTTTAACATGAGGCAGCCTGGAGCCAGGGAGAATCATTTACTCCGCCATCGATCATCATCAGTCACTCAGTGTCTCCTGGTAATGGTCAACAAACACCAATAAACACATGGACGGGCTCCCTTAAAGCAAGCTGGCAGCGAGACAGAAGTGCAGCATGGAGCGCAGACAATGAAGCAGATGAGCAGACAAGCGAGCAGTAACAGAAAAGTGGAACGAAAACAGAAGCTGATCATCTATTAAACATGAGGGTAAAATCCCTAACGCTTTCATCCCATGCTTTTCCAGGATAATGGCTCAATTCCTTCTCTGTGTGTGATGAATAAATGATGGCAGCAGTCTTTCTCCAACAGCAGAGCCAATCAACGAAATTAAATGAGGGCAGTTTTAAAAGTTATCGCATGAAGGATGTCCCTTAATTATTAAACCGGCAAATATCTGACTTCCACTGTAATAAGAATATTTTAAAAAGAACATATCAACTCTCAAAGACAGGCATGTATGCAAATACCTATGCAGGGTTAGAAGGCAGCTGGGCATTTTTACCAAGGAGAAGATTATAGTAGAATGGGATTGATAGCAAGGCATTATAATTAACTTCAACAACAACGTCCTCTAACATGGACAAGCAAGAATTAGAGCAATGTAATAACAAATAAATGTAATAATACCTAAAATTGTTAAAAATATATATATAATATAAACATAAGTAGAACAGTAAAGCATAGATGTACAGATGTGCTTTTCCTAAGAAATAAGTGTCATAAACAGTGCAATAAATAGCATGTTATTGAACATAGATGTGTAACTGTAACACCATGTTACTGCACATTATAGATAAAATCCAATAATGTAAAAACTTGCCCAATAATTACCCAATAATTTAATGAATGTTCTGAACGATATTGTAATGTTAAACTTTTCAGGCGGGTACTTTCTTCTCAAAAACTAATTATGAAACACTTAGGCATGTAGCATGGTTAGGCATTGTAGCACTATGTTCATTTTCAGACCTGAATTCAACATTTTGTGTTTTAAAAATGTAAAAATGGTGCCCTATATACTTTGGATTTGGAATGAAAGAATGACTAAAGTGACTGCATTCAGTCATTCAAAGACAAACCCACCACAGTGGCCGACAGAGCAACAGTACGCATGTGATATCTGTCATTTGTGGAAGACTGAATTGTACATGAAGTGAAATAACGTATAATCACGCACTAATAAACTAAAGACTATGTAGATCTGTGGTGAAACTGTATAAACTGTGACTATATGTGACAGCTCAGAAAAGTACACCCTGTCATTTCCTATTAGATCCTGATTCCACCTTCCGGCCTGTCCAGTACAAAGACCGTCCATCTCCTGCGATCATCATACAGTTTAAGACCTTTGTTCTCTCTCAAAGGGGATTCTCTTAACGCGAAGGACTGCTTGATGTTACCCAACCATCTGGGTCTTCACACTGGTCGTCTACCATTTGGTATCCAGTCCAGGGCTTTTCTTGGGATTCTATGTTCTTCCATTCACCTGACATGACCAAACCACTGAAGTCTTCTTTCAATAACTGAAATGATCGGTTCAACCTTCAGAGCTTCAATGATTTTCACATTTCTTAATATCTTGCGTGGTGGTAATCTCAATACTATCATGTCGACAGCTCTGATCTTGGATTCAGTTGGCTTCGTTAGCGACCACACCTGAGCACCGTAGAGAAGTGGTCTTAACACTGTCGTGCGCTTTAGTACTTTTCCCTCTCTTTAAATGTTGACATTTTTCAGGAGGCGATAAAGAAATCGGACATTTATCAGCACTCCTAAGTATGTTAACTCTTCAGCTCTCTTCATTTCTGCTCCATTTAGAGTTATATTATCTTCCACTTGCAACTGCACCCTCGAGACTTCTAGTAATTCACATTTAGCAAGGCTGACTTTCATTTTTGCTCTTGCCAATTCTGTCCTGTCTCCATGTCAGGGAAAACTTATGATTGTAGGTAATTATGTGCATCAGTGTAAGCAACTCTCTTGCTGTGGAGATGCTCACGTAGGTGCCACTGCTGTTCGATGTTGAATTAATAAACTTTGAGAAAAGACACCTACAAACAGCTCAGATCTCTTGGGCATGTTTTTCCGTTACTCCGACGCCATGCAGTTCAGAGTTGTGCCGCGCTGAGGCTCATTCAGAACTGTTACTAGATTTGATCTACTAAGACTGCCATCGCAACTCTTGCGGCATAGTCACCAGGGTGCTCACTCAGACATGAAGCCGACGTGATGGGATGCTGTCAGATTAATGGAAAGAATTCATGTTTGAAAGAAGGATTAAGTGCAGACGAGGGCTGAATGATGTGTGGAAAATATAGAATTGCGATTTGTCTGACAGATGTTTGCGATTTGATTTGCAGCATAATCTTTTGAAGTCAAGCTTCAGTTCAATATTCAATGTGTGACCGATTTAAAATATGCAACAGAGCAAATACCATATGAGATATCATCAAGAGCATGACTGTCACAAAGGGTGGAAAGCATTGTTAAACAACTTACAGTTCAATTCCTCAGTCAGACTCACTATATGTGTATCCAAAAGCTAATTGCATTGCTTTTATTGTGATTTCAACTTAAAATGGATTAGTTGTTTAGCCCTAGTGGAAGCTTTCAGCCCCACACTGCACATGGGGCACAAACTCAGAGACTCGTAACAGCATCCTGGTCTTACTGAGTGGGTGTTGGACTGTCTACTTGGGAGACTGCCATGTAATAAGGACGCAGAATTCCAGGTCAGATAAGCCTCTAAGCACAACTGGAAGCCGAAGGTAACGCTCCCTAAACCTTCCTCTTCACTCTCTACACCACAGCACAACAACTTTCAGTGACGCTTCATTCGAAAGGGTACACATTAGCATACATAACACCCACATACTCACTACAGGATGCTTGAAATAAACATGCTGTTATTTTCAAATGTTTTTTCAAATTGGTGTTAAAAGGTTATTGTGTCACTTTCGATGTCAAAATGACAACAGAACATTTTGCTACATTAGTGGTTGATTCATTACATTATGAATCTGGTTAAGGGCAAATTTTATGACAGTTTCAGGCATGACTTGGTACTAAGTGAGACTATTTGCTCAACTTATGCATTTGAGTCTTGACAAGGGGACAGCAAGTTCAAACAGCTGATGAAGGACAGCTCAGGAAATTTTGCAGTTCAAAATACCAGCTCTGTGGCACTGAATTCCTCTATAATCCTGCATATGTGCGAGTGTGATTTATGGGAAGGCTAATCCTATACGCTTGTCCAGACACAAGCTTACGATCGCTATAAACACTTCTTTTTTGGTTTTCAGGAATGCGGCACAAAATAGCTTAATCTCAGACATTTTATAAATATAAATTACCATTTGTTCTCATCACCCTGTGCTTTTTCCAGTCGCCAGCGAGGCTTGCTAATCACATCCAGCGCAGGGCAACTCGTCTCCCTTTACTGAGCAGTGGTTTCCTTGCATTCACTGCGGTTGGCAGGGATACACTATGTAGACAATACCTACGGGGGATGCCGAACAATGACATGATGGAGAAATGACACAATTGTGTACACCTATGCAATTCACAGCAGATGTGAGTGGAACTCAAGGGGGGTTTCAGAGAATCCAGAGAGGCCCACTGCTGGTGCTGGGGAATTACAGGAAGTCTATAGGGGATTCTGCTTTGTGTTGGTATGAATGGGGTCTTTTAAATAGAAAAGCAATGAGAGGATATGCTTATATGAACACACACGCAGAACATGTGGAGCAGAACGGCTGATTTTTATGGAACACAGTAGTTTTTTTTGAAAACACAAATCTGAATATTCGGTCATGGCTCCAGAGAGAGAGTGAAGATGTAAAGCAGTGGAGCTGAGCACATAAACACACATGCTGCACTTACAGAACTGGAGGCTCAGGCTGAGGATGGCCAGCGCAGCTCCGCCCACCACCACCAGGAGGAGGAAGCGGTTACGAGCCAGCATCTTGTCATTTGATTGGTCCGCGTCCCGTCCCGTCAGCCATCCAGACAATGGCCCATCCCTGCAGTCTAGACACAGAGTGTGGCAACGAAATTAGAAGCTGCTCATTGTTTTCTTGATTCATAGCCTCATAAATTACTGCTTTATGTGTTTTACTGGTCAGTGGTCTTTTGTCACCAAAAGAAATTGTAATGTCATTCTTGCCAGTCATACTATGACTATTAGGACTAGTCCAAGTTGTTGTTCATGACATTGCTAAAGTGAGGTTCCCCATTGGATATTTACCCAGCACACCATTTCAACAGTGTTTTGCAGAAGTACTGCCGGCTGCTGTGGTGAGATTAGATAATTGGAAGATGTCATGAAATAGAAAGAGCTCATCAGCAAACAATTCATCAAGAATGAGAGCTTTGGTCATTAATAGACTTGCGGTTAAAATTTACAGGACCTTTGGCCTCAGGCTGCTCTGACATGGTGACACAACATCTTGTTATAAGTGGTTAGGACCTCAGAGCGTGCTGGGAAGATTGTGGCCGACCACATCCACCCTGGACATAAACTGTTGGAGCCCCTCCCCTCTGGCTGGAGGCTGCGATTCATCAGGACCAGAACCTCATGATACAGGAAGAGTTTTTTTCCTACAGCAGTGAGACTCCCCCAGTGACACTGACCCTCTTCCCCCTACATGGACATCGACAGCTTTTAGACAGGATTTTTATCATCCTTTTACACATTGTTTCATTACATTCTATGCAACCTTGTGTATGACTAATTTGAGGTGGCTAATCTGACCCTTCCTCGATACTGGGAATATTTCTATTACTTTTTATCAATGCTTCTTATTTATCTTGTTACTTTTTTAAAAAAAACTAAGACTGCTTCACTGCACAAAAACACCAAGTCAAATTCCTTGTTTGTGAAAACCTACTTGGTAATAAAACCTTCTGATTCTGATTCTGGTAGCAGTTGTCACAGTATGTTTAAGAAACAAGGTGATTTCGCCTCCCACTTGCTGTAGCTTCTGATGTACCTACAGGCATCTCCAGCATTATTTCACCTAATTCCAGTTTGAGATCTCTACAACATGAGTCTGACTAATTCAAACTTAATCCAAGATATCTTAAAAGGACAATACAGATGCGTTAAATTAAAGGGAATTAAAAATATATTAAGCTACAATGATGAATAGTCAGAATTGAACTGTAGGTATCTGAAAGTGGAAATACAACTAGTTATGAATCAGCTTCATGTATCTGCAGTTCACATCGTAGATATCTGCAGCATAACTGTAGATACCTACAAGGACTACACACACGAACAATGTATCTGTGAATAGGAAGAACATAATCGTGGATATCTGAAATACTTTTCTTTTTTTTTGACCAGGAAGGTTGGAATCACAGATATCTGCACTGCCTATCCAGCCTAGCCTAGCTATTAAATGTTAATACAACTTGTCATGAGCACTAGAATTTAGGCCCTAGGGAGTCTTGTTTTGATGATTTCTAGACTTGTGAATGTTTATTTGCAACCGACACTCAATTCTTGGAAAGTCAGAGTCACACTGATTCTAAAAACACGTGAACTGAACTGGACTGAGTTGGTACATTAGTACCGTCTGATCAAACTGCAACCGCAATCAGTGCACTGAACTGCAATAACTGACTTCCTGCTGTTCTTAAGGGACTGGTAACACCCTGTCATCTCACACACTATCTTTGCCTCACATGTCTCCACAGACTTCCTTTAAAATGAGGACGGCGGTCGCATCTATATGACAACACAGCAGCTGAAACTGAAACAACTGTTAAAGAACGTACTTGTCTGGGCTCCGTCGATGGAGAGCATGTACATAAGCAAGTCCTGCAGCGGCTGCTTCAACTACAGCCCTGTTAATGGTGAATTATAATGGTGTGGATGACAGACAATCTCCTCATAGGTAACATTCTCTCCTCATACCAAACATTTGTTCTGAGCACCACTTGTTTTCCTGGCACATGTCCAGTCGGTGTGTTTGTAGTGTGTAAAGTCTATGCATGAACTGACTTTTAACATCAGAGGTAAACTAAATGGACCAGAAAGAGCCACCATTGGGTTCTGGAAAAAGCAAAACATGCATTCAGCATACCATCAAATACTTACTATGTCCTCGAGCCTGAATAAGACTTTTTAAGAAGTCAATGTGAAAGCAGCAGCGTCGATATGTAATATAACCAAGATGAACATATGAAGGCATTGATCTCAAACTGTTAAGCCTGACTCACATGGTTAATCTTGTCTCTCACATTTACAGCTCCACGACTTTCTGTACCATTTTCCACCATAAACCTAGTGCTCCAGCATGTCCATGAATACTGTGTGCCAGGGCAGCGGGTTGGAAACCAGGAACACAGGGGAGGAACACAGTAAAACTGCAGTAAATGTAGCCCTACACAATAAACCCTACCATTAGGTGATCTAAAAATATTCCCAGCTGGGAACGATCTAGCCAAGGTACAGTAAAACCAAACTTCAGGCGAATGTGCCCCTGCTGACAGATCCCACTGTGCACGCTCTCTAACCAAACTCCAGTCAAAATGCTGGCAATTTAATGATGTGCTACGTATCAGGGAAGGTCAGAAATGACTCAGTGTTATTATACTTTCTAGGGAACCACCGGTTAAGTTCGGCATGCGTTCAACCTAAGAAAAGACACTTTAAATTGCATGCCAGTCAACATTCTGTCGAACTTCTACAGCCTGAGCAGCTCCATCACTGTGTGCTCAAGGCTCTCCAGCGAGTGATTTAAAACAGCCCAGCTGATCTGCGGTGCCTCCTTCCCCTCACTGCAGGACACCTACCAGACCAGAACATCATCGAGGGACAGATCACACCCCTCAACACAGCCTCTTCACACTGCTGCCATCAGACAAGCGCTATAATAGGAGTGTGAAATCTAGAACAACCAGGCTGATGAGCAGGCTATCAGGCTTGCTCATGACTCTCTTGCACAATTTCACTGAACTCTATACACTTGATAACTGTTTACCTCAATTATAGCAATAATTACTACTACTACTACTAGTGCTGCTGTCAGTTCAAGCCTGCTTATTTATTTAGAACTGTTTTAGTGTTTTGCATTGTGTAAATATTGGCGAAGGACGATCAGCCTCTTGAATCTTAAAAGCTTTATGAACTTTAATCCACATCTGTCTCACTGTTGTGCTCACTATCGACAGCACCATTGGGTCATTCCGTGTCGACTCAGCAAAGGTAGTTGCTTGACCATCTCAGAACGGTTGAAACTTTGTAGGAATGGCATCTGAAACTAACATCTGCCCATTTTTTTAGCTGAAATTCCAACATTTTTATAATTTTACACCCAATGGAAATCTTCAATAAACCTGTTGTGTGTTGGAAATTGAACGGGATGCCACTTTCAGATGTTCATATCTCTTGAAGCATATGTCTTCACGTTTTCAGGAGATGTTCAGAAGTTTATTTCGAATACACAGGATCTATTTAATCAATGTTATTGTGAGAGAATAAAATCTGAATGACATTACTAATGCTTAGAAAGCTTTCACATGTTAGTGGAAATATGCTTCTATTCATTGTTGGAATATGAAAATGTTTTATACTCACATTAATTACTTAATTTATCAGTGTGATTACTGCATGCATGGATTACACTGGTCATGTGAGGGATGTTTAAGCACCAATTTAAGCGTGATTAGCAAAGCAAAACAACATGATCATGCTTAAATTGATGCACATATGTATTAAACAGGAGTCCACTTTGCTAATTACTAATTAGTTACTCAATGTGATGTTTAGTTGCAGAATTTAAACATAATCCAAACGCTCTAACTTACAGGAAAAACTCAACAGCAATGTCAACTATTATTCTGACGTGAGAACTTTAGCCTGCTAGCTTTGGTTAACTAGTTAGCTAACAGTTAGCTAGCTCACTCTCATTAATCTTGTGCGTCCGTTTGACAGCCCCACCGACTCACTTACGGAGAACACCGAACACAGATATTACCGGTGCCGTGAAAATAACACAAGCCCTCGACTTGTCCCAACTTTATTCCCCTCTACTTGTTGCTTCCATGTGCAGGACAAGTTGCCGTGTCGATGCGTAGCTTTGTGTCGCTATTCAACGGGGGCGAGCGACCGAGCCAAGAAATTAAAATGCCACATCAACAGTCGCACTCGGGGCGAAGAAAAAAGGCAACCAAACAAACATAAAACAGAAATAACCCATGACCCGACAAGCTCCACGAATCCACACGTCTAGTGTCTGTCTTACCTGCAGGAGCTGAGACTGTCAGAGCCGCAGACAACAGGGTTAAACACTTGAATCCAGCGCTTCGGTTCCTCCGGTGCCGCCGACTGTCTACAGAGCTGCGGGGAGCGGCGTCAAGTCACACGCGACGCACGGCGGCACATCCGGTAGCGACTTTCATAAAAAATAACAGCGACTTTTCCCGAGGCAATTTGCGCACTACTCGTGACATATATAAAGCGCAATATCAAATCAGCATTCCAAAGAGTTTATAATCTAAATTAAATTATGATATTATAGCAACCATACTAGGCGGAAACGACGAAAGACACGTCAGGACAAATAATATGCTTTTAATTTGGAAGTAAAATCGATTGTATTCCGGTACTGCTTAGGCTTCCTGTTTCTAACTTGACAGTAGTGAAAAGCTGCTGTAGCTGTCTGGTTTAAGGACAAAAACCCCAGACAGACTCCAGCCTGACTGCTCCATCTACTGGATCAGCTGCAGCAGTGCACGTTGCCTTTAAGTCTCCTCACTCACGCATAAACAAACTATTGTTTTTTTTATATATATATTTTTTGTCTCTAAGTTTTCATTTTAGACACATAATAAGATCAGATAAGATAAAATAAGATGAGGTCATTTCCATGTTACAGCAGCTGCATGCAGATAAGGCAGAAAGAAGCACAGGGCTAATAAAAATAAAAGTATATTGAACTCCTACTAGTCACAGAGACTCAAGAACCACTGTGCAATAACTCACACTTACGCATATTTGCACTATTTTGTACCACACCTACCTCAGCAACCCTGCCACTTTGCACACACACTGTAAATGCTGCTATTTATGGCTGTTTATGTTTACAATTCTCTTATTTTTATTGTTCTTTTACCCTATTTTTAGTACTTAATTTTTCTTCCTATTGCTTTGCCAATAAAGTTTATTCTAATTCTGATTCTGATAAAGATATCATAATAAAAAAAAGTCTCACAGGGAAAATATACCTGGCATGATGAACCTACATATGGGCATGTACATTATGATATATTTAATTTACATATGGATAGGTACAGTTATGATATGCTGAGTTTAGATGTGGATATGGACACATATGACATGATGAATTTATATACAGTCAGGCCCGAAATTATTCATTCCCCTGACAAATTTTGACTTAATGTTGCTTTTGTTCAACCTGCAAGTTTTTTCAGCACGACAACGACCCAAGACACACAGCAAAAGTGGTGAAGAAATGCTTAGCGGACAAAAACATTAACATTTTGCAGTGGCCCAGCCAGAGTCCTGACTTGAATCCAACTCAGAATCTGTGGAGGGAGCTAAAGATCAAGGTGATGGCAAGGAGACTCTTCAACCTGCAAGAGTTGGAGCTCACTGCAAAAGATGAATGGTCAAAAATACCAGCAGAGACTTGTAAAAAGCTGGGCAGGCATTATGGGAAGTGTTGATTGCTGTAATAGCAAATAAAGGCTTTTCTATTGATTAGTAAAAAGAGTATGAATAATTTTGGACATGCCACTTTTTGTTCAAATGTCAATAATGTTGTGGAAAATCTGGATGAGCCAAGCAAAAACAGTCGAGATGCAACAGATTTTGTCTTTGTAATTTAATAAAGAATGAAAGGAGCAACAATGAATAATAAAGAAGAGAAATGCAGATTGAATATTTCAGCTGAAAGGCAGAGCTCTGACACCAGGCTCGTGTTCAGAGGTCTGACCCAGACCAAGAGACAAAATGCAAACTTATACCATTATCCATCCTTCACACAACATTCTATCCTTCACATAACAGCAGCTTTGCTTTTCCCTTGAAGACAACACAGACTCTTCAGCCGAGGAATCTAACGGCCTTGGTGCTTGGTGCTGGTCACAATATCACATACGATAACAAGATAAAGAAAGCTACTCAGAGTCAGGTCTGTTGTGTTCTCTGATTAACAGTACACAATGAATTTTTTCTGCAACAAATAAAAGCTGATTTTTTTTTTCCACAATGATGCCTCTTGTACATTGTCTTATTATCTTCTGGGAGACGCCTGTGTCATTTCCAGTCAAGAAAAAACTTGCTGGCTGAATAAAAGTAGCATGAAGTCAAAATTTGCCAGGGGTATGAATAATTTTGGGCTTGACTGTATATACAGGTATGGCATGGAGGATAGTGTACCCATAATTCTGTTATTGCAGTTAAAAAAAGCCCCGCTTAATTCTAACTATATTAATCTGAAATGTAGGCTACAGCATTTAAAATCAGTGGTCTTCCTACTCCATATCATGAGGGCATCTTCCCTGAAACATCCAACTTTCATATAATACAGAATGAATAGTTCTCATTTTTTGTTCAAGCTAATGGATAGCCATCTATATGGCTCTCATGTAAACAGTAAAAATTAGTATATGTATGAATGTAGTACGTCTTTTTTTTTAAACCCACGGAGGCTTGTTTTTGTTGGAAGACTGCTATCATCCAAGGAAAACTGTATATATCTCTTGGTCAGGAACAGAATTATGTAGGACACAGACACTCACTAACAGCACAATGCTTCAAAATGGCCTTTATTTTTATGATGTAATGCTCATCAGCATGCACATTAACTCTGACAGTCGGAGCCAGGTCAGGGGATTACACAGTGGGATCCAATGTCATTTGGTACAGAGGA
Source organism: Dascyllus trimaculatus (assembly GCA_024666655.1). Taxonomy (NCBI): domain Eukaryota; kingdom Metazoa; phylum Chordata; class Actinopteri; family Pomacentridae; genus Dascyllus; species Dascyllus trimaculatus. The sequence goes on from CM045453.1 coordinate 33,504,552, forward strand.
GCACTTTAAGGGTTGCTCTTCTCCGGGTCAATTAACAAATGCGTGTAGATTCATGCTCTTGTCTGAGTGTAGAAGTGAATACATAAAAAAGTGAGTGCTTGCCCTGTGGTCAGCTATTAAAAAGCTGAAATATACATTGTACAGCATCATGCTTGTGTGAAATATGGCAGTTTATTCAAATGCAGGTAAGAGCTGAACACATAATGCACATAAAATGAAATCTGACTTCTGGCGGCATTTCCTTTGATTTCTGCTGGTCGGTGAGCAGAAATTGTGCAGCATTTGCATACACTCCTTGAATTTCCCGTAGTCTAGCACTGCTGTTGAATTCCCCCTCTGACATAATCATTTTCTTTTAAAGAAATGATAGCTACATACAACTTTTTTGTCTCGTAATGGTTCTTCTCTTTTCTTGGTAGCAATAGCATTAGCATTAGCTTAGCAATAAAGTTCACCTCAGATTATTTAGAATATTGTTAATTAAAGGTCACTACAGAACAACAAGATGCCTCTACGACTACTAGAGAGCAGCTGTCAGTCAGTGACAATGATCTTTTTACTCAGACTGTATATTACAAAGATAGAAGAATCTTCTGTCACATCACCCTTAGGGTTCCTGAACTGCAGTTTAAAGCTCCATGTGGTGAATCTTGGTGGTACCTGACTTCTTCTAATTCAGAAAAGAGCAGAGGTGGATCATACATTGAGCCAAGGCAGGCCATGCAAACATCTTTGTGACATTTAATTATGCAGAACTTTAATCCGTTATACAACTTAAACAGGTGAGTTATATAAAAAATCACTCCCTGTTAAGTTTTCATGAAAGGGGAATTTAGCTATAAGGACCAAAGCTGTTTTTTGGTTTCATTCTATAAACATGTTTATTTCTGATGTAAAGTTGGATATTTTAACATGGGGGTTGATGGGGACTGACTCACTTTCAGAGCCAGCTTCAAGTGGCCATTTGAGGAACTGCAGGGTTTTTTTTGTCAGTCTTAGTGGTAGCCATTTCCATTTATACGATCAAGTAAATGACTAAACCTGCAGTGCAGAACTTTTTTTTCCTGCTTCTGGTCCCAAGAACAACTACACAATCAACATGTGCTTTTGTCATGTCACTATCCTTTATCGCTTTCTTTTTTTAGACTGTAATCCTTCCTCTGAATGCTAGGTTTCTTTTCATCAGGAGTGTTAGAAAATGTCCTTGGACCCTTCCTAGGTTTTTCTGTCAGTGTAGCCTACTCCATAGGTATGGTTTCTCCTCCTCTTCTGCTCTGGTTAAACTGGCTATTGCATGTTAATGTGAAACATATCATTACCAGAGCACCACCTCAGTATAGTCACCACAGAGACCAGATAGAAACTATAAAGCAGAAACACTTACCTGGTTCTGACAGACTTAATCAACATTGTGTGAACATGTTTGGCAAGGGCTTAAAAATTCTGTGCTCCAGCCATGAAAACAAACTTTCCAGAAAAATGAACAGTTGAACAAAAATAAATGGCATAAAAAGGACTGAATTTAAAAGAAAAACACATTTGGGGAAAATTTATGAGGTGATTTTTTCTTTTCCTTTAGCTCCATGTGCTAACATGATGTGGGTGCTACACTTCAACCAGCCACCAGGGGGCGATCGAATACTTAGGCTTCAGTTCTGGGGAGTTTTTATGAAGTTTGTCTTCATACAGTCAACACTTGGAGCATATGGAGAGCTCAGGAGTGGATAAATCTGCATGTCAGAGAAGTTTTCGTAAAGTCATTGAAACTCACATAAACTCAAAATTTATTTCTTTATACTGGAGCCAAAAATATGCATTTATTTCTGAATTGTTGCTGTCTAATGAAAGCATTAATACCCTCCACAATGTGCTGTTTTTTGGTTGTTTTTTTTTTAGCACCACAGTGTCTTTCTTCCAATTATATAACGGGATTTATATTTTCTTTGATCTCAGTAACAACAACACTGGAATCAAATCTTTGCATTATGATGTAGAATTTACTTGTGTTGCTTATTGTTTGATGGAAGTTGAGTTTATTTAGAATAATGCATCTGGGTGTCTCTAGGATTTGTACTGCCTTAATGTCACTGCAAAAAGTTTAGAAAAATGAGATGGGCGGTTCAGTGCTAACAGCCTGCTCCTCTCTGGATGGCAGCTGACAGCGTCCTGCAGGGCTGCAGTCTGGTTGTCACTAATCAGTGTCATCCTGCCTCTGGCACACCACTGTCTGCTCATGTGGTTAACCAATTCTGCAAAAGGACACTGACTTTACTCACATTCAGCCTCAGCCGAAGCACTGAGAGAAAAACAAGGCTGCTCACCTGCTTTAATCACAGCTAAATGAAAGCCCAAAGACATTCGCATCAGTCAGCTGTCTACTGTGATGTGGAGACGTTTTCCCTTGTCTTTCATTTATTCCAGTTATTATATTAAAAAATCTGACAACAGATAATAAGCTATAGAAGGTATAACATTCTACCTAATATTTCATCATGATATTTTTTGTTGTATTTTTACAACCATCAATAAGACGTATATCTCCTTCTTAAGCAGCTCAGTGACCCATGTCAGATAAGAACATGGATATCACTCTAAATATGAAGCAACACCAAGAACCTGATTAACTTAGCAACTGCAAAGTGCTCAGTATTAAATGAATGACAAAACATAATTAAATAGCAATATATAAATGTATAAATAAAGCATGTTTGAAAAAAATGATGTGACTTTTGTGAAATAATTAAAACTTACATTAGCATTTAATGGCATATTTTGTATTATAGATTACTATATTTAATGGCTCTTTTTATCATTTGGGTCACACAACTTTAATTTTGGAATCTAGAGAATGAGATGCTTTACATATTTTAGGATTGGTAACAGGAACTAGAATGCATGCCATGGACATGCCTTTTGTTGGGTTTTTGATTGCACCATGTGGCGTGTAATTTGCATACACTTAGCTATTAACAAACCAAACTTCTAATCCTGCCAAGCAGGTTAGCCGGTTAGGTAGGTAACAGGCTAAACTGTGAGATATAAAAAGAGACTTTGGTATCTGTGCCTGTATGTGGGCACAGTTAACGGCTAGCTGGCTAAATGTGGTACTAGTGTTGACGTTGTGATTTATTACATGTCCACCCCTTGACTACTTTCCTGCTGCTGTGGCTTGCTACATCCTGAACTAAGCACCACCCAAGACGACTGGTTTAAAGAAACACAAATAAGTCAGGGCATCTTTGTTTCCTCCATAGTAGAATGATAATGAGGTGCAGTCAGACCATTCACCAGCACTGAAATAGCATTGTTAAGATAGGCCTAGGGTTTCCACTAAGGAGCCTTGATAACCCTGTCAACATATATTTGCCAGCACCAGCTGATAACTTAGTGACTTTATCTCTTAATAGGTCTACCATAGTCTTCAGATGCTGTCTTGAAAAACTTTTGCAGTGCTGTGCCAGGTCCAAAAATGAAGACACAGCATTCCCAAAATGACGTCCCACCAACTTGTTTTTGCCGCAGCCCTATGCCGTACGTGTGCAGCAAGAGTAGCCGGTAAAAATGTACATTATGCACACATCTGCTCCACCATCCCACTGAGTGTAGCTACAGCATTAGAGATGCTGTGGATGGGTTTTTGCTACCATTGGACAAAGACAAGCTGTTTCCTGACTTTCCCATCTTTAAGCTAAGCTAAGCTAAGCTAACCGGCTTCTGACTGCTAATTCCAATAAATGGATCTTCTCATTTGACCCTTGACATTTAATCAGATAAGCATACCTTAAAATACTGAACTGTCCTTTAAATCTACAGAGTATACTTTTACTGTGTGGCCTACAAAGTATTATAATGTGAATATATAACATGAGAAAGCCACTGTGGGACTCACAGAAGTAGATTTCATCAGTCTCCACAAACATCAGCTCAGTTCAGTGTATATGTCTGAATACAGTTAGCAAGTCACTCAGTTTCTCTTCTAAATGTAAGCACAGCAATACAGTTTGTGACACGACTCATCCTTTGAAGACATGACATCTGCTGTGGCTCTTGTATCTGCAGAGGAGTTTCAGAACAAGCTCAGGCTGACTCTGAGTGATTATCGATGATTGAATCAGGCATCCCAGAGAAAGCTCCCAGGCTGTCAGTAAATCATTGTCTATAGCGTCCTCTCTCTTCTCCTGCAGTAATGTCTGAAGGTACGGCAGTCATATGAGCGGAGCTGCTGAACGTGCAACCACTTAACTTGACCTGTTCCCTTCCCATTCCACTCTGCACCAATGGAAGTCATGGGACAGTGATGACAGGGATGATGTGGGTGATTGGGAATGAAATGACTGTGCATGCGGGTACGTATTTGTGTTGCCATGTGACATCTTTTAAGAAGCCAAGTGCACGAGATGTCCTTTATACAGTAAGTCATAAGTGCTGTCTAATGCTAGTGCTGCGCTGATATAATTTTAAGGGAATCCAAATCATGCTTGGCCAGCCTAACGCGTGTTTGCGAGCATCATGAGATACTGGTTGAGTTCAGTTCTAACAGACTGTAGTGAGTAAGTGAGCCTTGATTCTTTTTCGGATAATCATGAGTTTAATCTTCCAGTCTGTGAACGGGAATAATTATATCACAAACTCACTGTCTTCTGGTTTTATTCAACTAGACCAGAAGAACGTCCAATGTCGGATGTTTAACTTTTAGTTCCACAAAGCAAAACTACAGCTTGACATTAGGGGGGAAACAGCTTGGAATGACCTGACAGCTAAGTGGGTAAGGCACATATCATACCAGAAAAAACAAGTCTTTTTCTATCCTCTGTACACCCGTATGGAGACATCATATTGTTAAGCCATGCTCATGGTCTAGTAGAGTAGAAAGCCTCCCGACTCTGTGGATGCCCTGCCCTTTATTTAGCATCTCCAGCAGGTCCAAATCTGCATCTGCATAATACTTAAGGAAAAATTAGGGAGTGTATTGAGTGAAGATGGTAGTATGAAAGTGAAGAAAATACGACGGACCAACTTCTTACTGATGGAAGTATTATTACTATCTAGCAGTACAGGTGGGGATTTGTTCAGTTATATTACTTTGTCTTCATACAATTTGTTGATGATGTTGTACAATTTTTTAGTTCACCATGGGAGCCATAGTTCAGGTCATTTTGGTGTTGACAGTCCAACTCCGGAGCACGAATTCGTGGCGCCCAGTCCTGTAAATGTCAAAGGAAATGACTAGCATGCTCTTGGTGCGCTCCTGACCCGACGCGACTTTTTCCGTGCAGGGAGACCGGAAGAGTTGCTGTGTGGTCTCTGGATCGTAGCCATAGATCTAACTCTCATCACCGGTGATGAGAGTTGACGTGATGGTTGGTTCATCCTAGGTCTGTTGGCAGAGATCCTCTCAAACTGCGACTTGGTGCAGCTTTTGCTTGGGAGTCAGGAGCCTGAGCCTGAACTCGACTTGGTTCAAATGGGACGTGAGGATCGAATGAACTCAAAACTCAAAAAGAACTCAAAAAAACACATCAGCAATTTCTACAATGACCGATCCGACAATCCTAAAGTGCAATTCGTTGAAGGGTCTACTTGACATTATGATCTTTCTTGGCCCACATCCGGTTGTGTAGTCGTCTGCACACACAGCCCAAACTTTGCCAGACAAGTAAACTGCTCATGTAGAGTGTTTATTTACTTTTTCATGTTGTTCAGCCAAACACAACACAGTGAAGAAGTTGTTTTTCCTGTCAGGAGGTCAGATTTTCCTTTGCGCATGTGTGGAGGGTGTGTTCAAATATGCCAACCGGTAAGACGTATAGGAGGGCATCCGAGTCCGCAGACGTCCTGGAATATGATCAGGATGCCGGAGAGCATGTGAGCAAAGCATGGCTACCTCTGTAATGACTGACTGCTCCATTGTCACATGTGTTACTCGCACAAACTCCGTGCCCTGAGAATAGTTAAACTTTAACTGGTGTTTCCCTAATAGATTTAACTTGTGTAGAAAAACAGAACTCGTATCTTATCTCTTCAAAACAAAACACTAATCAGCTGAAGGCCATACAACCCCTTTGATATGCACTGCTGGGAATGTGAAACCTGCATATGAAATAAAAGCTTAGTTGGGGAATTAGCTGTAATTAACAAAGTAAAAGGTTCAGTGGCCCAGATGGTCAAACAGTGGTTGATCATTGATGTGTTGTTGACCGACTACAGATGTTCCACAAATGTTTTCAAGAGAAATGGTGTGGAAGACTTGTGCTTTTCCTTTCCTCAGCATTTCTAACCACACAGGCCACATAGAGAGTCAGTAATTAGGAGTTAAAGGGTCAAATTTACACACTTTGCCTTGTCAACACTGAAAAATACTTACATCTGTTCAGTTTCGTTTACAGAGGCTCCTTAGTAATGATGGTTAATAACTGTGATGTTTATCCATTATTTGCACACACTTGGATCTCCTAATAATCTGCTTGAGTACAGGGTATATAAAGTGATCTCCTAATATGGTGGCACAGAAGTTGCAAGGCATTACTTCACAGAGGGATTCCCCAAATCAATGTCCTTTATAAGGTAGCACCCTAATATGGTTTCCACACCGCGACACATTCACCGTCCCTCCCTAATATAGAAACCTCTGTGTCTGGCTCAAAGGGACAGTCACCTCTTAGCTGTTGTAACAAACCCATGACGTTTGAACCTTGAGGTGGTCTCTTCTTTTATGAATTCATTATAACTCACAGATCCACCTGGTCAGTAGTGTATAACCACAGGTGATTGAAAAGATAGTCTGGTTCTACAATGCTGATGAGATTAAAGGCACACTGTAGAGATCCACTGTAGCTATATTATGGTAAATGCTGAAACCTGCCGTGACATTAGCAGAGCAGACTCGTACAGCGTGTAAACAGAACTAGTAATGTTCATTATAAGAGCATAGTTATCTCAAGTGTTCTGACATTAGCCACCATAACGAACCGGTCGTACCAGATCAAGACAGTCTTTAGTGCAAAGGTGCTTTTTATTGCAAGGAATACCGAGTGTGCATTCATAAAAAGAAGAATGTGTCATCGGGGCCTGAGTACCAAATGGTGCAAAGGTCCTTTTGTATCTGTAAGGATGATTGTTGCTATTATTATTCCAAATAAATCCCTAAAGGTGCTTGAAAACTATGAACATTTTTCAGAATTGGTGGAAATTTGGTTGGCATACTTATGATATAGCCATACCCTAAACCCAACAGGTAGTCACTTATTTTGAATTTACTGTGTCATTTTGCAAGCAGTTTTTGCCATCTGCAGCCCTTTTATTTTAACAAACAAATCGCATTTTTGTGAATTTATCAAAACTGAAACTTTTCTTCAAACACTGATGCCCTGGTGGTAAAATTTTGATGTCTCAGCAGTATGTGACAAACATCTTTAGCTACAAATGATATTTATAGAGTGTATTCTACACATGATATACAGCAACATAATGCATGTTTGTTTCAACTATTGTTTACATTATTCTCAGCAGTACGCAGCACATGTAACAGCATCGCAACTGAGCAGACAGTGGTACGGAGTCAAGAGATGTCCTCACAGTAAGTTAATAATGACTCTATCATTTTTTCCTTGTCAATACAACTCTCATACTGTATAAGCATTGAGAATATCAGCTGAAGTATTTTTATCTGAATTTTTGACTCCCTAAAAATTGGTATCTGCAAAAAAAAAACTACTATCAGTCTGCCTGAATCCCCAAAATGAAAAAAAAAACCCGACCTAAAAATCCAAAAACGTGCAGTATGTTTTCATGGTCAGTCAGTGTATATAGTTACTATCTTACCTCGGGTTAACTTTACACGTGCTGCACATTATTTTTTGTGCACAACACATGCTTTGATTTAAACTGTGATCGTGTTTGTTCTCAGAGGCCGACCAAAAGCCGGAAAGACTGTTTGCTCTCAAAGTTCAGACTAACGTTTTATTTGACTGTTTCCAGACAGACTTTGCATGGAAGACACCAAGATGTTGGCCTCTGCACCGATGGCCAAAATCAACAGACCGAAAATACATTTTCCTCACCAGCTGACACTCACGGCTCCTGCACCCAGCATTCATGTTGTCATTTATTTAAAAAGGAGCTCTTGGTATTGCAAATTCTATACTTGGCTTGCTGGGGTTTACTCAGAGTGAAAAGTAACAGGTGTCTACACAGGCCTTTGAGAACCCGACTTCTCCACCAGGTAAAAGATCTTGGTAGAAGCAAGACAACAAATCCCTATTGCTTTGCTAAATATAACAGACTTAGTAAACGTCCATGTGCTTCAAATAAACCTTTCTTGTTGTGAACCATGCTGCCTATATTTAAGAATGTCAGATGGATTTTTGCAGCCCACAACCAGACAACAGTTAAAATCCTGAATAAACCTTCCTCTTGTTTCCGGTGCTCCAGGCAATTTTTCAAAGATCTCCTGATAAAGAACCGGCCTGAGAGCAGCACAGGTTATATAAGGGGAGTAATAAGCACCCGCACGGGGAGAATCACAGTTTAACTACCTTGATGCGCATTATTAGCATCATTAGAGGAGGGGTTGTACCCTGGATGATTGAGGAAGTATGCTGAGGATATTGGATAGACTTGCTCATCACTGGTCCGCACGCTATCCGCTCGTGATCCAACAAAGATCAATTCTACTAACCCTGATTTCTCCTCAATCTACAGTAGCAGGTCAATATGTCTACTTATGGACCAGCCGCGGATGGATTAAGGAGAACTGAAACATGGTGCCAACTTACTTGAATTCAAATTGCTCATCTGTCACATGATTTAAAAACTGTTGTGGCTGCTGTGTTTGCTCTTGTGTTGTGTTGCCCCAGCATTGTGATAATTTTATGAAATTAAAACTCACTTTTCTATATGCTAGGGAAGTATTAGAAAAATGAAAGCTTAATGGAGTAAAAACCTTGTTTACAGTCGGAGGTGTGGTGTCAAAAAGGGTGGTTTGAGGGAACAAGTTGGCAGCAAAAATGAAGTGGCAGAGCTGTATGCAACCCTGTTATTACATCCATGGGAGATGTACAGTTTTGTGTGTGTAAATGTCACATGCATAGTGTGTCCAATTCAGAATAACTTCCTCCTTTGAATAAAGTGCGAGTGCAGGACTTTTAAATATAAATAAATGTCAGTTACATTCAAACCCTTGCCAACAAGCTTGCACAATGCTCATTAAACCTGTTCATTTCGTATTATAGCTGTGTTGTCTGTGCTGCTGCACCAGTAGCAATGCTTTAGATGTCAATTGGCAAATGGAGCAACTGTAGTGACGGAGACGGGGTATTTTACTGCAGCTAGGAGTATTGTGGTGGAAAAACCAAAGCTAATACAAAAATGTTCTCATGCTGCAAACAAAAATGAACCTTGGTGTTCTGAGGGAGGAAAACAGTCTCTCAAAGGAAGCATTCAACAGCAAGGCCAACATATTACAACACCCTGACTGTATCTGTGTCATTACTCTCTTTGCCAGAAGGGGGAGTACAAAAGTACAGAAGTTTCACAATGAAGGTTTACATGTAATGACAATAGTGACTCTTTAAATTATCATCGAGCATCATCAGGTAAAAATTTTGATATGTCCCAAAACTTTGGTTTATCTTTAAACACTTGCAAAACTGAATATGTTTCTAACAGCTTCAAATGTACTTTGAGTTTAGTGTTAGTTATCAAATGTCAGCATGTAGCTCAAAACGCCACTGTACTTACAACTTCACAAAAGATCCTAGCATGGCTGTAGCTGCAGTCTTAAGCCAGAGTAGCCAAAGGATCCAGTGGCAACGTCCTGGTTCCAGACCCCATAGGACACCCGGAGAGGTCCTCTGGTCCATGCCCAATGGTTCAGAGCATTTTGGAGCATATAAGTGGGACCAACACAATATTAGGCAGGTGGTCATGATGTTATGCCTGATCTGTGTGTACATATATATGTATATATATATATATGTATATATATATATATATACATATATATGTATATATATATAGCTCTTTCTTTCAAGAGCTACTACATTCCTGGGGTTTGAGATTTAATGTCAAGAAAACAGCCACAAATGCTGCTATCTAGAAGAATTTAAAGTCTGTTAGGGGATCAGTGGACAAGCTTTAATCATTGTTGTTGGTTTTCCTACTCGCCCACTTTGGATACCATGGCTCATATATGTCCTGGCCATTAACACTGAGTAATGACAACTGCAGCTGCAACTTTATCTGACCAAAGTGTGTTGAGAAAATGTCAGAAACACACAACAAGCTGGAAAGGAGAATACAGCAGAGGCTCTCCGGTGCCTTTTTGCCTTTCATACAGTCAATCAGTAACATAATTACATGAGAAATTGCAGCACATGATCTGGCCTTTTAAAACCGCATCTGTAATTATGAAATTAAGTGGCGTATGGATTTTATTCTGCTGCCCAAATTGGAAAACCTCGTTCTCTATGTGCACTCGAGTCTCTAGTCTCACACCAACTCCATCTTTCTTTCTCTTTAACACACATGCAGTCGCCCACAGTAAACATAAAGAACCTCTGTCTGAAATATCTGGGTCACATATACCAAAATGGACTGAGGTCAGACCGGTCTGTGGGAAGGATGGCAACATTTTCCCTCGTGTCTAAATTCATCGTGCATGTCGTCCATAAGCTGCACACAACTGGGCCTTTCTTATGAAAACTTTCAGATTCATCCCAGTGCAGTTATGTAACACTGCCAGTATACCAGACAATACTACGAGCAGGTCATGTGACATACACAAACTAGTATTTCCTGTAGTGGCAGGCGTGATGATGAGGTGAGAATTAAACAGTTGGAATGCTGATTTGCTATGAATGCCTGCCAGGAGATGTTTCTTCCTTACTGTTGTGTGTGATGCTTCAAGAGGATCTGGGCTGACCTAGGGGTATTTACAGGTTCAGGTAAACTTATTGTGGCATAAATGCAATGAAATAAAGAAAGCACAGCAGGGAAGAGGATCAGAACCACTGTGAAGACTAGAGTTCTGAATTTTCATTCAGAATTCTGATCCCAAGTACAAATTACCAGTGGCCCTAATCTTCATCTGTTGTTTAGTGATACATCCTCTTACCAGGAATTCAAAAGTAGCCAGAACATACAACGATCAGGCATGACATTATCACCACCTGCCTAATATTGTGTTGGTCCCCCTTATTATGTGGTCAGAAATGCTCTGAACCATTGGGCATGGACCAGAGAACCTCTCACGATGTCCTATGGGGTCTGGAACCAGGACCAGGGCACTGGATCCTTTGGGTACTCTGGCTTGTGCAGTGGGCCTTCTGTCAATCCAACTTGTTCCACTGCATCCTGTTGATGCTTGATCAGAATGGGCTGTAGGAAGTCTGGAGGTCACATCAACATGTTGGACCATTGTCATGTTCCTTCACATGTTCCTGATTGGTTGATGTTGTTGCCATGTGGTGGGGTGCATTTTCATCCAGTGACATTTGGGATTTCCATTTGCATGAGGGAGTGTGTTTGTTGTGGGACAATGTTTATTTGGGTGTCTAAGTCTGATCAGCACGGATGTTAAAATCCAAGGTTTTCCATCAGTACACCACATAGTAGCAATATGATCAATGTTATTCACTTCACCTGTCAGTGGTCACAATGTTGTGGCTGACCGGTGTATTTTTTCCGTCAGTGGTCAGTCTTGGTAATACAACTTAAAAAAGCCCCATTTCCCCCTATAAAGCTCTCATTTATTTTTTTAAAAGCAGAAAATCCAACACAAAAGTAGACTTCTTTCCCAGATGAATGTCTCCTGTCAACAGTTTTACTGATGTGACACCTCCAGCTACAAAAAAATTCTGCTTTTGTGCTATTACGTTTTTATAAACTTTTTTAAAAGACATTTTCACAAATTTTCACATTGTGCTATATGAAATAGGGGATTGGTCAAAGTTTTACGGTCATTAAGGTAATTTCAGAGCCCGGATAGCTCAGTCGGTAGAGCATCAGACTTTTAATCTGAGGGTCCAGGGTTCAAGTCCCTGTTCGGGCGACAGAGCTTTTAAAGTAGAGAACCGGTCAAAGGAATGAATGATTTGAAAATGTTTGCTCAGCTGTTGGAGCGTGGTTTCTATGTAGCATTAGCCACTGTTAGCTCTGATATATATGATCAATTTTCTTGTATGGCCTCCCCAAACGGCAGCAAAGGAGCCAGTCACGTGTCTCCTCGCTGTTGCATCAGTTAAACTCGCTCCTCCGTCAAAATATTAAATAAAAGTGACATCACGTGAAGCAGTCGTGATGGGGGCGGGCTCGGGAGTCTCCTCGGCCAATCAGCGCCTCTGTTTTGCGGCTTCCCATTCGACGATAAACATTGACCCGCAGAGCCTTCAGAAGGGGCAGAGCGCGTCAGACCCAGGGAGGCCGTGTCGAGGAGTCGCTCTTATTACCGCCAGACTGGAATTACTCGCCTGCATTAAAACACACGCACACTATGGTGAAGCGCTGTCCCGTTTCTGAAGGAGGAGACGCCAGCCTGCCGCTCTGACAGCTACGCTTTCACCGCCGCGAACCCGTTAGCTTTCGGCGGCTAACGGCGAGCTAGCCGAGTTAGCTGTTACATACCCTCGTTTTCTACACGCAGCTGACCTCCACCACAACACAGACGCGCCGAGTATCGTTTGCTCGCAACGTCGGGGTCGTTTCTCCCCTGTCTCTCCCCCTCCCCCGCGTTGTCCCCGTGTGCTGCCCCGTGGACGGTTCCCGAATATGATCCACAATGAGTCAAAGAGACACCTTAGTTCATCTGTTTGCAGGAGGGTGAGTATTTTCCTTATGTCACACACACGCAGAGCCGAGCTAGCTAGCTACACGCTCAGGGCTAACCGCCGTTGCTATCCGGGTATAGCTTTCCACAATATGGTATTTGTATTAATGTTTTCGTGCATTTTGGATTTACTTAGTATCGAAATGGTAAACCTTAAGATTTGTGTTAGCATCAGTGTGTCAGATGTCAGCTAACCAACCTTGTCCGTGCATGTGCACCCGTAGGAGTTGACATTTCAATGACATCTCAATGTATGAATGAAATGGCTGGTTTGCGGACGCGTGTTCACCAAAAGTCAAAAACCAAAAGCGGAAATGGTGCATTATATCTGTCTACATAGGCATTAACATCAGCCGCATATATAGTGGTATTAGAATCAAGAAGCGGACCAGTGTATCAAAACAAACGTGGGCAGAGTGCCACTAAAGGTCACCCAGAGAAGCAGTGTTGAGAAACCTGAGACAGACATGGATATGCATGAGGAAACATGTAAACTGTGGGTCAGGCTGTGCTCTTTTGGTCTACCAATGAAGATTATTTCACTTTAACTGTCACAGAAAGGGCGTGCTTCCACAATCCTTGTTAGACTGTGCAGAAAATGGGTGAATCAGCATTCCCCTTTGTGCAGTGCAAAAGTAAATTCTCTTGAATCATGCCATCTTTCCCCAGGTAATGAGCTGAAACAATGAGTCATTAATCCCTTTATGTATAAACGAGCATGTGGCTGCACTGACAGAGCAATAACAAACAATGCATATATACCATTTAGGGATATTACATGTTTTGCATATCAAGGTCAGGCCTGTGTCACGTCAAATAGGACTCCCATGCTTGCTGTGACTACTCTAGCTTCCTGCTTTCCCTGTGGTGTGTACAGTAGCAGCCTGTCCCACATTTTCTTGCCTCTGCCAGAAACTGTGTTGACAGGACTTTCTCTCTCTGTCTGTGCTTTGGTTCCTGATTGAAAATTAACCCTAACTACAGATAACTGCTGTCACTCTTGCTTTTGATGTCCCCTAGCCCGGCTCGGCCAGGCCCGACCCTGTTTGGCTATTTATACAGCCCTTGTAGATAATGTTTTGATGCTCTCTCTTAAACAGCCTTTCCTACATTTGGTACCTGAGCAGGTGACTGCAGGAAATTGTCTAAGCTGGTCGTAAACTAGTACCCATTTTGAACATTCAGGTATCCATCGGTTTCTCTACAAGATAATTAACCGTTAACGTTTGAAAGTCCAGGTTGTTTGAATACACTTCAGCCACTAATCCTCCAAATGAAACTCCAATATAGCATATTCGGTTAACTAGTGGTCTTTCCACCGCTTAATAACTACATTCTGAATGAAAACTAAAAAACTGTGGCAGATTTGGCCTTTTCAAATAAAATAAAAAAAGTGTCTGTCAACAGTTTAAACCACTTTGTGCCCTCTGCCATGCAAAACCATTTCAGTAATAGTATGTAAAATAAGCTTCTTGTTACTTCCAGCCCAAACTCTGCTTTCCTAAACCTAGCCCTGTTTAAAATAGTCTTCAAGGTGTTTAGCACATCTTTGTGAAAAGGCAGTACCATGGGACATTCCCACGGAACATGTAGGAGAGAAGTAGCTCTGTTTGTATTGTGCCTGTCTCACGCTGATTGGAAATATGTAATAATGTTTAAAAATTACCTGTTAACCAGTTTGCAGCTTTGCTTCCTGTCCAGGTAGCTGGCAGGCTGCTTTGTTTGTTTTGATTTAGAAACTGGATTCGTAACTTAGGAATCATGTAATGAACCAGTTTTCCCAGCATAAAATAGGATCATTTTTCTTCTAGTTGGCTAAGAGAGTCTTTTAAAAAGGACTACTAAGAGTTTTTAAACAGCCTTTTGCAGTATTAGAGAAACTGTTGATTTCCTTTGTCGCGTAGTTGTATGAGAGGTGCACTGGCCTTAGGTAGGCCCGACTCTCAGGCCTGCTAAAAAACAGAAATATTGCTCTTGTATTTGATTGGTATAGGGTTCACTGCTACATGAAAATGTATACATCTGTGAGTTTGGAAGTGGTGTGGTACTGGACAGAAGCTTACTGTCCACAAGTAACACAAAACATTCCTGACTGGCTCTCTGTTCCCACACTGCGCTTTTTCTTGTCTGCATGCCAGGAATCTTTAGGATTCCATAAACCACGTCATTGGTTAATTCATTTATGTAACGCTTCGCACACCTTTAGTGAATAAAAATAAGGAATTCACAGCTTGTCTTGTTTTGTCAGCTGGAACATGGACTTTGTTTGCTATCTCATTTTTTTTCATCTCTGTACTTGTGCCAGATGTGGGGGCACGGTAGGAGCCATATTGACTTGTCCACTGGAAGTAGTGAAGACCCGTCTGCAGTCGTCCTCCATCACCCTCTATGTGTCTGAGGTTCAGCTCAGTACTGTCAACGGGGCCAGCGTGGCCCGCATGTCCCCACCGGGGCCCCTGCACTGTCTCAAGTGGGTACTCAATAACTTTTGTCATTCTCAAACATCCAGAATATATTTTGACTGCTTCACACATAATATTGCCTGTTATAGTCATTATTTAAGCTGTAACTAAACAGAGTGGAGCTCTGGTCTGTGCTCTCCCAGAGAGGTCTGGCTGCAGAGTCATGGTTCTTTCCTCAACAGGCAGCTCGCTGTTGCTGTTGTGCAATCTGGCCGATGCCCCCCTGGCAAGGCTAACCCCTCCCTGAAACACAACTCCACAAGTTCACCCTTAGGAAAACTACAAGCAGGAGCACACATCTTTAGCCAAACAGGAAATTTCTTAACAAATCCCACTTTTATTATTTGTTTATATTAAAAGAGTTTCATAAATTGGTGATTTATGACAGCTCAGTGTGTCTGTTATCACAGGCATTTTTCCATTTTATGTCCACTTACTGAAGAACCACTTAGATTAAGGTAGATTGATGAAGGGAAATTAGAGCCACTCCACAATGAAGAGAATGGCTATGTTTTTTCCAAAGAGGACAGGGCTGCTCTGAGCCTCTGGAAAAATGTTTGATGGCAACATGCCACCTTTCAAATTCACTGAACTACATCATGTGCTGCCAGTCACTACAGCAGTTCAAGCCTTGCCCTGTATGCAAGCAGTGTGTCCCTCGGTAATTCAATTTTGTGATGTTCTCCAGCTGCTGTTAAATACAGGTACTGCTCTTATTGTACCAACAGTGGGTGACAGGGTGCGGTCAGTGAGGCTGTATAAACATTTCCACATGGTTATCTGGCCAGTTTTTGCAGCTAACTAAGGCATTTAGTGCCGCACCAGTATTTATGACACATGACTAAGGAGACTGAAGCACGTTTGCTTTTCACAAACACTAAGAAGTCAGCAAATGCATTTGTGTCATGCTTAAAAAGGAGCTCATATGACGAAAAAGTTGTGCTGCTACCTGTTGGCCTGGACAGCGTCTCTGTATTTTGTGGAAACTAACTGATACATCTCTATGTAAGTGTTGTTGTGTGTCCCCTGGACCCCGTAGTGTTCATTACACTTAACAATCCAAGAGTGTTGTCGGACAGTTTTTCTATTCTTAGATGCCCTGCTGGATTTAAGGCTTTGAATGTAGGCTAAAGGTTCTCCCTGACACTTGTACAGAGTTTTAAACTTTGACTTGATGGTGGTGCAAATCAAAACCAACCCTAAAAACAATTAGGCAGGCTAGTTTTCAAAGTATTGTTTTGGATTGACCGCCTGACTGTCATCACCACCCTTGTGAGTCAAATTAAAACTTAAACTGGTGTCAGTTATCTTTGGAATTTACTCGTCTACACGGCATTGCCATAGATTGGACAACATTCGTAGAAAACTGACTCCAGCAACAATCACTACCCTTTAGTGTGCATGTGGTGGAAGAATCATGTTTTTCTATGTGTTTTGTGTTCAGATTGATATTGGAGAAAGAAGGACCTCGCTCTCTCTTCAGGGGTTTGGGGCCGAACTTAGTGGGTGTGGCACCTTCCAGGTAAGCCTACTACAGCTGTCATGTTCTTAGCAATGGGTACAGCCTTTGGGTATGAAATGAACATCTAGTACTGGACAGAAAAAAGTTAGTTTAGTACTAGCTAGGATTTGACTGGTTGTTATTATTTATTTGCCAGTTTTCAAGCAAACGACCAAACATCTAGCTACCAAGGTTTCCCCAGTGCTTAATAAGCCTGGCGGGCCGCCAGGCTTTCCTTGCCCTTTCCTTGAAAATAGGTTTCTTTATGCACCAAAACAGTGATAGCAAAGACGGCAAACAGCTTTTAACTGTATCTCGTGATACGGTTGAAAGCGCAATGGCGACATTTTATGGTCGATATGTGAACTTTTGAAGTCGGAGGAGCACTGGAGGAGACGATGACCCCGCTCGTTTACCCCCAGGCCAAGGGGAGTTCATCCCGACCGAGCCGCGGCTTGATGAGGAGGCTGAGCCAGTGCGAGTTAGAACGGATGTTAGCACGTCATTGGAGCAGCCTTCTGCGAGCCGCGATGGTAAACATCCAACTAGCGGATTTAATCCAGAATAACCCCTTGGCCATGTTTGCACTTTTTAAATTATGTTAATTTATTTTACTTTTAAATGTGACCAGCAACGGCTTGTTTTAAGATTCACTAGGATTTAAGTTAAGTGAAAACAACTGATATTATTTATTTTAATTGTATTTTTTTTGTGTTTGTTAAAACCATATTTCAAGATTGTGCCTTTTTATAAGACTTTTATAAGACGTTTAAGTATTGTTAATAAATGGCTTATAATAACACATAATAGTCATGATTTCAAAATTCTTGTAAACTTTTAACGTTTTTTTTTAACACAAAAACACAGTAGGCGGCTGGTGGGCTTCTCTACCACCAGGCTTAGCAAGTTTTCTGGGGGAAACCCTGAGCTACTGTTGTGATTATTTCCATTATTTTTCCAATATTTTTCGACCATTAATGGTTTGAACCAGATCAGAAGAAAGATTGTAATGCCAGTAATGATCCTAATATGATACTCCAGCAATGATTCACAACTAACAGCTAATTTCCCTACTTAAAATGGCAAAAACAATGCTTAAAACATGCTCGGAACCGAAATTGTTTAAACGGATAAAGAAAAATATAGAAAGGCTGTGTTGTTGGTGTCAGAATTTACAGTCGGTACCTAAACAACCTGAGCTGTACTTAGTCACAGCTGAGCTTCGCGATGAATGCAAACATTTAGCTTACACGTCTACAGTTGCTGTTTTAACATACATGTTAACTATCAAATATCAGTGTGTTGACACTGTCTACTGCCCAAGTGATATTCCAACCCACCTCCCTACAGCTGCTAAGTAAACTAATAAAGCCAGTTGCTGCCGAAAAACTTTGAGGAAAACAGATCTCATAGGAAAGCAGTTGCAACGGCTACTGGACCAAATGACCTTTAAATGTCACAGTGTGAAGTTGAGATAAAATATGTGTATATGCATTTTTGTAGCCCTGTGGATACAGAGAAACATTTTTAGAGTGTGATAATGATAGTAATTTTGTTTTCCCAGAATATACATAGATATTTTTGAAAAAGTCCATTAAGTTTCTCATTGTTTTTTAAGAGTTGCAACAACAAGGACATTTTACTACCAAATGATGACACAGTTTGAATAAATATCTTTGGCATTTCTATATTTGAGTGCTTTTTTGACATTTATTGACTGACTTATTTGCCAATACTGATATTGACTGACAGTTGGCCTCTAGGTAGTGTACGTATATCCAAGTCAACACTGTGCAATCTGTGTGAATCACTTCCGTTGTCATCCAGTGGTAGTTTATTCATGGAGTCAGAGACATGGGCTGTTTTAGAGGTAGAGGTAGAGTCATGTAAAGAAATACGTGAAAATGAGTGGAAATTGTTGGCTTTTTAAAACATATTTGGGCATGCAAACAACATATGTATAGTATACTTGAAAACCACACGAGGACAGTTCTTTCTCTTCCTTAAATTCAACAAAATATCTAGAGATGTAATATTGTTCTGTGGAAAAAGTAAATGCACCCCTGGCATCAGAAGCTCGTATTGTCCACGCTGAAGTTTTTGGCCAGTAGTCCTGCCAAACGTCCACCACTTGTAAGATGTTTGAGGATTTCTCGTGTACTGCTTGTTTTAAATTCCCCTGCAACATTTCAGTGTGCTTCTTATTCTCAACTAGGCCATTCCATAACCCTCCATTTCTTCTTCTTTTGGCCACTCCTTGGTAGATTTGCTGTGCGCGACGGATCATTATCCTTTTCCCCTTCAGTTTCAACTTTCGGACAGATGGCCTTGTGTTATCTTCGAGCACGCTTTTATAGTTGAATCAATGAGTGCAAGCTTGCCCAGTCCCTGAGGCAGCGAGGCAACCCCAAACCATAACATTTCCACCACGATGCCACACAGTTGGTACGAAGTTCTTCTCCTGAAAAGCTACCAAACATGTCTACTGTTACTGTCGATGAAGAAACTCAATCCATGATTAGTCTGTCCAGAGCATATCATTGCAAAAGTTCTACTCCATGCTTATTCCTAAACAGAAGTTTAAATTTAGACAAGTCAACTATTCTAAAGTAAAGACGATGCTCAGATCTTAATGCTTATAAAATAGGAATAAGGTTACACATTGTCCACTTATAGACCATTTGAAACCATTAATTCCACTTTCCAATTAAAGGGAGGTTTGCAGTCTGCTGGTTCTGTAGATTAACCCACTTTTAACCCTTTGCCAAGACTGTTACCTGGACGCCCGACACCTGCCGAGCTACCCCGGCTAACATCACCATTTGCTGGGTCGTGCACTCATAAAACATTAGCAATTAGCTTAACCACCTTGATGCCAACTAGAGACCAAGAGTTGCAGAGTTAACGGCAGGTCCTGTGATGAAACTTTGGGCTTCTTGGGGGACTTCTTTTAGCATCAAACAATCTACCCCTTGAGCTAAATTTTCTGGTGACGGACACTCCTGGACACATTCATGACACAGCACAGCAGATCCTAGAAGTCCAAGGTTTGAATGACTTTGGTTCCACCCACCACTTCTCAAGGAGGCTCCAAATTGGCACTTAATCTGGAACTCCCCCTTTGAATTGGATGGACTTTAAAGGGGGATAAGTTGCATTTCTTTAAGCGTATTACCATTATTAAAAGCCACCATTTCAAAGCGGTTCCTGTGTTTGCTTAGTCAACAGTTTCCATGTTGAGTGTACTTTAATGTACCGTATGTGTGGCTGTGACAAACAGTGGTATTATGCAACCACGGCAGGATTCCTTGAGGTTACTTGGTGACAAAGAAACATTAGGGGATCCACAGTCGTTAAGGTGCCATTCGTCTTCATGGCTCTCTCAGCAGTTTCTGCACTACTTGCTGCTTAGTGATGGTTTTCTTTGGAAACCTGGCAAAAGCAGCAGCAGCATTTTGAAAACCACATTGTGTCTACGTCTGGGAAATGTCGTACCTGACTGTGGTTACGGTGTCGTTATCATTAACTGCTCCGAGTGATAATGAGAGGAGCAAAGTGGTGGCTAATGGCGGTGGCAAGCGGTCAGTCATGTGCCAGTGCTGAGCATATGTGGAGTGTTTTGTTAGCATCTTACATGAATGAATGCTGATGCAGCGGAGGGAAGGGCAAAAGGCCTCCTGAGCTGGTTTCAAAATGAGTGCCCAAACACTGTCTCAGTGACGGATGACTTTCAAGCATCATTAACAGTCTGACTAAGCACATTTGACAGTTTAACAAATGAACCAGACTGCACAGAGCTATTGCTAGGGGGGAAACGCAAAGGCAAGACAAACACTTGCATTTAGGCGTGAGTATGAACATTATCATTACGACCGTTTTAATTGGTCAAAACAAGTAAAGATTATTTTAAAGACGAATTGAAAGCATGCACTTTTTCCACTGAATAGCTCATTTGTCCAATTGTGCTGATTTGCTGAGAATATTAGTTCTGCTCTTGGCTTTACACCTCATGAATCTTTAAAGCTCATTAAACTGGACCTGACAAGGGGCCAGTTTTAATTGCTAATGTAGTCTAATTGATAAGCTGCATTGCTACTGGAGGCAGCGGCAGAGATTAATTAGGTGCAACACAAAAACATGGCATTTATAACTTGCTCTGCCTCATCCCTGTGTAACGAAAGCTGACCCTCTTTGTCCTTTGTTTCCGACAGAGCAATCTACTTCGCTGCTTACTCCACTGCCAAAGAGAAACTGAACAGTGTGATGGAACCTGACTCCACACAGGTGCACATGGTGTCGGCTGGAATGGCAGGTAATGATATATCTGAGGTAACAGATTGCTATGCACCACCATGCACTGCCGTTTTGTTTTTCAAATGCTGTAACCTGGTGAATGTCTCCAACGTTCTTGTCAGGACTTCTGAGCAAATGGACCTTGTCTGGTTCAGTGCTGGTAAGCCTTGACAAATAGAGGTGTTAGATTTAAGGTCAGGCTTGAGTAATGTAGGTGCAGTATTGCTGCTGTCAGCCTTTGCTTTTACGTTGATCCCTCTGTAGAGAACAAGGGGGGAGGCAGAACTAGTTTGTGTTGTGTTAGAATCAATCCACATCCTCCCGGGGATCCTGTTATTCCAAAGCAAGCTCATTATTCAAACAAATCACAAATTCAGCGTCAAATTTTGAAGCATAAAAATTCAAGGTGCTCAAATTTAGCATTCAAAATTCGCTGTTCACATCAGCGGACTTAGACGCGTAAATAATAGCTCCTGGCCTAAGTCGAACCAATGGCCAGCCAATCAAGGCGCGCTCCTTTGCTCATGTGATGCCGACGCTTGGAACCTGGTTAGCCATAGCAACCACCAACGCTAACAGCGGCGCCTTGGTGAGCATATTAACCCTTTTTTTTTTTCTTCTGCATCATTTGTTTTGGTGTTTTACACCTGGAAATTTGACTCTGAGTTTGTAAGCATTGAAAAACCAAAGTGAAATTCAAGTTATTGGAATTTTGATGAGCTAAATTCAGACTTAAAAAAATTCCGAATCTGATCAGTCTGATTTGCTTCCGTAGCTTATCCTGTTTTTTTTTTTACCCTTTTTCCCAAATGTGCTGCCAGCTTTGCTATCTTAGAAAAGCTTAATTAAAAAAATGTGTTGAGGTCAGATTTAAATACCACACTGTTATTCTCTGATGCTTTGTATGTCAAGGGTAGGTTATCTGATCTTCCGTGCCTCTGATCCAGTTAGGAGTGGCGAACCAGTACAATGTAGGTCAGTCAGTCAGTCAGGCAGCTACAGCGAGCTTCTGTGTGTACATGGGTGAATCTGACGAGTCCACGGCGGCGCCACTTTTAGCACACCATGACTTAGACCTTTCAACAGGCCAGTGAAGGTCAGCATTTGTCAGTACGTCTCCCTCCGGTGGCAACCCACACGTCCTTTAGAGCTGCTTGAGCTGAACTGACAGGTGATGAGGTGTCTGACGATTAATTTGCCAACACGTGAAGCATACAGCTGAGTTTAGAGCCGTCGTCTGTCATGGCTCATGGCAAGCTAAAATTAAGAAGAGTGGATGTTAATGTTAGAGCTTTACTAATATGTTTTCAGGCTACTTATATTCGCATAGCATCTGCATTTAAAAAATTGCTTGATCTGTGCTGAAAATGACCCTTTTTATATTGTAGATATCCAGCGGTACAAGAAACCTTACTGGTACTTTATCATTAGGTATTATTGGTCACAAGAACAAGATTAGAAACTTAAACTGTGTTCGGATTATCCACTTGCCCACGATAAATAGATAATTAGTTAGTGGCTCCACAGTCTCCTTTTTGTTTACATCGTTTCCCCAAAAGATCACTTGAGGTAGTGAACTGCTCCCTGACTGCTCCCTCCGACACTATAATCCTTACAATAACTTGTAGTGTGTGATGCACCCTTTATTTTCCATTTTTGCAGTGATGAGCTGCGCATGACTGAGATTAGAGAGAAAAAAACCTGTGAGGTTTCTGATTTCATAATCTGTTAGGGTTTTAATGCTCCTGTAGTGTGAGCGCTGCCTTACGTGTGGACAGATTTGTGCCGTGAAGTTTGATTTCAATGTTGTGAAGAGATATGTCAATTACAAAAGTCTAAAAAGGGCAACATCGTGGTGCAGATGTTCTGACTTTTGTTTTATATGCGACAGAAATGATTACAGCTGTCTGGCACTAAATTACGTAGCAAACACTGTCTAGTGGATGAGTAGACGATCTGGACACAGTGTAAGAAGTCTTTAAGTCCAATACCGCAACTATAACCATTATATACATGTAAAAAGGTTTCAAATATATAGTGTAAGTAAATATAATATGGTAAAGTTGTACATTTGTTCTGTACTGTACTTAGACATTCACCCTAAAACTCCTGTATTGTTCAGACTGTCCTTATTAAAGTTCAAACCTTGGTGTCATGAGAATTTCAGTCGTCACTTTCTCCTGGCTACATAGAAATCGAGGCATTTATTTTGATTAACAAGCACTCATCTGTACTCCACCATGTTCGTTCTGCTGTGTCAGGGTGTTGTGGGTGAGGTTGTGGATAATGGTGGGTTAAATCCTGTGGGATAATGGTGGGAGTGGGAAGTTCAATGGTTGCATGCCGGTCACTTTGCTACACACAAGCCTGTGTCTGTTTTAGGCTTTTACTCTACCGTAGCTCTCCTCTCGCAAGGGCATGAGACCCCCGGACCACCAGGGGTCTCTAGCTGCATCTGTGAGGAGTTACTTGGGTCTGCGTGAGTACTCACCACAGATCTGTGCTTCTTTTCATATCTGGTTCTTCTCTTTCTCTCTCCGTGTTTCCATCCTCTACTCCCTTATCATACAAGTCATTGGATAAAGATGGAACCTTTTTTTTAACATCACAACATACAATTTTTATGACATGCACTTGCACACACGATAGTCTGTAAAGAACATGTTCACATTGTTGTTATTAGTTCCATTGCCAACATAAATGCAGCTTAAAGTTCATTTACACATTACCTGGATGTTGGCGTGTGGTTAACTCTCTGGAAGTGTAATCCTTTGTGTTTTTCTTTCCTCCGTAGGTTTTACAGCCATCACAGCAACCAATCCAATATGGCTCATAAAGACTCGTCTGCAGCTGGATGCAAGGTAAACATGACACTGTGGTATGAGCTGCGTAAATCTCAGCTGCCAAGTGGAGGTACTAACATTTGACATGTTGTTTTAGCTTTAAAGCAGATATTTGTCACCGCAACATACCAGGAATTATCATCAAGTCAAAGCTTTTTGCCATTGTAAAGAGACACTCTGCATGTGAAACCCCTTTGCTACCAGGTTGTGGTTCATCTCGTATAAGTAGAAGTTTATAAATGACAGTTCCCCTTATTATATGTACAACAGCTTTACGAAGGGCATGTTTGTAGGAATTGAAATTTGAAGATTCTGCCGACTCCTAGCGCCATGTACAACGCTCTGTTCCACCTACAAATCTTACTTGGGAAGAGTGAGGATATAAAACTAAAAGTAAACATTAAATAAATATATAAATATCTTTTTTAAAAAACTTTTTTTTGGCTCTACACATAGTTTCCAGCTTTTCTTGTCTTTGGTAATATTGTTTCTTGGGGCTCATTGTACTCTTAGGCTTATGCAACAAGTCCAAAATGACAACACCACCAAACACACAACTGGAAACTCTGACTGATGTTTGCTAACTTGGGCTGCTTATACTTAATTTCACTATTGTTTCGTCCTTAGATGTCGAGGAGTTTGTCTTTGCATGAGCTTGCATTACTGTATGTTTCTATTCTGTAAAGAAATACTCTTGTTGTTATTGTTTAATATCAGTTGAATAAAGGTAAACTTCCACTTGTAAGAAGTTCATGTATGTCAGGTCTATGGCTCAGGTCTGTATTCTCTGCTCATGTATGTAATACATGTCCATACTGTGGATTTAATGTGTCGCTGTGTTCTGTACACACAACTTCTGTTCAATCCTAGAAACAGGACGCCTCCTCAGTTCCATTTCTTTCCACCTTAAAGTTTTTGTTGGGAGGTTTTTCTGATCTGAATTGTCAGAACACTGTATGGTGTACAGATTGTAATCTATCTTTTCTTGTCTTTCCTCAGGAATCGAGGCGAGCGCCGGATGAGTGCGTTTGAGTGTGTGCGGCGGGTGTATCAGGCGGATGGCTTGCGAGGCTTCTACAGGGGAATGTCAGCATCTTACGCCGGTATCTCAGAGACTGTGATCCACTTTGTGATCTATGAAAACATTAAACGGCGTCTCTTGGAGGCCAAGGCACCGCAGAACATGGACGAGGAAGAGGAGACGTCGAAAGATGCTTCAGACTTTGTGGGGATGATGCTTGCTGCTGCCACCTCCAAGACTTGTGCCACATCTATTGCTTATCCTCATGGTAAGAAGCTTTTATCAGCAACCAGCTAACCTCATCAGATGCTTTTGCTTATGTTTCTTTAACCCCTTCCTCTCCTCTTGCAGAAGTGATCCGCACCAGGCTACGTGAAGAGGGCACCAAGTACCGCTCCTTTTTCCAGACTCTAACGACAGTGCCCAAAGAGGAGGGCTACCGCGCCCTGTACCGCGGCCTCACCACCCACCTGGTACGGCAGATCCCCAACACTGCCATCATGATGTGCACCTACGAGTTAGTGGTCTACCTCCTGAATGGTTAAAGTCTTCCCCCTCTCAGACAGTTTATGTTACCCTGCCCCTGTTTGGAGATGAAGAAGAGAGAGCACCTGCACACCAGCTAGCACAGCTAAACAGCCTGCTTGGGCAGAGACGGCACCTCGACCTTTGTCTCTGTGACACAAGTGGTTGTTAAAAAAAAGTTGGGAGTTTTGTTTTATAACCAAAGGGTATGGCACAAGGAGGAGGGTCAAAAGGATCCTTGCATTGATTTGGGGATCTTGATTTAGCAGTGGCAAAGAAATGGTTGCCCTATTTACGTTTTTACTCCACCCCCTTTTCCCTTCGGATATATACATTGCTTGTGCAAACTCGGATTCAGAGCGCTGAGGAAAGAACCTGACTTAGAGTATATTCCGCCTCTAACAATACTAATAATGAAGAGAAATACAGCGATCCTTAATACCTAGTGAATATAGGACCCTCTTCAGCAGTAGGCTTTGTTCTGACACGGATGATCAGTTCTTAAAATACTATACTACTAGCACGCAGTATTCCCTACGTCCCTCAGAGTACCATGAGAGGCCCAGAGTATAAAGACGCCAGCTGCCATGCATCATCTCAGTATATGACGAAGGTTCTAAAGTCGGCGAGGACGAGGAGGAATCGGTGCTGGAGGCTTGTTGAGGTGGGATAAATGGGGTAGAAAGGGGGAGGGATGCGAGTGGAAGACGTGCCTTTGCGTGGAGATGTGAGGTAGACTGAGATGCACCAGAGCTGTAGGTGCTCTGGCTGACCCGTCACAGCAAAGCGTAGAAATCGAAAGTCGTACACTGGTATTGTGTGAGTTCAGGCGCTCTTAGAGAAACATATCATGATCATAGACACAAATCACCTGAAGGTTTTCAGCATCCCTAGTATTAGCTGTGACGTCCTTATTCACAGGTCTTTACACTAAATACCTACATGATTGAACCGTGTGCTTATTTTAAGTGAGGTCTCCTTAATGACACCGACCTCTGAACCTGTTCGTGTTTTGTGTTTACCATGTGTGGAAGGTTAGACAGACGGTTACCAAACTTGACCAGAATAAAATCCACCATTCTAACTACTGGAATGTAAATACACAAGAGGATAACCTTACTGAAGGCAAGGACGTTACACACTTACCCATGCTGTGAAGTAAAAATAGATATAATTAACAAATTTTAACAAATTGTAATATTGATATACATATATATATATATATATGAAATACCAACCTAACGTGATTGTGTTGCATTTGTCAGCCCAGTTTTGGCAAAATGCTAACATTCAGTGCATTTTCTTAAGAGGAGAGGGGGTTTTCCTGTTACTTTTATCTCAGAAGTACACGGTATTGTTCTTATAGCACTTTTCTTTCTCTAGAATGCTCATCTCTTTTTCTCAGTTGGAGAATCCAGGCTTGTTTTTGCGAGCGAGGACAATCCTCTTGAGTTTACACTGGAAAACTTGCACGGTTTAGCCAGCGTGTGGAGGAAGTGGCCAGGAATATGCTCTTCACGAACGCACATTAAATAAAATGTAGACCAGTCAGAAACAAAAACTATTTTGTCGATTCCTTCCCCTTGTTGAGTCGTTGTCGTGACGGAAAACAAAATCATTGCATTTCAGCCAGTTAAAAAATGAAACTGTTTTTCCTCGGTCAGTGTTTTATGTGTGTGGACGCCGTTGCCGTGGAATGGAAAGGTGCTCGCTCCCTGCGTTTGTTTTTAGCGTTTTAGGTCAAACAGTACAAACGACAAAAACTATGACCTCATTTATCCTAGTAACCACAGAAGTAACTGATATCACGCAACACATCGACCGAGCCTGTTCATAATGTGTGCGTTCTCATCATAAACGGCTAACTTCAAAAGATCCACAATGCTAACACTGCTGAGCTTGTTGCAGTTGTCCTCCATTGTGTTTTAACTTGCATTGATAACTTATCCAAACACTGCTTGGCAGATCAGAGGGCTGAATGCAGCAGTGAGGGCATTTTTGGGGCGTAATAGCCTCGCTTTCTCAGTGCCATTGTGCTCTAAATCAGCGGTCTGCAGCCTTTTTTGCAACACGGACGGGTTTCAAGCAAGACAGTTTTCTACGGACCGGTCATCACGACCAGGACGTAGAAAATTGTCTTGCTTGAAACCGGTCTGTGGTGCAAAAAAGGTTGCAGACCGCTGCTCTAAATGGCAGAAACTGCTTTTCTCAACTAAATTTATTGACGCGATCCTCAGTGTAAATGCACATTCTTTCTTTAAGTTTCACAGGACACATCGAGGTTAGGTTAGTCTGATGGTATGAGAGATGTAGTACAACTTGCTTACGGCACCATCAACACACGCTATCGAGTCCACGGGTATCCCCTGTTGCTGCTAGTCGTGATTGGGCGGTTATGTGTCATGGTGCTGGCTTCACTCCTTCTAAAGCAGGACAGGTAGTGCGAGTTGATTGTGCCCAATGTGATTAAAGGGTCATTTCACCCAAATAATAAAAAGAAGAAAAAAAAACTAAACATCTTCTCTCTTACATTTTTAGTGGCATCTGGTCATGCAGAGTGTTTTGGTTTTATTTACCAGGTTTTGAGACAAACTGTTAGGTTCAGTACAAACTCAGTATTGAGGCGTCAGCTGATCACTCAAAACGCGGAGATAAATAAGGCCAAAGGTGAGCGAGGAAAATTGAACTGTACATTTCTATGCACCTCTCCACTTCTATCAGTTTCAGTTGTTTGTCAGACGATGCATTCTCTCCTGCATCCTACTGTTATTCCGTTGCACCCACACGTTTGCATTGTGTGCCAGTGAGTGTATGTGTGTTTTGTGTGTGCTTGCTTAAATGAGACTTGAATGCCATTCTGTCGTGTCTTGTACATGAGACGCCATCAGAGTATGTGCGCACTCAGTCGAATACCTGCAAACAGTGTTTTTGTTTTTTTAATCTTTTAAGACAAATTGTTGCCTTTTCCTGACATCCTTTGTGTTTTTCCATGTTCTCATTGATGAGCCCAATCTAAGTGCGGCTCGCTCTATGCATTCTCTCATACCTGTTTTTGTAAAACAAAATGTCAATAAAATGAAAGCAGTGCAAGTATTTTCTGCTGTCAGAAAGTCTTTCTTACTGTGTGCTGGAAATGCAATTTAGTCCCAATTTACAAAAGTTGATCGATGGCCATACCGCCTTGTGGATGCCCGATCCAGTCAGATCTCAGAAGCTAAGCAAGGTTGGGCCTGGTCAGTACCTGGATGGGAGAAGGTGAGGGAACACCAGGAAGCCTGGGTGGATGCAGTGAGAGAGTGAGTGGTTGGTGGTGGTGCAGACTGACAGCCTCACCTCCATTAGTCTACCCCAGGGCAGCTGCAGCTACTTTGAGTATGAAGTGAATGAATAATGCAATGTAAAGTATCTTTGAGTGTCCAGAAAAGCGCTATATAAACCAATGCATTGATGACATTTTTTCCTCCAGTTAAATACTGGACTTTTACTTTGTAGGGTCTCTAAAACGTCTTTAATATAAACCGATCAGCCACAACATTGTGACCACTGACAGGTGAAGTGAATAACATTGATCATATTGCTACTATGTGGTGTTCTGATGGAAAACCTTGGATTTTAACATCCATGTTGATGAGACTTAGACACCAAAATAAACGTTGTCCAAAAACAAGCACACTCCCTCACGCAAATGGAAATCCCAAATGTCACTGGCCTGCCCCCGCAGGAAAGTGTACCCCACCACATGACAACATCTCAAAGAACATGACAATGGTCCAACATGTTGATGTGACCTCCAGACTTCCTACAGCCCATTCTGATCAAGCATCAACAGGATGCAGTGGAACAAGTTGGATTGACAGAGGCCCCACTGCACAAGCCAGAGTAGCCAAAGGATCCAGTACCAACGTCCCGGTTCCAGACCCCATAGGACACCCTGAGAGGTCCTCTGGTCCATGCCCAATGGTTCAGAACATTTTGGAGCACATAAGGGGGACCAACACAATATTAGGCAGGTGGTCAGAATATTATGTCTAATGGGTTTAAGTAAATTACCAGATATTTTCACTTCTACACATCTAAAAATCCTTTAAACAAGTAAAATATTGGGTATCTTCACACTTCTACAATCCCTCAAAAAGTAGAACACTGTGTATTTTTACTTCTTCAGATCTCTGAAGTCCTTTAAATCAGTAAAACACTCAATACTTTCACCCACTAAGTCCTCTAACAGATATTTTCAACTACTGTTCATTTTCATAT
This sequence comes from Dascyllus trimaculatus, assembly GCA_024666655.1. Classification (NCBI taxonomy): domain Eukaryota; kingdom Metazoa; phylum Chordata; class Actinopteri; family Pomacentridae; genus Dascyllus; species Dascyllus trimaculatus. Next base: position 33,534,277 of record CM045453.1, read on the forward strand.
TTTCAGATCTCTAATATTCTTAGAATGCTCCTGTCCTGCCCAGCAAGGTGATGTACCACTTCCTGTCTCCCGTCTGGAGCTGATTGTGTGCTAGTATTGCAGCTGTTCACAGCTGTCTTTCTCAGTTACCATTAAAATTCTGCCTTCTAGTGCTTAAAGATAGCAATTCACGTTGGCGGTCATGACGTCCGGTTCAGGTGATCGGAGGTCATTAAAACTGATGTTGAGTCGTTGTGTAAATACGCCAAAACAATGTCGGTCTCTAAGGTTTTCTCTGGGCCCCTGCCCAATGTGATCAGTGATGACATGTATAGTCACATGTCATCACTTGACCGCTGGCTGTCGAGGTGGTGCCCAGAAAACAGTTAATAGAAAACAAACAACTTAATAGAAAATTGGAAGACCTTCTGGGGAAAACCTGATCTCATTAGGAGGGACGGCATACATCCCACTTTGGATGGTGCGGCTCTCTTATCCAGGAATGTGGAAAGATTTATTAGAAAGCCAAACTCCTGACACTCCAGAGGTGAGACTAGGAAGCAGAGTTGTAATCTTCCATGCTTCTCTGCTGCTTCCTTACGGCTGTCACCTTCTCATTTTCCATTTTGAGACCGTGTCTGCCCCCCAACCACTCAGATTCTATAAGTCCAACATAAACAATAGAAAGGTTGTTCAAAACAACCTTGCCATCCACACCACAACCTCTCCTGCTATTCTTCCCCTTCATCCCCACTCCCAACCCAACCAGTCGAGGCAGATGGCCACCTTCCCTGAGCCTGGTTCTGTCAGAGGTCCCCAAAAACTACAAATCCACACAGCTCCTCCTCAACTCTGACTTTACAGGTGGTCCTCGGTTGACGAGCGAGACCCGTTCCTACGACGCGTCGTAAGCCAATTTTTGGTGTAAGTCAGATTTTATACCTAAATTATACCTAAATTACACGTGTTCAGTGTTCGTTGGCGTTTCTCCCTTTTCAGAGCGCTTTACAATGTCTAATTTCACTTCCATGGTGAAGGCTTTCCTTTTTGTCCAAGCACTGCCATCAGAAGAGTCTGTCTTACACTTAGGAGCCATAATAAAGGGAAAAAAATACACAAAATAGCAAAAACTAAGAGCGGGTTAACACGCAGCAATCAACAGTGGTGAACTCAGTGACGTTTTCTTCTTTGTTGTCGTTATGCCGCGTGACTCAGTGTTTCCCCTGTGACTGTATTCGCTGCTGCTCACCATCTAGTTCTCGCGCGAGTATCGTACTATTTACGAACCAAACCACTGGTATCGAACAGGGTTTTTTTAAAGTAATTTAAGGGAGTTGTTCGTAACCACGACACATCGTAAACCGAGGACCTCCTGTATTTAATTTATTAGCTTAACCTTTAAAACGTGCCAGCGCCTTTTCTACAGTGTTCTGTATTTATTGTCATAATCCTTTCAGACGTCTAAATACACATCAGCCTCCAGAGTTGTCCTTGTGTTTTGCCTCTCTTTAACTTCTCAGACATGAGATCTCGAATCTACGAAGGCCTTAGTATGTGATTCTATTGGTATTTTATTGATAACGGCCTAAGTATGCAAAGTACACAATTTGCAGCTTGTTACTTAGAGAGTGCTAACTGGGTGGAATAAGCTTTTAAAATTATAAGGATGTAAATATAAAGTAGATTTTTTTCTTGAATAACCTTTAAATCCATAACTTGTTCAAAAAGAATAATCTTTGAAACTATAAGTACTTTGACATGAAGTGGTACACTGTGTGTAATACTCCTTAAATAAACCATTTAAAATTGTTTAAAAGAAACAAACAAAAAGCAGTATTTTGGGTGTATTGAGCTGATAAAATGGAAGTTGTGCATTTTAGTGATCATCCATTGTGGTAGGTGGTAGCAGCACATTTCATCCCACAAGTGTGGTCCTGAAAGACAGATTCTTTGGCTGCTGCAGTCAGGATCATTAGTGTCACACTGCTGCCCTCTAGTGTCTGTCACATCATCACAGTGATTTCTATTTACTGCCAAGACTGCGACGTGTAAGTACTGCTACAAATACTGCAATACTCTTAATGTACAGGTCCTTCAAACTGCTGACCCCCAGTGCCTGCACCAACACACTGCACCCAGCCTTTTCCTACTTGTGCTGCTATCACCAGACATGACTGTCTCTGCGGATGCTGCTTCCTCTGCTGCTAAGGCAACTACTTCTAACCTTCCAAAATCTCAGAAAGAAGTTTTTCTTATTCAGCTGCAGATTTTAACCAGGGCGTTTATGAACAATTTCTGTCGGACTTGTTGGGTCGCTCAAGGCTCCATTTTGGGCCCAATCTTGGTAAGATTTCGTTACAAAGGTTTGTAGACAATATGCAAATCTATCAGCCCATAAAAAGAAAGCACAAAGATTCAGTGCTGCCCTTTCTGGACGGATCAAAAGTTTTAAAAATCACATAACCGTGTTTGTTGTTGTTGTTGTTTTTAAAGAAGAACAAACTGACATCAGATAGCGTCCTTTAAGACTGTTGAATATGATCAACTCTGATTAAACCGCAAGCGAGCTCAGTTTTGGCCACAGGTTTATTTTTGTGGAAAAATTAAAAACAGTCATCTGTCTGAAATATTAGAACCACCCTCCTACATTAAATACCACAATAATATTAATAATTTAACCTTTACTTTCACCCAGGGAGGAGTCAGGGGTTAAGGGCCTTGCTCAGGGGCCCAACAGTGGCCGCAGTGGGGATTGGATCCACTGACCTTCCGATCAGCAGCCCAGGGCTTGACCTGTTGCGTCACCTCTGCCCCCCACAGAAAAGTGTTGCATTGGCCAGGAACATTGCAACAACTTCAGAAAATAAACACAGGACAGTAAGACTTTGTCTCAAACATGAACAGTTTGTTGTTTCCTTTTATAACAGACAGGAAAATCTGTCAGTGGCAACAAAATGGAAAAAGCAATTGAAGGAAGTCATTTTATTTTTGAGGTTAAAATGTGTCACACAAACAGCAACACCAGAGCCATCAACCAGACTGAAGTTATCAAAAAAATGATCTAAAGGAACTGAATAGTTGGGATTCAAATAAACTACAATAACTAACATTATACAAGTGCATTACAATTCATCTCATTACAGCACTCACAAAGCAAAACTTCAATTTTGTTACATCAAAGTCATCTGATCTCACCAAACTTCTCTAAAGTAAACTGAAGTCTCTATGGGTTGAACTTTGAAAATAAACTGTCTCATAGAAAGCTGAAGCTTTATATGGTATGGAACCAGTCAGGTCTGTTACGTCCAGATGTTACTGTATTGGAAACTGGTATAATCTAATTTTTTTCCCAAGACCCACCACAGAAATACATATTGAAGACGAACTGGACTGCACCTAATTTACATACATATTAACTCAACATGACAATGACTAAAATCATTTAACAAAAAATGACATTTATGTGTAAACTCATGTTCACTCCATGAAATCAGGGAGCAACATCATCCCTTTTCACTCAGCTACAGCAAAGTGATAACCAACATGAAATTTAACTCTTAGGTCGTTCCTCACAAGTATGACGCCTCCAGTTGTCTTTCTTTTGTAAATACAGTGTGTTTCTGTAAAAGTCACCACGTATCCACTGGACAGTTTGACAGATTTTATTAAATCTATGAAGTGGTCAAAAGGCACATTAAATCAACAAGACCTACTTTTACCTTGAACGATGTGACCAATGGCCTGTTTTTTCAGTCTTGTTCCAGCTATGTTCCAGGACTACAACTTCTCACCTGTATGAGTTCTCATGTGGACAGTCAGATGACCACTACGACTGAAACTTTTTCCACATGTTTCACAAAAATAAGGCTTCTCACCTGTGTGAGTTCTCATGTGTTTAGTCAGACTACAACTACGACTGAAACTTTTGCCACATGTCTTACAAGAATACGGCTTCTCACTTGTGTGAATTCTCATGTGGACAGTCAGACTACCACTATGACTGAAACGTTTCCCACATGTTTTGCAAGAAAACCCTTTCTCATCTTTGTGGATCATCATATGGACTTTTAGCTCAGAGCGAAAACTAAAACTTTTCCCACATGCATTGCAAACATATGGTTTTAAACCTTTGGGGATTTGGGGATGTTTCTTGATTTGGTACTTATTCTTAAAGGTGTTTCTGGAAACATCACATTTTACAGGCTTTCTACCTGTATCAGTATCACAGTAACTGTCTGACAAACAAGAGCTGTCTGTACTGTTACTGTGACTGCTGCTTCTGTAATGACTCTTCTTTGGTTTCAGTGCTACGTTTCGAGTTGACCCTGAGTCTACATGTTTGCTTCCGTCCTGATGTGGACACACAGTTACTGATAAATTGTAAGAGAGGAGCTGGTCACTGTTTGGTTCTAGTTCACTGTTGTCACTGTCCTCATCAGCTGAAGTCAACGGAAAGGTATCAGTCAGTTGCTTCAGTATAATTTGCTCTCCCTGCTGACTGTTGCAGAGTTCCTGCTGTTCCTCATTAATCTGTGGAGGCTCTGGGTCCTCCTGGCCCAGATTGGTGCAGAGTTTCTCCTGTTCCTCTTTAATCTGTGGAGGCTCTGGGTCCTCCTGGTCCACCCTGGTCCAGAGTTCCTCCTGTTCCTCTTTAATCTGTGGAGGCTCTGGGTCATTCTGGTCCTGACTGGTGCACAGTTCCTCCTGTTCCTCTTTAATAAGAGAAGGCTCTGGGTACTCCTGGTCCAGACTAAAGTTCCTCTCTTGGTTACAAAGCTGCTGGTCAGTGAGACCCTTCTCCTCTTGGCAGACATGTTGCTGTGGGAGATCTGGAGGGACAGTAGTTCACATGAAAAAACTTACTAGCACCATGATAAAGAAACAAACATCCCAGCATTAATGACATTAAATCCTCTGACCCCCAAGCATTGTCTGGGCAGTCACATTTTTCTCACTGTGGGCTCATTCTTTACTGCACTATAAAGTCTTGCACCTCTGTGGAAACAGCACAATCATGTCCAGAAAATGTATTCTATGCAGTATGGTACAGTTCTGATACAAAAAACAAACAAACAAACATAAAACAAAACTCAAATTTCCTTGACAACTACCTTGACAAAACACTTGAAAGAACTACAATCAATATGCACAACTGTTTTTCAAGGGCCCACAGGTCCTACCGACACTGGAAAACACAATGACTCTATAAACTTTAGATAAATATTTCCACTTTTACAACCTTGACAAACACCTTTTCACACTATGCTGCACATCTACTCTAGAAAGACATTTCATCATGCTGAATGGATCGTCCAACAACTTGCTGACAACTTGCTCTGCTTTCTGCTGTATTTGAGCCATGCTACATTTAATTTATTGATCCACATTGTTTCTTCCCCTTCTCAGTCTCTCTTGTCATCTCCTCTCTTCTTTGTGTAAGTACAATCTGCAGTTCACCTCAACACTCATCCGAACTTCTGTCATGAGACTGTTGGTCGCCGCTGGTGCTTGCCAGTTGTGCAGCTGTGTGTAATTTTAAGTTTTCATACTGAATTTGGTGCTAACAACTTCAGGTGAATGTTTGAATGTGACATGCAGAATAAAGTCATTTTATATAGCCAGCCACATATGTAAAGAAAAAGAAATGAAAACAAAGAAAAAGAAGGAAGCAAATAGGGAAATGTGTTGCCATTGCTACACACCAACCACACCATAGCAGTGGATCTCAGGGAAACACTGCTGTCATCTAAGCATAGAAGTTAATTTCCTCTGTGTTTTATACACACTATAGGTTTTATGTTGCATGTTTACAGATTAGAAAAGAGATGCAGTAATGCTATATATTGCATTTGAAGCCTCATTTTCTGATGTCCCTAAAAAATAATGTAGAGCTCTGATTAGGACCTTACATCAGTCATATTCCTTTGTTAGTTCATTAAGACAATTATAGTTGTACATACCTATTCTGTGTAACCTTATTTGTGGTTTCCAGATCATATCTAGGAGCCTGAGCTGATGGTCAATCTCTTCATTGGACTGGAATATTTTTCTGGATATTTCTTCACAGTTGAATTTGCACTGAACCAGCATATCTGCCTCTTGCATCAGTACAAGCTGCTCTCCCTCCTGACTGGTGCAGAGTACTTCCTGTTCCTTTTTCATTTGTGGATGCTCTGAAGGAATATTCTCCTCATGGACATGTTGCTGTGGAAGATGTGGAGGGCAAAATGACACAAGAAAAAGGTTGCTACAGGTGACGATATCATGACACACATTTGAACAAGTGCAGTTAATCCTGAAGCCCATGCCCTGTCTGGGCAGTTGTTGCTCCTGCCACATTTTTCCTCACTGTGGGCCTATTATTTTTTATCCAATATAAAGTCTTGCACCTCTATGGAAACAGCAAAGCAATGGCCAGTCGTAGACAGGGCTTAAAATATGTTCTGTACAGTATGGCACAGTTTTGATATAAGTTATAATTAAAATGGTTCGGCTCTATACTGTTTGTGAGGCATGATGCATTGATGTTATTGACCTGATACAGTTAGGTCCATAAGTATTTGGACATTGACACAATTTTCAGCATTCCAGCTCTGTACAACACCACAATGGATTTGAAATGAAACAATCAAGATGTGCTTTAAGTGCAGACTTTGAGCTTTAATTTGAGGGCATTTACATCCAAATCAGATGAACGGTGTAGGAATTACAATACATTTTATATGTGCCTCCACCTTTTTAAGGGACCAAAAGTATTTGGACAATTGGCTACTCAGCTGTTCCATGGCCAGCTGTGTGTTATTCCCTCATTATTTCATTTACAAGGAGCAGATAAAAGGCCTGCAGTTCATTTCAAGTGTGGTATATTCATTTGGAATCTGGTGAGGTCATCTCTCAATATGAAGTCCAAAGAGCTGTCACTATCAGTGAAGCAAGCCATCATTAGGCTGAAAAATCAAAATAAACCCATCAGAGAGAGATAGCAAAAACATTAGGTGTGGCCAAATCAACTGTTTGGTACATTCTTAAAAAGAGAGAACGCACTGGTGAGCTCAGCAACGCCAAAAGACCTGGAAGACCACGGAAAACAAGTGTAGTGGATGACAGACGAATCCTTTCCCTCATTAAGAAAAACCCCTTCACAACAGTTGGCCACATCAAGAAAACTCTCCAGGAGGAAGGTGTATCTGTGTCCAAGTCAACAATTAAGAGAAGACTTCACCAGAGGAAATACAGAGGTTTCACCACAAGGTGTAAACCATTGGTGAGCCTCAGAAACAGGAAGGCCAGGTTAGAGTTTGCCAAGAAACATCTAAAAGAGCCTGTGCAGTTCTGGAACAACATGTTATGGACAGATGAGACAAAAATCAACTTGTACCAGAATGATGGAAAGAGAAGAGTATGGAGAAGGGAAGGAACTGCTCAAGATCCAAAGCATACCACCTCATCAGTGAAGCATGGTGGTGGTAGTGTAATGGCGTGGGCATGTATGGCTGCCAGTGGAACTGGATCTCTTATATTTATTGATCATGTGACTGCTGACAATAGCAGCAGAATGAATTCTGAAGTGTTTCGGGCAATATTATCTGCTCATATTCAACCAAATGCTTCAAAACTCATTGGACGGCGCTTCACAATGCAGATGGACAATGACCCAAAGCATACTGCGAAAGCAACCAAAGAGTTTTTAAAGGCAAAGAAGTGGAATGTTCTGCAATGGCCAAGTCAATCACCTGACCTGAATCCAATTGAGCATGCATTTCACTTGCTGAAGACAAAACTGAAGGAAAAATGCCCAAAGAACAAGCAGGAACTGAAGACAGCTGCAGCAGAGGCCTGGCAGAGCATCACCAGGGACCAAACCCAGCGTCTGGTGATGTCCATGAGTTCCAGACTACAGGCTGTCATTGACTGCAAAGGATTTGCAACAAAGTATTAAAAAGTGACAATTTGATTTATGATTATGTTAGTTTGTCCAAATACTTTTGGTCCCTTAAAAAGGTGGAGGCACATATAAAATGTATTGTAATTCCTACACCGTTCATCTGATTTGGATGTAAATACCCTCAAATTAAAGCTCAAAGTCTGCATTTAAAGCACATCTTGATTGTTTCATTTTAAATCCATTGTGGTGTTGTACAGAGCTGGAATGCTGAAAATTGTGTCAATGTCCAAATACTTATGGACCTAACTGTATGTTTCATTCTGTTGTCAGTCTCTTTTGTCTTCTCTTCTCTGTGTAAACAGTCTGCATGTCACCTGAAACTAGAGAATCTTTTGTCATCGACTGTCTGAGCCAAGTCTGTCGTTGTCTGTCAACTGCACTTAGGAGTGTAACATTTCTGTTTTATCATGGATCTGGTCCAAACAATTTATTTTTGGTGTTAGTCTCCCTAGTATACCCTGTCAAGTGGAGCCAAGGTTTGAGATCCCAGAGCAGCCATTTACAGAGGCTAAGTAAAGAAAATGATATGATTGTGCTACGATTAATGATGATTTGAAAATATTCTTATGTTAAGTAATGAATTGAAACAGTTTATAATTTTTGGGAAGATTAAAAATGATTCTTTGTAACCAGAGTTCTGCAGGCTGAAAAGAGGAACTTAGCTGTGTGGCAGTTTAGAAACAGGACATGGAGTAAAATGTCTGTGCTCAAGTGTGTTTGCTTAAGTTTTCAATAACTTTTAATGATCAAGTGATTGGAAAGTTGTCTCAGTTGATTCATATGGTGTGATGATTCTAAATATATAATATCAATGAGATTTGAAGTAATTCTAATATGTTTCTCTGAGCAGCTGACAGTAAAAGAGGAAGTCCAGTCCTCTTACTGTGTCGCAACCAGAAAGAGGAAGTAAGGAAACCAGACTGGACCGGATTTCTTAAGAGGAGATGATGTCTCAAGCTTTGGAAAGTATGAATCATGCTACTGAGCTAACTAAGACAATGAGCTAATGTTAAGAAAGTGTGTTTGGGGAGGAGAAAAATGTGCATGTGTCTCTGAAGAAAATAGGAGAGTATAAAAATGAGAGACAGACACAAATTAAACGGAGCTGAGTTGTCCGGGGACATCGCAGACGATGGTTCGATCTGACTTTAGTCCAGGATAAGTAGAGTTTTACTCTGCTGAAGAAAAGAACAGTTTAGATCAGTCTGCAATTTTGTTGAAGATGGAAAAGAGCAATATATCCTTCCCTCTGCGAGAGAAAGCAGAAGAAGCGGCCTGTTCAGGCCGTTCAGCCTGTGCTAGGAGTCAGGGACTTTCCTCAGCTCGTTTTGCCGTTGTGTTGGATTTTTGAAACTTTTCCACAACGAACCCAAGGACATGAAAAGGATTTTTGCAAGACTAGATTGGGATCTGAACTGTTCACTCCCCCTGAGTTTTGGAGAATTTTTACGGGACAGCTGCGACTCTGTACAGGGTTTGGTGTTTCTGTTAAGAGATTCTGCCAGAATCAGGTTAGGACCGGGCGTGGCAGTTAAAGGCCGGCTGTCTGCCCTGTCCATTCTAAAACGTACAATTAGGAGACTTAATTAGGAAAGCTCAGTTCTACAATACTAACCAAATTATTTGAACTTGTTCAAATTGTTAAATGTATGTTGTGTGTTTGATCAAGAGCTGCTGCTGCCCCTGCTATCATTAATCAATAAACTTTTATTATGCATTTAAAGAGAAGCATTATGGATTTTTAATTTGTTTACCTGAGTTCATAGACTCCTCATGGATGTAAAAAGTTAAGCACTTGTGTGCATGAGATCTGAAGGTTCTGAAAGGTTGTTCTAGTTAATGAGTTAAACAGACTTTTAAACAGATCCCTGGGGTTTTTTCTTTCCTAACCTCAAAATCTAAACCAAGCAATTCACCAAGAGCCGTTGTCAACAGAGGAGGGAGCTGTCGTTAACAGACGTGACTGACAAGAAAGCTGGACTATTGAGGCTACTTAGTTTAGTTTTCTGTCAGAGTAAGCGGGGTAGGCGTCTGGATGGAGACAGTGAGAGCTAGGCGAGTCCCCTCACCACCAGCTTAAGCTGTTCTGCTGAACTTATTAGGTAATACCTATGAGCAGTTTAGAACCTAACCCTAGAAACGGAGAGCTGGTCCAGGTACCCTGTTAAGGGGAAACTGCGAGACAAAATAACCCTTAAACAGGGCAACTGGTCCAGCTCTCTGTGAACAGGATCAGGTTCTATCTGCCTATAGGTCTGAGGCCTCATCAGTTCAGTAGAACAGATTAAGCAGGAGTCGAGGAAACTCGCCCAGCTTCTAACAGCCTCCCTCCAAACACCTACCATTCTTAGTCTAATTAATTTAACAATCCGTACTGCATGTCTTTAAATGTATGAAAAATGTTTATTGAATAATAACAGCACAGGCACAGCAACAGGTCTTGATTAAATATACAAGTACATTCACAATTATGATCAAGGTTAACTAATTACCTCCACCAAGGAGGTCATGTGATGGCTGGTGTTGGTTTGTATGTTTGTGTGCTAAATAACTGGAAAAGTAATGGACGGATTTGGATGAAATTTTCAGGAAATGTGTGAAATGGGACAAGGATCAAATGATAAAATGTTGGGACTGATCCGGATCACCGTTTCCATCCAGGAATTTCTTTTTATGTAAGTGTAACCGGGTGGAAAATTATATGCGGTTTACCCATAACCCACATGACATTTTAATGTCTATTCAATGACAATCTATTATATATGGATGGAGGAACACGTGACTTCCACACTTCAATATGACAATGACTTGTATTCAGCCACCAAAGTTACTGAGTTGATCTTTGGGATTATTATAAAGCCTGAAATGTAAAGACGAGCGTGGAGTCTGCTGAGAGATGTGAAAGTTCTCCTGCAGCTCCTCACTTTACTGCTATCAGCTGATTCACACCATCACATTCTACATACCTGCTGTGTGGAACGTTACTGCTGGTTTCCAGGTGATGTCCAGCAGTCTGCGCTGACGATCGATCTCTTCCTCGTACTGGACGATGGTTTTCTCAAACTCTGTCAATATTTCTTCAGCAGCAGCAGTCAGTCGCTCGTTGATCAACGCTCTCAGATTCTGAACCGAGTTCATCGTTACTTCAACAGATGAAACACTCATCGGAGATACGACAAAACAATAGTCAGTAAACACTTCACGGCAGTGAAGCTAACGGTAGTAGCGAGGTGGCGTAACTTCCGCTTTCAAATTAAAATGATTGAAGTAACATTTAATCTTTTGTACTTGCTTCACATCCTTATCGATAGTCCAACTGAACGTTATACTTTAATTTAAATGATAGCCCTCAGATGAATGGACTTCAGCTACAAAATGTAATGCCTGTATAATATCATACTATCATCATTTTAAATGATTCGAAGTAATAAAAATAAAATTAAAAAATGATTAATGCAAAAACCTCAAAAGGGATGTTTTCTAAATGCAAGTATTATTACTACTCATCAGGGGTGTAAAATATTCTGTAACATAAAATGGAAATATGTACAATATTGTCAACCAAATCAAGTAGTTGTGTACCAACTGTCACAAGCTGACAATTTGTCTTTATTTTATTTCAAAAGTCCCAAATAATTCAAATACTTACAAGAACTTTGAAATATAAGAACTATTTAAGATGCAGATTTTATTTCACACTAATAAAACAAGAATAAAGAAATGGAAACAAACTATTCGCTCTGAGACTGCAGGTTTACTTGTGGTTCCAGAGTTTCCAGAAGTAAAATGGGAGTCAGAGCCTTCAGTTATCAGCTCCTCTGTTGTGGAATCAGCTCCCGGTCTGGGTTCTGGAGGCAGACACTCTACTTTAAGATTAGGATGAAACTAAACTTAAAGTATAGATGAACTATAAACTTTTGACAAAGCTTATAGTTGGGGCTGCTCAGGATTGCCTGAGCTGCTCCTTAGTTATGCTGCTATAGGTTTAGACTGCTGGGGCATTCCCATGATGCACTGCCCACCCCGACAAGTTTTACATGTCGCCAACTCTGGGTTTCCTCCGAGGTCCTGTGTTTGTTCTCTGGATCTGCAGCTCCACGTCTCTGATCTACAGTTTATGGCCTCACCAACCTCCAAAATGTTCATTGTTCTGTTTGTCTGTTCTCCATCTTCTTTCCTGCTATCCCCTCCCACCTCATCCCCACTCTCATCCCAACCAGTTGATGCAGATGACCTGGACCTCCAGCAGTCACTGGGAAGCGAAAAGTGAATGGGATGAGGATCGGCACCTCTAAATTTGAAGCCATGTTTCTCGACCGGAAAAAGGTGGCTTGCTCTCTCCGGGTCAGTGGAGAGTCTCTGTCCCAAATGAAGGAGGTCAAGTATGTTGGGGTCTTGTTCATGAGTGAGGGGAGGAAATTGCATAACCGTGTTTCTTGTTGTTGTTGTTGTTTTAAAGAAGAATAAAGGGAAAACTTCAATCTGGACAAGTATGTTGGTTGACTTGGATCCAGTAGAGCATCTTTTAGCTATCTTAAAGACAAAACTAGAGCGACACAACCCCTCCAGTAAAGAGCATCTCTGAAAAATTGCAGAACATCTCTGAGGACATTTGTACAACACTGGTATCCTCCATGCTGAGGAGGATTGAGGCTGTCATTTAAAAAAAAGGTGGAGATAAGAAGTACTGAAGGAATAAAAGATTTGAATTTCAGTAATGAAAAGTGTACTAACATTCCTGTGCGGAGGCCTGTATTTTTATTATATTGAAACTACACTGTTTTTTGGTAACAGAAGAGAAAACACCCAAATGTTTGTACAGTGATCACATTAGATGAAAGTCATGAAACAGTTGTGTTCTTTAAGACGGTTGAATATTATCACGCAAATACATACAGAGGAAATACATACAAATACAAAGTTAGGCTGCAAAATCACCCCTTTCCACTCAGCTACAGCAGCAATTGATGACCACAATGAAACTTAACTCTTGCATCTTTCCTCACAAGAATACCATCTCCAGTCGCCAACGGCCTGTTTTTCCCCCAAGTCTTGTTCCCACTGACGTTTCAGGACTACAACTTCCCACTTCTGTGAATCCTCATGTGGCTACTCAGACAACTACTTTGACTGAAACTTTTCCCACATGTCTCACAAAAGTAAGGCTTGTCACCTGTGTGACTTCTCATGTGTTTAGCCAGACTAGAACCATAGCTGAAACTTTTCCCACATGTCTCACAAAAGTAAGGCTTGTCACCTGTGTGACTTCTCATGTGTTGAATCAGACCATAACTATAACTGAAACATTTCCCACATGTCTTACAAGAATACGGTTTCTCACCTGTGTGATTTCTCATGTGGATAGTCAGAGTACCACGTCGAGTGAAACATTTTCCACATGTATTGCAAGTATACGGCTTCTCACCTGTGTGAATTCTCATGTGGTTATTTAGTCTCGAACTTCGACTGAAACTTTTGCCACATGTTTTGCAAGAAAAAAATTTCTCACCTGTGTGTGTTATCTTGTGTTGAGTCAGACTACTACTATGACGGAAACTTGTCCCACATGTCTCACAAGAATACGGCTTCTCACCTGTGTGAGATCTCATGTGTTTAGTCAGATCACCACGATGAATGAAACATTTCCCACATATCTTACAAGAATGAGGCTTCTCACCTGTGTGAATTTTCATGTGTTTAGTAAGACCACTACTAAGACTGAAACATTTCCCACATGTTTTACAAGAATACGGCTTCTCACCTGTGTGAATTCTCATGTGTTTAGTCAGAGTACCACTATGACTGAAACATTTTCCACATGTCTTACAGGAATACGGCTTCTCACCTGTGTGAATTCTCATGTGTTTAGAAAGATCACCACCATGAATGAAACCTTTCCCACACGTTTTGCAAGAAAACAATTTCTCACCTGTGTGTATCATCATATGGACTTTCAGCTTACACCTAAAACTAAAACTTTTCCCACATGCACTGCAAACATATGGTTTTACAACTTTGGGGATTTGGTGATGTTTCTTGATTTGGTACTTCTTCTTCAAGGTATTTCTGGAAACATCACATTTTACAGACTTTCTACCTCTATCAGTATCACAGTGATTTTCCAACAAACAAGAGTTGTCTACATTGTTAGTGTGACTGCTGTTTCTGTGATGACTCTTCTTTGGCTTCAGCGCTGCATTTCTAGTTGACCCCAAGTCGACATGCTTGCTTCCTTCTTGATGTGGGCTCTCAGCTGCTGGTGAATTGTAAGAGAGGAGCTTGTTTGATTCTAGCTCACTGTGGTCACTGTCCTCATCAGTTGAAGTCAATGGAAAGGTATCAGTTGCTTGCTTCAGCATAATCTGCTCTCCCTGTTGACTGGTGCAGAGTTCCTGCTGCTCCTGTTTGATCTGAGGAGGCTCTGAGTCATTCTGATACAAACTGGTGCAGAGTTTCTCCTGTTCCTCTTTAATCTGTGGAAGCTCTGGGTCCTCCTGGTCCACACTGGTGCAGAATTCCTCCTGTTCAGCTTTAATCTGAGGAGGCACAGGGTCCTCCTGGTCCAGCCTGGTGCACAGTTCCTCCTGTTCCTCTTTAATCAGTGAAGGCTCTGGGTACTCCTGGTCCAGTCTTAAGTTCCTCTCCTGGTTACAGAGCTGCTGGTCAGTGAGACCCTTGTCCTCTTGACAGACATGTTGCTGTGGGAGGTCTGGAGGGACAGTAGTTCACATGAAAAAACTTACTAACACCATGATAAAGAAACAAACATCCCAGCATTAATGACATTAAATCCTCTGACGCCCAAGCATGGTCTGGGCAGTCACATTTTTCTCACAGTGGGCTCATTCTTTACTGCACTATAAAGTCTTGCAGGTCTGTGGAAACAGCACAATCATGTCCAGAAAATGTATTCTATGCAGTATGGTCGGGTTCTGATATAAAAAAAAACAAACAAACATAAAACAAAACTCAAATTTCCTTGACGACTACCTTTACAGAACTGTTTTTCAAGGGCCCACAGGTCCTACCAACACTGGAAAACACAATGACTCTATAAACGTTAGATAAATATTTCCATTTTTACAGCCTTGACAAACACCTTTTCACACTATGCTGCACATCTACTCTAGAAAGACATTTCATCATGCTGAATGGATCTTCCAACAACTTGCTGACAACTTGCTCTGCTTTCTGCTGTATTTGTTTACAGTTTAGAAAAGAGATGCAGTAATGCTATATATTGCATTTGAAGCCTCATTTTCTGATTTCCCCAAAAATAATGTAGACCCCAATTAGGACCTTACATCAGTCATATTCCTTTGTTAATTCATTAAGACAATCATAGTTGTACATACCTATCTTGTGTAACCTTATTTGTGGTTTCCAGATCATATCTAGGAGCCTGCGCTGATGGTCGATCTCTTCATTGGACTGGAATATTTTTCTGGATATTTCTTCACAGTTCAATTTGCACTGAACCAGCATATCTGCCTCTTGCATCAGTACAAGCTGCTCTCCCTCCTGACTGTTGCAGAGTACTTCCTGTTCCTTTTTCATCGGTGGATGCTCTGAAGGAATATTCTCCTCATGGACATGTTGCTGTGGAAGATCTGGAGGGCAAAATGACACAAGAAAAAGGTTGCTACAGGTGACGATACATGACACACATCTGAACAAGTGCAGTTAATCCTGAAGCCCATGCCCTGTCTGGGCTGTTGTTGCTCCTGCCACATTTTTCCTTACTGTGGGCCTATTATTTTTGAATCCAGTATAAAGTCTTGCACCTCTATGGAAACAGCAAAACAATGGCCAGTCGTAGACAGGGCTTAAAATATCTTCTGTGCAGTATGGCACAGTTTTGATATAAATTATAATTAAAATGGTTTGGCTCTATACTGTTTGTGAGACATGCTGCATTGATGTTATGGACCTGATATGTTTCATTCTGCTGTCAGTCTCTTTTGTCTTTTCTTCTCTGTGTAAACAGTCTGCATGTCACCTGAAACTAGAGAATCTTTGTCTTCGACTGTCTGAGCGAAGTCAGTCGTTGTCTGTCAATTGCACTTAGGAGTGTAACATTTCTGTTTTATCATGGATCTGGTCCAAACAATGTATTTTTGGTGTTAGTCTCCCTAGTATACCCTTAAGCAGAGCAACTGGTCCAGCTCTCTGTGAACAGGATCAGGTTCTACCTGCCTATAGGTCTGAGGCCTCATAAGTTCAGTAAAACAGATTAAGCAGGAGTCGAGGAAACTCGCCCAGCTTCTAACAGCCTCCCTCCAAAAACCTACCAGTCTTAGTCTAATTAATTTAACAATCCGTACTGCATGTCTTTAAATGTATGAAAAATGTTTATTGAAGGACGCCTGGGATCTTTCTGTGTGGAGTTTACATGTTCTTCCTGTGCAGTGTGGGTTTTCACCGGGTACTCCGGCTTCCTCCCACAGTCCAAAAACATGCTGAGGTTAATTGATTATTCTAAATTGTCCGTAGGTTTGGATGTAAGTGTGCTTGTTTGTCTCTATATGTAGCCCTGTGATGGGCTGGCGACCTGTCCGGGGTGTCCCCCGCCTTCGCCCTGAGTCGACTGGGATGGGCTCCAGACCCCTGCGACCCTACAGAGGAATAAGCGGTGTATAGATAATGGATGGATGGATGTTTATTGAATAATAATAGCACAGGCACAGCAACAGGTCTTGATTAAATATACAAGTACATTCACAGTTATGATCAAGGTTAACTAATTACCTCCACCAAGGAGGTCATGTGATGGCCGGCGTTGGTTTGTATGTTTGTGTGCAAAATAACTGGAAAAGTAATGGACGGATTTGGATGAAATGTTCAGGAACTGTGTGAAATGGGACAAGGAACAAATGATGAAATGTTGGGACTGATCCGGATCACCGTCTCCATCCAGGAATTTCTTTTTATGTAAGTGTAACCGGGTGGACAATTAAATGCGGTTTACCCATAACCCACATGACATTTTAATGGTATTTAATGATAATCTATTATATATGGATGGAGGAACACGTGACTTCCACACGTCATTTTAACAATGACTTGTATTCAGCCACCAAACTTACTGAGTTGATCTTTGGGATTATTATAAAGCCTGAAATGTAAAGAAGAGCGTGGAGTCTGCTGAGAGATGTGAAAGTTCTCCTGCAGCTCCTCACTTTACTGCTATCAGCTGATTCACACCATCACATTCTACTTACCTGCTGTGTGGAACGTTACTGCTGGTTTCCAGGTGATGTCCAGCAGTCTGCGCTGACGATCGATCTCTTCCTCGTACTGGACGATGGTTTTCTCAAACTCTGTGAATATTTCTTCAGCAGCAGCAGTTAGTCGCTCGTTGATCAACGCTCTCAGATTCTGAACCGAGTTCATCGTTACTTCAACAGATGAAACACTCATCGGAGATACGACAAAACAATAGTCTGCAAACACTTCCGCACGGCAGTGAAGCTCACGGTAGTAGCGAGTTGGCGTCACTTCCGCCGGCTGTTTTGTAACTTCCGCTTTCAAATTAAAATGGTTGAAGTAACATTTAATCTTTTGTACTTGCTTCACATCCTTATCCATAGTCTAACTGAACGTTATACTTTAATTTAAATGATAGTGCTCAGCTGAATGGACTTCAGCTACAAAATGTAATGCCTGTATAATATCATACTATCATCATTTTAAATGATTTAGAGTAATAAAAGTAAAAGTAATAAATGATTCAAACTACAAAAACCTCAAAAGGGATGTTTTCTAAATGCAAGTATTATTACTACTCATCAGGGGTGTAAAATATTCTGTAACATAAAATGGAAATATGTACAATATTGTCAACCAAATCAAGTAGTTGTGTACCAACTATCACAAGCTGACAATTTGTCTTTATTTTATTTCAAAAGTCCCAAATAATTCAAATACTTACAAGAACTTTGAAATACAAGAACTATTTAAGATGCAGATTTTATTTCACACTAATAAAACAAGAATAAAGAAATGGAAACAAACTATTCGCTCTGAGACTGCAGGTTTACTTGTGGTTCCAGAGTTTCCAGAAGTAAAATGGGAGTCAGAGCCTTCAGTTATCAGCTCCTCTGTTGTGGAATCAGCTCCCAGTTTGGGTTCTGGAGGCAGACACCATCTCTACTTTAAGATTAGGATGAAACTAATCTTCAAGTAGAGATTAACTATCAACTTTTGACAAAGCTTATAGTTAGGGCTGCTCAGGATTGCCTGAGCTGTCCCTTTGTTATGCTGCTATAGGTTTAGACTGCTGGGGCATTCCCATGATGCACTGCCCACCACTACAAGTTTTACATGTCGCCAACTCTGTGTTTCCTCCGAGGTCCTGTGTTTGTTCTGTGGATCTGCAGTCCCACGTCTCTGATCTACAGTTTATGGCCTCACCAACCTCCAAAATGTTCATTGTTCTGTTTGTATTGTTTGTTTGTAATCCATCTCCTTTCCTGCTATCCCCTCCCCCCTCATCCCCACTCTCATCCCAACCAGTTGAGTCAGATGGCCTGGACCTCCAGCAGGCACTGGGAAGTGAAAAGGGACTGGGATGAGGATCGGCACCTCTAAATTTGAAGCCATGTTCCTTGACCAGAAAAAGGTGGTTTGCTCTCTCCGGGTCAGTGGAGAGTCTCTGTCCCCAATGAAGGAGGTCAAGTATCC
This sequence comes from Dascyllus trimaculatus, assembly GCA_024666655.1. Classification (NCBI taxonomy): domain Eukaryota; kingdom Metazoa; phylum Chordata; class Actinopteri; family Pomacentridae; genus Dascyllus; species Dascyllus trimaculatus. The sequence continues at coordinate 33,552,884 of CM045453.1, forward strand.
TGGGTTCTTGATCATGAGTGAGGGGAGGAAATTGCATAACCGTGTTTGTTGTTGTTGTTGTTTTAAAGAAGAATAAAGGGAAAACTTCACCCTGGACAAGTATGTTGGTTGACTTGGATCCAGTAGAGCATCTTTTAGCTATCTTAAAGTAAAAACTAGAGCAACACAACCCCTCCAGTAAAGAGCATCTCTGAAAAATGGCAGAACATCTCTGAGGACATTTGTACAACACTGGTATCCTCCATGCTGAGGATGATTGAGGCTGTCATTTAAAATAAAGGTGGAGATAAGAAGTACAAAAGAAATAAAAGATTTGACTTCAGTAATGAAAAGTGTACTAACGTTCTTGTACGGAGGCCTGTATTTTAATTGTATTGAATCTACACTGTTTTTTGGTAACAGAAGAGAAAACACCCAAATGTTTGTACAGTGATCACATTAGATGAAAGTCATGAAACAGTTGTGTCCTTTAAGACGGTTGAATATTTTCAAGCAAATACTTACAGAGGAAATACATACAAATACAAAGTTAGGCTGCAAAATCATCCCTTTCCACTCAGCTACAGCAGAAAGGGATGACCACAATGAAACTTAACTTTTACATATTTCCTCACAAGTATAACATCTCCAGTCGCCAACGGCCTGTTTTTCCCCCAAGTCTTGTTCCCACCGATGTTTCAGGACTACAACTTCCCACTTCTGTGAATCCTCATGTGGCTACTCAGACAACTACTTTGACTGAAACTTTTCCCACATGTCTCACAAAAGTAAGGCCTCTCACCTGTGTGAATTCTCATGTGTTTAGCCATACTAGAACCATAACTGAAACTTTTCCCACATGTCTCACAAAAGTAAGGCTTGTCACCTGTGTGAACTCTCATGTGTTGAATCAGACCATAACTATAACTGAAACATTTCCCACATGTCTCACAAGAATACGGTTTCTCACCTGTGTGATTTCTCATGTGGATAGTCAGAGTACCACGTCGAGTGAAACATTTTCCACATGTATTACAAGTATACGGCTTCTCACCTGTGTGAATTCTCATGTGGTTATTTAGTCTCGAACTTTGACTGAAACTTTTGCCACATGTTTTGCAAGAAAAAAATTTCTCACCTGTGTGTGTTATCTTGTGTTGAGTCAGACTACTACTATAACGGAAACTTGTCCCACATGTCTTACAAGAAAAAGGCTTCTCACCTGTGTGAGATCTCATGTGTTTAGTCAGATCACCACGATGAATGAAACATTTCCCACATATCTTACAAGAATAAGGCTTCTCACCTGTGTGAATTTTCATGTGTTTAGTAAGATCACTAGTATGAGTGAAACCTTTCCCACATGTCTTACAAGAATACGGCTTCTCACCTGTGTGAATTCTCATGTGTTTAGTCAGACAACTACTTTGACTGAAACTTTTCCCACATGTCTCACAAAAGTAAGGCTTCTCACCTGTGTGAATTCTCATGTGTTTAGAAAGATCACTACCATTAATGAAACCTTTCCCACACGTTTTGCAAGAAAACAATTTCTCACCTGTGTGTATCATCATATGGACTTTCAGCTTAGACCTAAAACTAAAACTTTTCCCACAGGCACTGCAAACATATGGTTTTACACCTTTGGGGATTTGGTGATGTTTCTTGATTTGGTACTTCTTCTTCAAGGTATTTCTGGAAACATCACATTTTACAGACTTTCTATCTGTATCAGTATCACAGTGATTTTCTGACAAAAAAGAGTTGTCTACATTGTTACGGTGACTGCTGTTTCTGTAATGACTCTTCCTTGGCTTCAGCGCTGCATTTCTAGTTGACCCCAAGTCTACATGCTTGCTTCCTTCGTAATGTGGGCTCTCAGCTGCTTCTGAATTGTAAGAGAGGAGCTTGTTTGATTCTAGCTCACTGTGGTCACTGTCCTCATCAGTTGAAGTCAATGGAAAGGTATCAGTTGCTTGCTTCAGCATAATCTGCTCTCCCTGTTGACTGGTGCAGAGTTGCTGCTCGTCTTGTTTGACCTGAGGAGGCTCTGGGTCATTCTGATACAAACTGGTGCAGAGTTTCTCCTGTTCCTCTTTAATCTGTGGAAGCTCTGGGTCCTCCTGGTCCACACTGGTGCAGAATTCCTCCTGTTCCTCTTTAATCTGAGGAGGCACTGGGTCCTCCTGGTCCAGTCTGGTGCACAGTTCCTCCTGTTCCTCTTTAATCAGTGAAGGCTCTGGGTACTCCTGGTCCAGTCTTAAGTTCCTCTCCTGGTTACAAAGCTGCTGGTCAGTGAGACCCTTCTCCTCTTGACAGACATGTTGCTGTGGGCGGTCTGGAGGGACAGTAGATCACATGAAAAAACTTACTAACACCATGATAAAGAAACAAACATCCCAGCATTAATGACATTAAATCCTCCGACCCCAGAGCATTGTCTGGGCATTCACATTTTTCTCACTGTGGGCTCATTCTTTACTGCACTATAAAGTGTAGTACCTCTGTGGAAACAGCACAATCATGTCCAGAAAATGTATTCTATGTAGTATGGTACAGTTCTGATATAAAAAAACAAACAAACATAAAACAAAAGTCAAATTTCCTTGACGACTACCTTTACCAAACACTTGAAAAACTACAATCAATATGCACAACTGTTTTTCAAGGGCCCACAGGTCCTACCAACACTGGAAAACACAATGACTCTATAAACTTTAGATAAATATTTCCACTTTTACAACCTTGACAAACACCTTTTCACACTATGCTGCACATCTACTCTAGAAAGACATTTCATCATGCTGAATGGATCTTCCAACAACTTGCTGACAACTTGCTCTGCTTTCTGCTGTACTTGAGCCATGCTCCATTTATTTTATTGATCCACATTGTTTCTTCCCCTTCTCAGTCTCTCTTGTCATCTCCTCTCTTCTTTGTGTAAGCACAATCTGCAGTTCACCTCAACACTCATCCAAACTTCTGTCATGAGACTGTTGGTCGCCGCTGGTGCTTGCCAGTTGTGCAGCTGTGTGTAATTTTAAGTTTTTATACTGAATTTGTTGCTAACAACTTCAGGTGAATGTTTGAATGTGACATGCAGAATAAAGTCATTTTATATAGCCAGCCACATATGTAAAGAAAAAGAAATGCACACAAAGAAAAAGAAGGAAGCAAATAGGAAAATGTGCTGCCATTGCTTCACACCAACCACACCATAGCAGTGGATCTCAGGGAAACACTGCTGTCATCTAAGCATGGAAGTCAATTTCCTCTGTGTTTTATACACACTATAGGTTTTATGTTGCATGTTTACAGTTTAGAAAAGAGATGCCGTAATGCTATATATTGCATTTGAAGCCTCATTTTCTGATGTCCCCAAAAATAAATTAGACTCGAATTAGGACCTTACATCAGTCATATTCCTTTGTTAGTTCATTAAGACAATCATAGTTGTACATACCTATCTTGTGTAACCTTATTTGTGGTTTCCAGATCATATCTAGGAGCCTGCGCTGATGGTCGATCTCTTCATTGGACTGGAATATTTTTCTGGATATTTCTTCACAGTTCAATTTGCACTGAACCAGCATATCTGCCTCTTGCATCAGTACAAGCTGCTCTCCCTCCTGACTGTTGCAGAGTACTTCCTGTTCCTTTTTCATCTGTGGATGCTCTGAGGGAATATTCTCCTCATGGACATGTTGCTGTGGAAGATCTGGAGGGCAAAATGACACAAGAAAAAGGTTGCTACAGGTGACGATACGTGACACACATCTGAACAAGTGCAGTTAATCCTGAAGCCCATGCCCTGTCTGGGCAGTTGTTGCTCCTGCCACATTTTTCCTTACTGTGGGCCTATTTTTTTGAATCCAATATAAAGTCTTGCACCTCTATGGAAATAGCAAAACAATGGCCAGTCGTAGACAGGGCTTAAAATATCTTCTGTGCAGTATGGCACAGTTTTGACATAAATTATAATTAAAATGGTTCGGCTCTATACTGTTTGTGAGACATGCTGCATTGATGTTATTGACCTCATATGTTTCATTCTGCTGTCAGTCTCTTTTGTCTTCTCTTCTCTGTGTAAACAGTCTGCATGTCACCTGAAACTAGAGAATCTTTTGTCATTGACTGTCTGAGCCAAGTCAGTCGTTGTCTGTCAACTGCACTTAGGAGTGTAACATTTCTGATTTATCATGGATCTGGTCCAAACAATTTATTTTTGGTGTTAGTCTCCCTACTATACCCTTAAACAGAGAAACTGGTCCAGATCTATGTGAACAGGATCAGGTTCTATCTGCCTATAGGTCTGAGGCCTCATAAGTTCAGTAAAACAGATTAAGCAGGAGTCGAGGAAACTCACCCAGCTTCTAACAGCCTCCCTCCAAACACCTACCATTCTTAGTTTAATTCATTTAACAATCTGTACTGCATGTCTTTAAATGCATGAAACATGTTTATTGAATAACAATAGCACAGGCACAGCAACAGGCCTTGATTAAATATACAAGTACATTCACAACTATGATCAAGGTTAACTAATTACCTCCACCAAGGAGGTCATGTGATGGACGGTGTTGGTTTGTATGTTTGTGTGCAAAATAAGTGGAAAAGTAATGGACGGATTTGGATGAAATTTTCAGGAAATGTGTGAAATGGGACAAGGAACAAATGATAAAATGTTGGGACTGATCCGGATCACCGTCTCCATCTAGGAATTTCTTTTAATGTAAGTGTAACCGGGTGGACAATTAATATGCAGTGTACTCTAAAAGTTACCAGAGGACACTCTTGTTTTGGAGTCACCCACATGACATTTTAATGGTATTCAATGATAATCTATTATATATGGATGGAGGAACACGTGACTTCCACACCTCATTATGACAATGACTTGTATTCAGCCACCAAAGTTACTGAGTTGATCTTTGGGATTATTATAAAGCCTGAAATGTAAAGACGAGCGTGGAGTCTGCTGATGTAACAGATGTGCACTCCTGTGAGCACGAGGTCATTGATGACAGCAAAGTTGATCTTTCTTACAGCATTTATTCTGCAGAAGACATAATAACACATAAATTCTTCTGCTGAATGTTGATGTCGTTCTGCACTCTGCTCCTGAACATATAAACGAAGACAATAAACAACCGAGCTCCGCCATTTCTCACAACTCGCGCCAAAAATAACGTAACAAAAACAACTATAAAACCTCTAAAAACAACTAAAACACCATAATACAGGTATACAGCCAAATAATACAAAGTGATAAACAATGTACACCGAAGACTACAACATAAAACGCTAAATATATAAAGAAAACAACATGACACCACGGCAGCGAGTTATCTCACAACTCACCCCACAGTAGTGATGGGACAAATGAACTGAAGCCTCGAGGCGTGACTCGAGAAAAAGTGGGCGTGTCAGATGAAGCCTTGCTTCGAGGCTTGTGTCGCGTCCGAGTAAATCACGTGACCGATGACAAACGAGGCCTCGGTTTGCTCGGGTTACGTCATTGGTTCATTCAAAGTATCGGTTCCTCATATAAGCGCTTCAAATCTTGCGGCACACTGTGGGTTGTGTCGGCGTTTGGAGAGAGTTGTCAGGTGGTTTGTGAGTTAGTGAGATAGTGAGTTAGCGATTTAGTGAGTGAGTCAGATTAAAAAATAGAGGTAGCAGGAGAATAGTTGGAGAAGTTAGCAGGAGAATAGTTGGAGAAGTAGAGAGGTAGTGGTTTAGGAGTAGAGGCAGTTAGATTATTTCCCCTATTTTAGGGTTTTGACGTGAGCTATTCCATATATATACTTTTCTTTTACACCTGCTTGTGAGTTGGGTGAAATCATGGGTGTTTGTGTGTATGCATGTGTGTCAGTTATTAAGTTTGTCAGTGATTTCACTCCTCTCTTTGGTGTGTGCACTTTCTTCTGCAGTCACAAACTTCTCTACACCACCTTCCATGTCAAGAACTCACTGGGAACCCACAGTTTTACAGCAGGGCCTGCAAAGCCTGATGTTCCGTGACATATGGTCTTAAAGATAATATATGACAATATATTATATGTTATCTTAAGTATATGCTTTTTTTTAGGAAAGTGTGTACAACATGGTGGTATTTTATGCTTCATGAATTGAGCTTTGTTGCATTTGTTTTCATGTTTGCATTTTTTTTCCTCAAAAAGCCTTGTGTCAGGTGATGATTAACTCACTCACTTTAAAGTGCATTCACATTCCCCCAAGTTCCATTTTTGTTTGTTGTGCTGCAAATCCCCCATTTCACAGATGGAACCAGCTAGAAAGAGGAAGTCCTCACCTATGTGGGAGCATTTTGAGCTAATTGCTCATAATAAGGTTTGTTTTTTGTGGGAAGTTCTTGGAATCTAGCGATTATTCTATACTTGCCATAGAGTGAACTATCAGTCACAATATGTATGATTTTATTAAAGGTGAGGTGCTTGGTATGTGACAAAGAGCTCACATACAGCAATAATACTTCCTCCATGATCCGCCATTATAGAGCCATGCATGAGCATGTCCAGGCTGCCAACAGGCCAGACACAAGCCAAAGTAACAAGAACTATTTATTGCATATTTACAAAATCTGGTGTTTGGCTCCTACTATAAGGCAGCATTAAATGTTACAGATTCCAGAAAAGTGCTGGTGGATGAGGCTCTGGTCGGCATGGTCATAAAGGACTCTCAGCCTTTCTCAATTGTGGAGGATGTGGGATTCAGGGAGCTGGTTCATGCACTGGATCCCAACTATGTGCTCCCAAGCAGAAAGGTGTGTGAACAGAGGCAAATATGTCATTTTTATTTAACGAATTATAATAACAACTCTGCTTTTCACATTCAGGCTCTGAAGTCAATGGTGGAGAATAGGTACCGGGAGGCCAAAGACAAGGCCAAGGAGCAGGTCAAGAAGGCTGCAGCCGTCAGCCTAACATCTGACATGTGGACATCCATTAATATGGATGCCTATCTGGCGGTGACATGTCACTACGTCAATGACGAAGACCAGCTCTGCACTTCCTTGCTGGGAGTGCATCATTTCCCGAAGGCCCATACAGCTGAGAACCTGGCTGCAGGGCACGCACAGCTGATGGAGGAGTGGGGCATTACTGATAAAGTGAAATGCCTGGTCACTGATGGAGCTGCAAACATGAATGCGTGTGTCAGACAGCTGAACATCAGACACACCGTGTGCATTGCGCACACAATTAATTTACTTGTGCGCAAGTCATTTGATGACGTGCCTGGACTAAATGACTTGCGCCAGAAATGCAGACGGTTGGTGACCCTCTTTCGATCGAGTACATCAGCAAAAGAAAGGCTTGTTCAGGTGCAAGAACAAATGGGGAGGCAGCCTTACAGAATGATAAATGAGGTAGAAACGAGATGGAATAGCACTTTCCATATGATGGAGAGGCTATATGAGCTAAGAGAGCCAGTGGGAGCAGCCTTAGCCTCCCTAAAAACGGACGTTTCACCTCCAACAGCTTCTGAATATGAAACAATAAAAGATGTGCTTAATGTTCTTGAGCCCTTCAATCAAGCAACTGTTGAAGTTTCAAGCGAGAGGAGGGTGAGTGGATCAAAGGTGATACCACTGATGAAAATGCTTCATCATACAGTCTCCTGCAGAATCCAGACCCTGACCACTGCAAGGCAGCTGGGGGCCAACCTCATCCGACGCCTTCAGGAACACATCTATAATTTAGAGTCAGTCAGTGCTCTCACGCTGCCTACCTTGTTAGATCCGAGATTTAAAAAACTGGGATTTCTAAGTCCTGCTAAAACACAAGAGGCAATAAATCGCCTGAAAAATGAATGCATTAGCATGATTAGGAGAGAGTCTCCCCCCTCCCACCTACAAGCCGTCCCCGCGGATCCGCCAGCCAATAATGGTGAGTAACCTGATCATCGTATTCTCTATTATGATGTTGGTGATGTCACTCTGAATGACTTAACCAACCTTCTCACCCCTTGTGCTGCTGTTGTTAGGTGAACTTTGGCAGCTCTTGGACACGTCAATCAGCACCAGCAGGAGCAGCTCGAGCGCCACCGCTGATGCTACAATCGAGCTGGATCGCTACCTGGCAGAGGCCAACATCTTACGGAATGAGGATCCACTCGTGTATTGGAAGAACAGTAAAACGCAGTATCCAAATTTGTACAAGCTTGCAACAGCCTGGCTATCAGCGCCAGCATCCTCTGTACCCTGTGAGAGGGTGTTTTCAAAAGCAGGCGAAATTTTGTGCAAACGAAGAAATCGCCTGAATCCTTGTACACTGGAAAAACTTTTATTTTTAAATAAAAATGAATGAAAATGCAAACTCTTGTATTGTTTTTATTGCAGGTTTAATTAAGAACAAAGCCACATGTCTCTATGGGTGTTCATATGCACGCACACATGCACATACTATAGATGCATTCAATGTTAATTGTTCCTGCATAACAGAGATATTCATACCAAATTTCAGGTCAGGTCATATTTTCATTTGAACACCAGATGGCAGTATTCACTGTTTCAGTGAGGCCTCGAGTAGTGAACCTTTTACTGAAGCAATGGGTTGGAAAGCCTCAGTGATTCATGGGGCTTCATTTGACCATCACTACCCCACAGCATGCAACACAGCTAAAAAAAAAAAAATACTGTGTGGGGTAAACGGGAGACGCTACGGAAGCCCGGGAGGAGCTACAGAAGCCCGAGAGGCACAAACAGAGCAGAGTGCAGAAAAGCGATTTATATTTACAAATTTGTTAAATAATGTAAAATAAAATTAATTCATTGAGATCAAAATCAAAAAAATAATTAACACAACAACAACAAACACGAATTGAAAGCAACTATTAATTAAATGAATTTTTAACTCTGTGACACTGAGAGATGTGAAAGTTCTCCTGCAGCTCCTCACTTTACTGCTATCAGCTGATTCACACCGTCACATTCTCCATACCTGCTGTGTGGAACGTTACTGCTGGTTTCCAGGTGATGTCCAGCAGTCTGCGCTGACGATCGATCTCTTCCTCGTACTGGACGATGGTTTTCTCAAACTCTGTCAATATTTCTTCAGCAGCAGCAGTCAGTCGCTCGTTGATCAACGCTCTCAGATTCTGAACCGAGTTCATCGTTACTTCAACGGATGAAACACTCATCGGAGATACGACAAAACAATAGTCTGTAAGCACTTCACGGCAGTGAAGCTCACGGTGGTAGGGGGGTGGCGTCACATCCGCCGGCTGTTTTTTAACTTCCGCTTTCAAATTAAAATGATTGAAGTAACATTTAATCTTTTGTACTTGCTTCACTGCTCAGGATTGCCTGAGCTGTCCCTTTGTTATGCTGCTATAGGTTTAGACTGCTGGGGCATTCCCATGATGCACTGCCCACCACTACAAGTTTTACATGTTGCTAATTCTGTGTTTCCTCCGAGGCCCTGTGTTTGTTCTCTGGATCTGCAGCTCCACGTCTCTGATCTACAGTTTATGGCCTCACCAACCTCCAAAATGTTCATTGTTCTGTTTGTATTGTTTGTCTGTTCTCCATCTTCTTTCCTGCTATCCCCTCCCACCTCATCCCCACTCTCATCCCAACCAGTTGATGCAGATGACCTGGACCTCCAGCAGTCACTGGGAAGCGAAAAGTGAATGGGATGAGGATCGGCACCTCTAAATTTGAAGCCATGTTTCTCGACCGGAAAAAGGTGGTTTGCTCTCTCCGGGTCAGTGGAGAGGTTCTGTCCCAAATGAAGGAGGTCAAGTATGTTGGGGTCTTGTTCATGAGTGAGGGGAGGATGGAGCATGAGTTTGGCAGGTGGATCGGTGCAGCATCTGCAGTTATGCAGTCGCTGTACCGGTCCGTCGTGGTGAAGAAGGAGCTAAGGCGAAAGGCGAGGCTCTCTGTTTACCGCTCAGTCTTCATTCCTGCTCTCACCTGTGGCCATGAACTTTGGGTCATGACCGAAAGAACAAGATCCCGGATACAAGCGGTTGAAATGAGTTTCCTTCTCAGACTGGCTGGGTACATCTTTAGAGATAAGGTGAGGAGCTCAGTCACCAGGGAGGAGCTCGGAGTAGAGCCGCTTCTTCTGCACATTGAGAGGAGTCGGCTGAGTTTGCTCAGACATCTGTTCCAGATGTGTTTGGGATGCCTCCCTGGGGAGGTGTACTGGACATGTTCCACTGGAAGGAGGCCTCAGGGTAGGCCTAGGACACGCTGGAGTGACTATGTCTCTCGGCTGGCCTGGAAATGCCTCGGGGTCCCACCGGAAAAGCTGGAGGAGGTGTCTGGGGTGAGGGAAGTCTGGTTAGACTGCTGTCTCCGCCACCCAGACCTGGATAAGCGAAAGACAATGGATGGATGGATGGATGGATGGATGAATTGAAAAGAAATTGTCAGAATTAAACTGTAGAAATCTGAAACTGGAGTCAAAACAACACTGAACTGTACATATCTGTAGTAAGAAACAGCTGAAAGCTTAAAGTGACATCATTTGTCCTGAAAGAATGGCAGTGTGGATATCTAAAATGCTTTCAAGGAGCAAGAATTGAATTACACACATTTGCAGTACACATCTGTTCTAGCTGTTAAATGTTAAAACAGTTGGTCATAGTAGAGCTAAACTGCATATTAGCAAGGTGACCAACTAAAGTCTCCTAAACTTTGTCGACTGAACTCTTTTACTACAGAGCATCTTAGATACATAACCAGACATGCTGTGGCAGGAAACTTTACATTACCTACAGCAAGAACAAATGCCATTAAAAACACTGTCATCTTTAGGGGTATAAAAGGATGGAATTAATTATCTAACTACATCAAACTCACTCTGTAACTGTCAATGGAAGAATTATTGTTGAGATTGTTTCAAGTTTGTTATTTTTTGTTATAAATATTTGAGTTGATATGGTTATATTCAGAGAAATAACTTTGAAATTGATGTTTGTTTAAAATGTAGTGCTGTTTGTAATGTTTGTATGACGGTATGAAATGGGTCACATGACCACAGTTAGGTGAAAGGTCTTGCCCTGAAGAATTATGGGTCATCCAATATGGCTGCAGAGGACAACGCCAGCAGAGAGAGAGGAACGATATGACCGAAATTCTTAACTATTCTGTGTGGTGTCTGAGAGGAGCACACAGTAATTGTGACCTTTAAGTTTTATTTGTTTCATTTTTGTTTGTATTGTTTGTTAAGATGATTTGTATGTTTTTTATTTTTATAGTTTTCACGGTGTCAGCAGACTGAAGAGTAATAAATGTTGAAAGACATCTGTATGATGCGTGGCCTTCTTAACCTTGGACCAGAGTAGTTACACACTCAAAATGTAAGCAACTTCAAAAAACTTGCACAAATGCATTTATCAAAATAAGGAGTAATCTGGGTTGAATCTTGTTTAAATACGAGTGTTGTATCCATCTGTGTACCTTCATATATATATATATATATATCCTATTTACTCGTGTGTTTGTGTAGTCTTAGTCAGGTAAAATGATGAACTGATTGGGATTGAGATGACTGAGATGAAAATCACGATTTATTGTTTTATCTGTTTCATAATGTTTTTCATAGTTTTTGTTTGTTTTTCTTACATTCTATTGAATGCAATTTTGATTTATGTTTATTGTACATGTAAAATTCTTGGTGGAACCCAAGAAGAGTGCTAATGGGGATCCTAATAAATAAACAGATAAACAAAACATCATCCTGCTAACACTGTCACTGAAGAATTCATGACAGCTGCTTCTGATTACAGATTTATTTCACCATGGCTGCTAAAAAACAAGAACTCCAACAGTTTGCATGCAGCACAACATCTTTTTATCAAATGTCCTGTCACTGGTCAGTTTTCATACTGTTGGTTTGTTTTTCATGACACTTAAAACTGAAATCTCCCTTTCAGTGAAATTTATGGTTAAAGGCTCTGAACGGTTGTGTTGAACTTCTGTAACTGACATAACAGCACTGAAATGCATTGACCAAATTCCTGTGAAGAACATTCAATAATTTATTGACTGAAATTAAAAGATGTACCAAATATCTACAGTCAAAGGAGCCAATGGAAGTTTCTGCAAAAGCCCTCAAACTTATTGCTTTGGTTATTTGTACCAAATTATGACAACTATGGAAACATGAGGGGCTGCACGGTGGAGCCGTGGTTAGCAGCGTTGCCTCACAGCTAGAAGATCCCCTTTGGCTGCTGCTGCTGCTTCTGCTGCTCGTGCAACTACTTGTGTCTGTTTAATAGACGGCTTACCTGGTATCCTTTATAGGACTGATCCTTGTCTCTTAAGCGGTGGATGGAGCCATTGCTCTGGTGTTGGGCACTTAGTGGAATTTAGATGTCAATAGAACCCGACTGTGATTCTTTTCAAAAGGAAAAATCTGGACCTTTCTGTCCTCTCTAACTTCACACTGATTTATAAGTTACTTTTTCTGTCCAAAATATTGGAAAAAAGTTATTCTTAGTCAGCTGCAGGTTTTTAACCAGGGCACCAGAAAAAATTTTGTTCGACTTGTTGGGTTGCTCAAGGTTCCATTTTGGGGCCCAATCTTGGTAAGATTTCATTTCACTGATTTGCAAACGATGTGCAAATCTATCAGCCCATAAAGAGAAAACGTAAACACTCCGTGCTGCCCTCTCTGGACAGATCAAGTTTTAAAAACCACATAACCGTGTTTGTTGTTGTTGTTGTTGTTGTTGTTTTTAAAGAAGAATAAAGGGAAAACTTCAACCTGGACAAGTATGTTGGTTGACTTGGATCCAGTACAGCATCTTTTAGCTATCTTAAAGAAAAAACTAGAGCAACACAACACCTCCAGTAAAGAGCATCTCTGAAAAATGGCAGAACATCTCTGAGGACATTTGTACAACACTGGTATCCTCCATGCTGAGGAGGATTGGGGCTGTCATTTAAAATGAAGGTGGAGATAAGAAGTACTAAAGAAACAAAAGATTTGACTTCAGTCATGAAAAGTGTACTAACGTTCTTGTACGGAGGCCTGTATTTTTATTATATTGAATCTACACTGTTTTTTGGTAACAGAAGAGAAAACACCCAAATGTTTGTACAGTGATCACATTAGATGAATGTCATGAAACAGTTGTGTCATTTAAGACGTGTAGCGTAACTACACTTTACAATTAAAATTGCACTCGTTAATGAAGGGACACCACTTAGATTAGGCATCTAAGAAACCTTTATCAAGAATATTTCATGTTGAATAATCATAAATTTATCAAATCTACTTGTATTGATCAATCTCATTACCAAAAGTCATAAATTCTGATTTCACTAACCTCCAGTTCTCAAACAAAGAAATACACGGCAGAACCGATGATAATTATACACAAACATTTATTAACTAACACTACAAACAAACAATAAACAACAATGACGTAACAACAGACAGTGAATGAACGAATGAATGCAGATAAGCCAATTAACTGGGATGGTCACTGGAAGCAGCTAATAGAAAGATGAAGAATTTAGAATCACTTTGAAATTGGAAGCCAATCGTAATTTATAAATTCACCCGTTTAGCAGAAGGAAATGACACTTGCGTAGCCCTTGATGGAGGGAGAGGGAGGCTGCTGCAGGATGTCCAGCTCTGATGATCTGCTGGAAGAGTCGGATCAGAAATGCAGAGACAAGGTGGCACATTGGTGTCGTTGTGTTGTAAAAATGTGCCAAAGTACAAACAGTAAGAGTCGAAACTCATGGTTAAAAAGAAAATGTTTGCGCTGTTGCTTTATTAAAGTTAATTTAAGAAGTCTACATTCAAGTTAATCACAGAAAAACAAAGCTCACGTAAATATTAAGGCTGTGTTATGAAAAACTCTGTAAAGTTTTTTTTTTTAAAAGCCTGTTAAGTAAAAATCCTGATTTAAGAAAAACCAAAAGACACAAAGCTCTAGCCTTTAAAAGCCCAAAAACTAGCCCAACTAAAAAGTTCAATAATAAAGAAAAAAAAAGTCGAATTAAAAAGTCCTTAAAGAAAGTCCAATAAAAGCCCTTAAAGATAGCCCAAAAAAGTCCTTAAAAGAAAGAAAAAGCCCAAAGTTGCATTCCAGTGACTTTCTCTTATATAGAAAGTTTTTGGAGCCAAATTCAAATCAGCATCTGACCAATCGTGGCTGTGTCCATCCCAGGGGGTGGTCTTGAGTCTCACTGTCAGGGAGATCAGAGGCCAAATACCTTTAGAGCTTACTTTAAGATCATTTTTTAAACATGCAAATCCAATTGGTAAATATCTATGATGATCAAAGATCTGAAATCTCACTAAATGTGAGATTAAAACGACACCAAACATAATATGTTTATCTCGCATGGTTCATGAGATAATAATAATAATAATAAAGGTATAGCACCAGAATAAGCTTACAAATTGTAGACTTTAAGGCTGCATGAAAGTAAACTACTAATGTAACTACAAATGCAAGCATATACATTCAATTATAAGAAAAATACAACTTGAAAGTATATATGCTGGGAATAAAAAGGTCTCTCTCTCTCGCTGTGTGTCTTTATGGTAGTGGTCTGTGACAGAGAGGAGGGGTGCTGGTGTCTCGTGTATGTGTTTCCCAATAAACACTTCAGATTCGATGTGTTTTCCTTCCATGCTGGTCCTGATCAACCTGGTATCACAGAGTCCAGATGTTGGGATCATCACTCCAGAGATGTTGGATTCTTTGAATTTATTATTTAGGAATGTTTAGTTCAAATCACAAAGAGAGTTCTTTGTGTTAGGAGGAATGCCATCTCCTCTTCTCCCGAGGTGTGGTTTTCCTCACCATTGGCACTTTTATGACCCTCATCAGATTCTGGTGCAGGAGGGAGACATCCCGTTGTCTCCAAAAAGGGGGTGATTTGGGTTAATTGTCTCCTGAAATGGTTTCTTACCCAATTTATGGCTCGGAGAAACAGTTTCTGGATTATCTGTGTGTTGACTTGGAATGGTCTGCTCCTTTGTACGCTACAGACACTTGAATATTGTCACGCAAACAACCTTTAACAAATACAAAGTTAGGCTGCAAAATCATCCCTTTCCACTCAGCTACATCACAAAAATAAGACCAACATGAAACTTAACTCTTGCATCTTTCCTCACAAGAATACCATCTCCAGTCGTCAATAGCCTGCTTTTTCCAAGTCTTGTTCCCACCGATGTTTGAGGACTACAACTTCCCACTTCTGTGAACCCTCGTGTGGCTAGTCAGTAAACTACTTTGACTGAAACTTTTCCCACATGTCTCACAAAAGTAAGGCTTCTCATCTGTGTGTGTTCTCATGTGGATAGTCAGATTATTACTAAAACGGAAACTTTTCCCACATGTCTCACAAAAATAAGGCTTTTCTCCTGTGTGAACTCTCATGTGTTGAGTCAGACCAGAACTATAAATGAAACATTTCCCACATGTCTTACAAGAATACGGTTTTTCACCTGTGTGACTTCTCATGTGTTGAGTCAGTGTAGAACTTTGACCAAAACTTTTGCCACATGTTTTGCAAGAAAACTATTTCTCACCTGTGTGTGTTCTCATGTGGACAGTCAGACTAAAACTATGACGGAAACTTGTCCCACATGTCTTACAAGTATACGGTTTCTCATCTGTATGATTTCTCATGTGGGTAGTCAGAGTACCATGACGAGCGAAACATTTCCCACATGTCTTACAAGAATACGGTTTCTCACCTGTGTGAATTTTCATGTGTCTATTCATAGTACTACTATCATTGAAACATTTCCCACATGTCTTACAAGAATACGGCTTCTCACCCGTGTGAATTCTCATGTGTTTAGTCAGAGTACCACTATGACTGAAACATTTCCCACATGTTTTACAAGAAAACGGCTTCTCACCTGTGTGAATTCTCATGTGTTTAGAAAGATCACCACCATAAAGGAAATGTTTCCCACATGTGTTGCAAGAAAACAATTTCTCACCTGTGTGCATCACCATATGGACTTTCAGCTTACACCTAAAACTAAAACTTTTCCCACAAGCACTGCAAACATGTGGTTTTACACTTTTGGGGATTTGGTGATGTTTCTTGATTTGGTACTTCTTCTTCAAGGTATTTCTGGAAACATCACATTTTACAGAATTTCTACCTGTATCAGTATCACAGTGATTTTCTGACAAACAAGAGTTGTCTACATTGTTACTGTGACTTCTGTTTCTGTGATGACTCTTCTTTGGCTTCAGCGCTGCAATTCTAGTTGACCCCAAGTCTACATGCTTGCGTCCTTCTTGATGTGGGCTCTCAGCTGGTGGTGAATTGTAAGAGAGCTGGTTAATGTTTGATTCTAGCTCACTGTGGTCACTGTCCTCATCAGTTGAAGTCAATGGAAAGGTATCAGTTGCTTGCTTCAGGATAATCTGCTCTCCCTGTTGACTGGTGCAGAGTTCCTGTTGCTCCTGTTTGATCTGTGGAAGCTCTGGGTCCTCCTGGTCCACACTGGGGCAGAATTCCTCCTCTTCAGCTTTAATCTGAGGAGGCTCTGGGTTCTCCTGGTCCAGCCTGGTGCACAGTTCCTCCTGTTCCTCTTTAATCAGAGAAGGCTCTGGGTCCTCCTGGTCCAGGTTTAAGTTCCCCTCCTGGTTACAGAGCTGCTGGTCAGTGAGACCCTTCTCCTCTTGACGGACATGTTGCTGTGGGAGGTCTGGAGGGACAGTAGTTCACATGAAAAAACTTACTAACACCATGATAAAGAAACAAACATCCCAGCATTAATGACATTAAATCCTCTGACCCCCAAGCACTGTCTGGGCAGTCACATTTTTCTTACTGTGGGCTCATTCTTTATTGCACTATAAAGTCTTGCACCTCTGTGGACACAGCACAATCATGTCCAGAAAATGTATTCTATCCAGTATGGTACATTTCTGATATAAAAAAAACAATCAAACACAAAACAAAACTCAAATTTCCTTGACCACTACCTTTACAAAACACTTGAAAAAACTACAATCAATATGCACAACTGTTTCTCAAAGGCCCACAGGTCCTACCAACACTGGAAAACATAATGACTCTATAAACTTTAGAGAAATATTTCCACTTTTACAACCTTGACAAACACCTTTTCACACTATGCTGCACATCTACTCTACAAAGACATTTCATCATGCTGAATGGATCTTCCAACAACTTGCTGACAACTTGCACTGCTTTCTGCTGTATTTGAGCCATGCTACATTTATTTTATTGATCCACATTGTTTCTTCCCCTTCTCAGTCTCTCTTGTCATCTCCTCTCTTCTTTGTGTAAGCACAATCTGCAGTTCACCTCAACACTCATCCTACCTTCTGTCATGAGACTGTTGCTTGCAGCTGTTGCTTGCCAGTTGTGCAGCTGTGTGTAATTTTAAGTTTTCATACTGAATTTGTTGCTAACAACTTCAGGTGAATGTTTGAATGTGACATGCAGAATAAAGTCATTTTTTTATAGACAGCCACATAGGTAAAGAACAAGAAATGAAAACAAAGAAAAAGAAGGAAGCAAATAGGGAAATGTGCTGCCATTGCTACACACCAACCACACCATAGCAGTGGATCTCAGGGAAACACTGATGTCATCTAAGCATGGAAGTCAATTTCCTCTGTGTCTTATACACACTATAGGTTTTATGTGTCATGTTTACAGTTTAGAAAAGAGATGCCGTAATGCTATATATTGCATTTGAAGCCTCATTTTCTGATGTCCCGAAAAAATAATGTAGAGCTCTGATTAGGACCTTACATCAGTCATATTCCTTTGTTAATTCATTAAGACAATCATAGTTGTACATACCTATTCTGTGTAACCTTATTTGTGGTTTCCAGATCATATCTAGGAGCCTGCGCTGATGGTCGATCTCTTCATTGGACTGGAATATTTTTCTGGATATTTCTTCACAGTTCAATTTGCACTGAACCAGCATATCTGCCTCTTGCATCAGTACAAGCTGCTCTCCCTCCTGACTGGTGCAGAGTACTTCCTGTTCCTTTTTCATCTGTGGATGCTCTGAGGGAATATTCTCCTCATGGACATGTTGCTGTGGAAGATCTGGAGGGCAAAATGACACAAGAAAAAGGTTGCTACAGGTGACGATACGTGACACACATCTGAACAAGTGCAGTTAATCCTGAAGCCCATGCCCTGTCTGGGCAGTTGTTGCTCCTGCCACATTTTTCCTCACTGTGGGCCTATTTTTTTGAATCCAATATAAAGTCTGCACCTCTATGGAAACAGCAAAACAATGGCCAATCGTAGACAGGGTTTAAAATATCGTCTGTGCAGTATGGCACAGTTTTGATATAAATTATAATTAAAATGGTTCGGCTCTATACTGTTTGTGAGACATGCTGCATTGATGTTATTGACCTCATATGTTTCATTCTGCTGTCAGTCTCTTTTGTCTTCTCTTCTCTGTGTAAACAGTCTGCATGTCACCTGAAACTAGAGAATCTTTTGTCATTGACTGTCTGAGCCAAGTCAGTCGTTGTCTGTCAACTGCAATTCGGAATATAACATTTCCGTTTTATCATTGATCTGGTCCAAACAATTTATTTTTGGCGTTAGTCTCCCTAGAATACCCTTAAACAGGGCAACTGGTCCAGCTCTCTGTGAACAGGATCAGGTTCTATCTGCCTATAGGTCTGAGGCCTAATAAGGTCAGTAGAACAGAATAAGCAGGAGTCGAGGAAACTCGCCCAGCTTCTAACAGCCTCCCTCCAAACACCTACCATTCTTCGTCTAATTAATTTAACAATCCATACAGCACGTCTTTAAATGCATGAAACATGTTTATTGAATAACAATAGCACAGGCACAGCAACAGGCCTTGATTAAATATACAAGTACATTCACAATAAGGATAAAGGTTAACTAATTACGTCCACCATGGAGGTCATGTGATGGACGGTGTTGGTTTGTATGTTTGTGTGCAAAATAACTGGAAAAGTAATGGACGGATTTGGATGAAATGTTTAGGAAATATGTGAAATGGGACAAGGAACAAATGATAAAATGTTGGGACTGATCCGGATCACTGTCTCCATCCAGGAATTTCTTTTTATGTAAGTGTAACCGGGTGGACAATTAATATGCGGGTTACTCGAAAAGCACCCAGAGGACACTTTTGTTTTGGAGTAACCCACATGACAGTTTAATGGTATTTAATGACATTTATTATATATGGATGGAGGAACACGTGACTTCCACACGTCATTATAACAATGACTTGTATTCAGCCACCAAAGTTACTGAGTTGATCTTTGGGATTATTATAAAGCCTGAAATGTAAAGACGAGCGTGGAGTCTGCTGAGAGATGTGAAAGTTCTCCTGCAGCTCCTCACTTTACTGCTATCAGTTGATTCACACCATCACATTCTACTTACCTGCTGTGTGGAACGTTACTGCTGGTTTCCAGTTGATGTCCAGCAATCTGCGCTGACGATCGATCTCTTCCTCGTACTGGACGATGGTTTTCTCAAACTCTGTGAATATTTCTTCAGCAGCAGCAGTCAGTCGCTCGTTGATCAACGCTCTCAGATTCTGAACTGAACTCATTGTTACTTCAACAGATGAAACACTCATCGGAGATACGACAAAACAATAGTCTGTAAATACTTCCACACGCCAGTGAAGCGAATGGCTGTAGCGGGCTTGCGTCACTTCCGCCGGGTGTTGTATAATTTCCGCTTTCAAATTAAAATGGTTGAAGTAACATTTAATCTTTTGTACTTGCTTCACATCCTTATCGATAGTCTAACTGAACGTTATACTTTAATTTACATGATAATGCCCACCTGAATGGACTTAAGCTACAAAATTTAATGCCTGTATAATATCATACTATCATCATTTTTAAATGATTCGAAGTAATAAAAGTAAAATTTAAAAAATGATCAATACAAAAACCTCAAAAGGGATGTTTTCTAAATGCAAGTATCATTACTACTAGTACTACTTAAGGGGTGTAAAATATTCTGTAACATAAAATGGAAATATGTACAATATTGTTAACCAAATCAAGTAGTTGTGTACCAACTGTCACAAGCTGACAATTTGTTTTTTAATTTTATTTCAAAAGTCCCAAATAATTCAAATACTTACAAGAACTTTGAAATACAAGAACTATTTAAGATGCAGATTTTATTTCACACTACTAAAAAAAAAAATAAAGAAATGGAAACAAACTATTCGCTCTGAGACTGCAGGTTTACTTGTGGTTCCAGAGTTTCCAGAAGTAAAATTGGAGTCAGAGCCTTCAGTTATCAGCTCCTCTGTTGTGGAATCAGCTCCCAGTTTGGGTTCTGGAGGCAGACACCATCTCTACTTTAAGATTAGGATGAAACTAATCTTCAAGTAGAGATTAACTATAAACTTTTGACAAAGCTTATAGTTAGGGCTGCTCAGGATTGCCTGAGCTGCCCCTTTGTTATTCTGCTATAGGTTTAGACTGCTGGGGCATTCCCATGATGCACTGCCCACCCCTACAAGTTTCACATGTCGCCAGCTCTGTGTTTCCTCCGAGGTCCTGTGTTTGTTCTCTGGATCTGCAGCTCCACGTCTCTGATCTACAATTTATGGCCTCAACAACCTCCAAAATGTTTATTGTTCTGTTTGTTTGTTTGTTCTCCATCTGCTACGCTGCTATCCCCTCCCACCTCATCCCCACTCTCATCCCAACCAGTTGATGCAGATGGCCTGGACCTCCAGCAGGCACTGGGAAGTGTTGAAGAAATTTCACTCTTGGTTCTGCAAAGTTTGCTGTAGTGGGGTGTTTTATTAGTATTTCCGGTAATACGGTGGATTCACCAACACAGAGTATGGGTCTGCAAAGGTAAGTCGACCCAGACTTACCTTTGCTGTATGCAAATACAGGGGGTAAGACAAAAGGAACATCTCAGAGGATGGGTCAAAAAAGGTTGGGAGGGGGTTGTAAGTACATACTAAGGTAGACAGTGGTTAATTTGCGTATAGTCGCTAATCAGTAGTCGAGGGGAAGACAACAGAACAAAAGGGTAATTGGATCAAAGAGTCTGGTAAACAATTGCAAATAACAAAGGTGTGATATAACAGTAGGTAGGCCAGACGGTAATTGTGGATGACCATGGGAAAGGGAATGAAAGGGTGACATGTGACAATAGTAACAATATGTGGGCTATTTCGTCATCAATCCACACTTTTTTTTTTTGGTGTGTGTATGTGTGTGTGTGTGTGTGTGTGTGTGTGTTTGCTTGTGTGTATTCAGTCAATTTCTATGTTAAACAAGTAATCAGGGTTCTCTTCATGTACTGTTGAAGTAGGCTGAATTTCTGTGGAGTACATAATGGTAATGGTAGGTTTGGTGGTGAGTGATTTGCAGAGACATTTAAAACAAAAAAAAACAAGAAAAATAGTAATCAAAATAATCAAACCAAGCAATATAAATTCAAAAATTGTGTAAGTCAATTGTCCCATTTCATTCTTAACTCATTGGCTGCCAGCCATTTTCAGAATTCATACCCCCATCACTGCCAGCCATTTTCAAGCATTTTGACTGATTTTTCAAGACCCACAGAATATTTTGTACTATGACCCTGTAAAATCTGACACCAGATTCTGAAAGAATAGACTTTCTACTTTCATCAGTAAAAAAAAGTTTGTTTCCAGCTTGTTTCGTTTTTCTGTAATCAGCAGTTGAATAGAGGCAAGTTTCACACAAAACGCCAGTTTCTGACCAAAAAGCTGAGAAAACAGGCTTTTAGTGAAAAGAAACGTGTCCAGCAGAACAGAGACTTTGAGGCTGGTGTTTTTAGCTTTAGTGACACCTCAAACATCTGAACATTGGTTCCTTCTATCAAACAATAAAAACAACACTGAGAAAGGGATTTTGATGGCAAAATTATTATTATTTCACAAATGTATAACAATTTACAATGAAAATTTTACATCTGACAAAAATGTATGAACTTATTTCCAGGTTTGTGTTTATGGATGTGAATCTGGTGGGTTGGGGTCTTCCTCACAACCTCTGCTGGATGGACGACCTGTAAATTATAGAAATACATACAGTTACCATAAAAATACACATGTTTGCTGCAGTGTGATGTGGAGAAAGATGCTTATTTTTACCTTGCTTCTTAGCACTGCCAAAAAGAGTGGATCTCTGCTGGATGCACCATCTGTAAATTGAACATTGCTTCACGTCAGTACTGACAACAGATTTTACAGTAGTTTATATGATGTAGTGGGACTAAATGGCGTTTATGTGGCCTGGACTAAAGGAGTGGGCGGGGGATCGCTTTGAGATCAGGATCGCGTTGATGTCGGACCGATTGTCTGTCAAACCACACTCAAAACGATAGCAGTAAAAGTTAGCTAGCTAGCTAGCAAGTCAGCAAATCAAATTGATCTTTATTTATAAAGCAGGTTAGTTCTTACCTCCTTCATGTCTTTCTGGAGAATCTGGAACGAGGCTCTGCTGCTCTGGTTGACCCAGACTGCAGCCGATCATCTGGAGAATCTGGATCAGGTTCTGAATTCATCCGATCCAGGTTCGTCTGAGCTGGACTGTGGAGAAATGTGGTGTCGTGAAGCGCGCCGACTGTCACCGCTTGGCCCGGGTTTATGATCGCCTTCTCTCACGATCGCGACACTTTCAATAGTCAGCTTAGTGCCACACATGCTTTGCTCCAGTCTGAGCTGCCTGAACTTAACCGTCTTCTCTCGTTTCTCCATTTTCTCCCTCATAAACTCTCGACCTCTTCTCGGCAATGACAATCGCGGCTCTTCTCTCATCCAGATCGTTGCACTGCTGCCACCTACAGGGCTCCAGATGGTCACTACACCACAGTACAAGTCTGAAATTTATAGGAGAGCTGCGCCAGAATGTCCCCTACCGCCTCCTGTTAAAAAACAGCTTTGACGTAAAAACGCGTCAATGGCAGCGAGCGGTTGGATTTGAAATGACGCAAATATACGTCAATGGCAGTCAATGAGTTAATACAGTGAAATAATCCAGTAGAAACAGGTTGGTGTAATGTCTTTGCAATGTTGCTCAAGTGATGACTTATTTCCTGTATGGTGGCATTGTGATCAGGAATGAAAGTGCAACACTCGGCCCCAATGATGGCGCATGTTCCTCCTTGTGATGCCAATATGAAATCTAGTGCAGCCCGATTTTGTAATGTCATCATTCTTACAGCAGTCATTTCTTGTAACAACATGGCCATACCAGATGCAGTAGAGTGGTAAAGTCTTCAGTGGAAGCCCTTCTTTTGTGCTTTGTGGAATGAAGCCACAGACATAGCAGTTTTTAGGGGTTGGGCTGTTTGCAGCTACCAAATTGGCTAGCTGGAGGTACATGTTAACTGATGTCTGTAGTGTATTCATCTTAGTGTGTACTGCAGCCTAACGTTTGTAGTGTCTGCGGTGTACTTGAGTTATGTGTGTGATAACTGAAACTGGAACTCCAGTATGCACATGGCTTCTGTGCTCTGGATGTCCAGCGTCTGCTTCTGGGACTCTGGTGTCCGTGCTGCTCCTCTGTTGTCCTCTGAGTTGTAGATGTCCAACGTCTGCTTCTGGGACTCCAGTGCCTGCGCTGCTCCCCTGTTTTGGGTGTCCCCAGCATGCTATAACTCCGAAGGTGACAAGGAAAAGAGCCCATGTGTTGAAGAGGCCTCCTGCTGATCTCTGGTACATGGTGGAGGAGGTGCTTTCTTGCTGTGTGAGGCGTGTACCCAGGTGACATGACCTTCACACTTGACTGCTGTGTTGGTGGTGAGCAGGACGTGCTGAGGTTTGGACCAGCGGGGCTTCAGGGCGTTTTTCCTTCGGAACTCTCTGATGCAGACCCAGTCCCCTGGATAGATATTGTGGCACAACTGGTCACTAGGAGAGGACTGGACAGCTTTTACCCGGCTGTGAATTATTTGAACAGCAGAGTTTAGAGCAGAGCAGAATGACAGCATGGATTCGTCCATTGCATGGATGTCCATATTTTTCATACACAGTACAGAATTACTAGGTATAGTCATTAGTCTACCAGTAATAATCTCATGAGGTGTGAGTTTGTGTTTTCTGATTGGAGTCGATCTCATTGACATTAGGGCCAAAGGTAGGACTATTGACCATCTTAGGCCTGTTTCTGCACATAGTTTAGCCAGTCTGTTTTTCAGGATACCATTTAGTCTTTCAACAAGTCCTGCACATTGAGGGTGGTAGGGGCAGTGTAGTCTTTGTTTAATTCCTAGAGATTTACAAAGTTCAGTTGTTATTTGACCAGTGAAGTGGCTACCTCTGTCTGAATTAATGGTCTGTGGGATGCCAAATCTTGGGATGATGTCTTTCAGTAGGCATTTTACAACAGAGGTAGCGTCAGCTTTTTTGCACGGCCAGGCTTCTGGCCAGTTTGAAAACATGTCCACGCCTACAAGAATATTTTCATACCCATCACATTTTGGCATATAAATGAAGTCCATCTGCAGAGCTTCAAAAGGTCCCTGTGCAGAGGGATGTGTTGACAATGTTGTTTGTGCTGTTTTTTCCAGTACTGTTGTTGTTGTTGTTGTTGTTTTTAGAGAAGAATAAAGGGAAAACTTCAACCTGGACAAGTGTGTTGGTTGACTTGGATCCAGTAGAGCATCTTTTAGCTATCTTAAAGAAAAAACTAGAGCAACACAATCCCTCCAGTAAAGAGTGTCTCTGAAAAATGGCAGAACATCTCTGAGGACATTTGTACAACACTGGTATCCTCCATGCTGAGGACGATTGAGGCTGTCATCTAAAAAAAAGGTGGACATAAGAAGTACTGAAGAAATAAAAGATTTGAATTTCAATATTCATTCATTCATTCATTCATTCATTCTTTATTTATTGCAGACACAATTAAGGTCCATAGAGGTAAAAAGAAAAAGTACAGAAGTAAAATAAAATGCATTTAGTTCATCAAGAGCATCTCTATCCAGTGCTTCCTCAGAGCAGATGTGTATCTACGATTGCACATATGAGGATTTGTCAAAGTCTGTACAATTGAGTTGTCTGATCTGTCCAGTCTCTGCATAAATTGAAACATTAAATGTCTCTGTAGTGCCTCACAGGTGGGAATGTGGACATTCACAAACAACTCACTCGCGCTGTGCCACCTTGGCACCCCGAGTAGTAACCTAAGGGAGTCATTGTAGGCTACTTTCAGTCTATGTATGGTGCATTTCTTATAGTTCCACCACAAGGGGACAGTGTACAATGGAGTGCAATAAGCTTTAAAAAGGGCACATTTTACCTTAGGAGAACACATATTAAATTTACGCAGGAGCATATTGGCCTGGGCATACAGTTTGCAGTATTGTCTCTGAATGTCTCTGTCATCC